>WOVY01013673.1:7500-551603 GCA_013436015.1 Rhipicephalus annulatus
ATATCACTGGCGCAAACATGATAATCATGACACGCGTGTCATGCAAGAGCATCACAACATACCACTTTCATATAGCGTGTTCGTGGCCGTTTCGCTTGCTTTTTATATACTGAATTTGGCATCACGTGATGTGAATAGATGACGAAGGTAATGGACACAGCCAAACATGATAATCAGGACATGGAGGTCGTGTACGGCATACTTTACCTCCATCTCGTAACGTTGTGGTGATTTTAAAATGACATGTCAACCTTCCTCATTCGTGCTTCGCATATAATCAATTTCCATTGTACGTAGGATCTGCCAATTCTTAGATAGAGATGCTCAAGGACACCGAACTTCGCTAATAAATGCTTCGCATAAAAAAACTCATTTTCTGTCATATAGTGCCTTGCTATAGTCATTATCGTATTTATTATCATCATCCTTGTGTTCTTCCTCTCGTTCTGTACATCATTCCTTATTAAACTATAGCCACCTGCTACTAGCATTCTTCGCCACGGCCTTTGAGTGACATTCGGTGGGCGATCCATGAGCTGAGGCTGTCTCACAAAGAAACATATGCCTGCCGAGTCTTCCACTGGCTCTAGCAGACGGAAGGGAGTCATCTTTCAGACGCGTGGTACCGAACGCCCCATCGTGCCATGTGTTTCCTGCTTGACAGCTGGACACGCAAGCTGTCCCGGAGGTTCGCCGCCACCACGGCAGCGGCTTGTCGAGGATATCCCATAGATATTGCGCTCGCGTCTTCTGTTTACTCACCGAGCGGATGCGGAAAAGGTATCGCTTTTTCGCTGCGCTCTTCCAGCCGTATCTTTCTCTCTCGGTCACCCCCGATGCCTTTCCTCTCTTCCGCTGAAGTCCTGTCCCCATCTAGACAGTCCCGGGTGAAAACAGTCTACGAAGCTTCGGTAGAGGGGGCGCAAGCTAGCGCAGTTTTCGAGGCATATACCTCGTAATTACGGTGATTACGCGCTATTAGGAGCCCTCCCGTACACTCGCCGCTGTAAATCAAGGAAATGTACAAAGTGTACTACACCCCCCTCTCTTTCTCTGTGTTGCCAGTCCTTGCTAGGAACGACCAAAACACATAAATGTCTAAAGCAAACCTGCCATCACGCCTGTTCGATGTTGACTCTTTTTTTTTCTTCTCATAGTCTTTCTCTAATTCTCTTCCTTCTTTTAATGACGCTGAGATCGCGTGCGTGGAGACGTGGACAGTGTTGGATGGCATATGGTGGCGCCACGTAGCGGGGAGTCCCTGATCTATGTGTGTGAAGCCGTCCCTGGCCATACGCGGCGTCACCCCTTTGATGACAACGGTCGCTGCTTGTCCGGTGCTGGCGTTGGTAGTCATTGTGTCAGAGGCAGTGAAACAGAGGATAAATTAATTGAATAACCACGGCATATTGCCTGAATTTATTAACCGGTCAATAAAGGTGCCAACGTGAGATACTATGGCAAGTAAGCCACGCAATTCACTGCCTCTTTGTCGCTTCTGTATATTAAGGCTTGGTGGTACAAGTACTTGCAATGGAACTAGCCCAGCCGGAGGCGAGTTTCAAGCACCGTCACAGTTTCCTACACGTGTGGCCTGTTGCTATCGCCATTCTTCAACGAAACGTATTACGTCAAACAACAAAAATTATCTATGTAATATGAGAAGCTTGCATTGTTCTAATACTGAAACAGCAAACGTTTGCCCTTCAGAGGTCAGGTGCTTTTATGCTACGATCGGGCTGATGCCTTATCACGCCTAATGAACACCAAGTTTCTGAATATGCAGCTAAACGACGTGTTTCTTCTTTCTGCCCTGTTCGCAACATGGTTCCGTATAGACCCTGAACTATACCTTCCTTTGAAAGACGTGTATAAATCCGCAGACTCGCATTTAGTCAACATTCATATATTTTACCTTCTCTCTCGTGAGTCGCGCGGTCGAGCGGAAGGTTGCAGGACGTGTAAATGCCGGACCTGATGCAAGCACCATTTTTGCGAAAGGGAACACGCGAGCGCGTGGCAAACTGCCTCGAACCGCACATGTGGCGAGGCGCTTAGCCATGCTACCAACCAGGATGCAGAAATTAGACGCCTTCTTCTTGTTGTTGTAACCACTACCGTGCGCACAACCACATGGGGCGTGGCACAGTGGTGAAACATCAAAATAGAGGAGGGAAATTGTGACGACCCTTCTACAGCCTTCACTCCCGTCACAAATGTCTTTATTTTGCGCCTTCTTTCTGATGAATATCTTCTGTTGGAACATTTCAGTGAAGAATACTATCTTTCGATAAGCATTGCTGCCACCACAGCTTCGTCTGCCACAGCAACATCATGTGACAAAACAGAAGGAAAACTACAAGAAGGGCTATTTTCACATTCCACCAATGCGTCGCTCACATACGTAGGAGGCTATTAGCCGTGCACTCGTGTCTTTCGTGTCCTTCTTGTCTCTGTGTCGTCGTTTTGTTCTCGCGCAATAACTATCGTCATGCCATACCAACTAGCCCAAGCTGCCACACTCCTGAGTTCCTTTCCATAACGGCTTCACCTGACAACAACTCCGATGACTCTAATTTTGTCTGTCTTAAAGCACATAATATCAACATGCCGCTTGGTCGTGATTGTATTCATGGAAGCAAAGGTTAGGACTTTGTTTGTCGCGAACCACGCCATGTAAGTTTCCATTCTATACAAGTGTTGGTCGGACCAAATGCCACAGCAATTACCTGCAAACTTGCTTTGGCAAAACCATTATTAAAATTGCGCACCACGGGAGTCCGGCTATGTGCTACAGTTCCACAGTTCTCTGTGAATACACAAGGTAGCATTGAAGCGCAAGCCATCAAACATGAATCTAAGCACAACGAAAGTTACGAGAAAGAAGGACGCTTGGTGTTTTCAAATCCAACCAAATAGTCTTCACCCTCATAATCACGTGTACAACATGGCTGCAATTTGACAAGAAGACATCGGCTCTATAGAGCGATCATTTGGTAGAGACACTGTGGGCCACGTTGGTGTATACAGCAGTCACGGTACTTGACTACTGACCCGACGGTCGTGGGTTCGATCCCGGAGAAATGGTAGAGGCCCGTATACGTGTGCTGTGCGATGTCGGTGCACGACGAAGAACACCGGACGGTCCACGTTTCCGGAGGCATTCACTACGGCGTCTCTCACAATAATGTAGTCGTTTTGGGATGTAAAACTGTAGATATCATTATTATCGGTATACAGAAACTGACGAAAAACGACTGAGTTACCCAACTTTACGTGAATTCATAGCCACTGCGCATGGCACGACTTAACACGGAACAGAAAATTAGAGAAATAAGAATGGAAATGTGCGGATCGTTATATCACGATAACATATAGGCCATTCTTCTTATATTATCGGCCCAGTAATTGTATTACAAATGTGTAAGTAGCAAAGAAATCAACATATATTTTTTATCCTGTGCTAGTGCTACGCCTGGTAGTTTCTCAGTGACATGATCACCGCGTGGCACTCTTGCTTGTCTTTCAAGCACTTCCAGTCACACTCTTACTTCCGGCTTTCCCAGTAATCAGAACACGGGTTTCAAACAATGAAACTACAGTGGAATATACCGTTCTGGTTTCAGTTAATAGCAGCATTGTGTACATACGATATCAGGGCGTCATTGACATAAGCGTCTATCAGTAGTCATGTTAAATAATGAAAGCAAATCGAATGAGTTCACTGAAAGTATAGATGCTTTCTTACGAGCAGCTGAGACGGCACTGCTGTGGCACCTGGCGGAACAGATCTCAACCACGCGCTTCTCTTTACGCGGCCTCTGTGGGCACCCAAATGATTGATATGTGACGTTTAACGTCCCAAAACCACCATATGATTATGAGAGACGCCGTATTGGAGGGCTCCGGAAATTTAGACCACCTGGGGTTCTTTAACGTGCACTCAAACCTGAGCACACGGGCCTACAATATTTCCGCCCTGCCCCGCCGCGGTGATCTAGTGGCTAAGGTACTCGGCTGCTGACCCGCAGGTTGTGGGATTGAATCCTGGCTGCGGCAGCTGCATTTCCATTGGAGGCGATGTCAAGGGCGTACTCTGGATGGAAGTCTTCGATAGCGTTGTTGCGTTTCGTGCCCACAACTAGTCTTCGAGGCCGACTTGAAACTGCATCGTTTATCCCATTTTCTGGTGGTTTTTTTTTCTCTTTTTTTAAATATTCTCACTGTTTTCTTCTGTTGCCCCAGCCCCTTGCCTTTGGCTCAGTGTGGCCAGCTGGTCTGAGAACTGGCTAATTCCTCCACTTCCAATTCCTCCAGCTAACTCCTCCACTTCCAATTTTCTGGCCTTCTCCGACAGTCATATAGTTGCAAGTTCTGATCGACGTACAGCTACGGTCAACGTCCATGAGTGCTTCCATAAGTGACCACTGCTATTAGTATTCGATCATTCGAGCGACTATTGGTGGCGCAACGGTAGGTCGGAAATGGCGGACGAGACGGTACGGAGGTGCGCGTCCCAGGTATGAAAGCTGGTCGGGCCATCTAGCTAGTTTCACTGCAGACTACACCTTCTCTCGCTAAAGAGACGCATACATGTTTGAATAAAAACGAATCAGCGCTCATCAATACCGCGAGACTGAACTGCGTCGCAGGCTCATCGCCATGTGCCAGGTTCGGAGGAAAGCTGCGTGGTGCCGTCTGTGTCGCCAGAATGACCGAATTACGAAGGTGTCCCTTTCCCTGTTTACAAACACAGGTCCTTCATGACATCCAGTTTCAACCACCGATGTGTCTGAATGGAATCGGTGGGCAAGAAGAGCTTTGTAAAATAGCCTGCTGATTTTTTTACACTTTCCTTCAATTATTTGACAAAATATATTCAAACATATGTTCTTTTAGGCTACATAAAATTGGAAAAGATTCCGTTGAACTTCAAGCACATTCACTTAATCTGAGAAACTAAACAGAAATTTTTCTTCTCCATAAGTAAAACTTAAGCACGTGCTTTTAATTCGACGTTATGGGCTGGTAAATGAGGTGACCGGAAGTTTATTGGGGTAGAACGCTTGCAGTCTTGGAACCGCCTATTGTCCTCGAGGACATACCGTGGCGCCACCTACGTGATGACGTCACTCATAGGATGGCGGGTTGTGTAGTATGCAAGAACACCGCATTTCCTGCGCTTTTGCTGTGGACACTGTGCGTCGTGCTTCCCTCTGTTTTGAAGCTTATTGCTTAAAGAAGCGGTATGCCCTGATAATACGGGGAAGCAAACTATGAACCTAGGCCCCCGGTGGCACTTTTGCGTCTAATTTGTATCGTAAAATCACGACTAAGAGCCGGTGCAACCATGGGAGACGATGCAAGTAGTTTCGAGAAAGGAAAGCTGCTGTATTTCACAAACAACTACCATCTTATCTGCGACGTCAAAACTATCGCAGCGCTGGCCTCTCTAGTGGAGGCCCTCGCGGCCAATACGAGTACTACTACTGCAACGAGGGTCGCCGCGTAGTTGCACCCTCTCAGACAATTCCCGAAAGCGTCAGATGATTCGAAGGACGTTGCCTTGCCGAGGCTATAGGTGCTGCCAACGTCACAGCACTCCTCTCTCACCCAGCACGTATTTTTTTTTTTGCACACGTTATTTTCACACTCCTCGTCACTCTCTCAGACGGCAGTCAGCCGAAACTGACGCTTCATTGTCAACTGACTCGCTGTGCCATGGTCTTCGTCATTTCGACACGCCTTGAGCAAAGCTCTAGGTGACTCCATCCATGCATGGTGTGCGAGCCTTGTTTGAGACAGTCGCCGACGGTTTTGCCTGCCACAATCACGGCGCCTTCCCTCAAAACCGGCCACCGGCGCATACCATTGCCGGCCTTCCCTGACAGAAAGAAACGTACCGTATGTATACATCACCGCTCGTATGCTACACGAAGACGTAGCGAGAAGGAGAAAAAGAGACAAGAAATAGGCAGCCTCCCCAAGTCCAAGAAATGAACGCGGTATCGGCGAAAAACGAAATAACTTCTTCCTCACACCACTGGGCTCTCTCTTGCTTTGCTTCTTTTTAGCGCACGCAGAACCATGTACGGAGTGAAGTGTACACAGTGCACACGATCGCAAATACATATACGCACACGCATATTTACGGACAGGCAGTGAGACCTGGGTCCGAACTGGCTCGCACGAAATTCCTGCCCTATCTACTTTTTTTTTTTCACTGCGGGAGACTTGCGTGTATGACAAACTGCCGAGCGGTACGCGCAAGCCCAATTGCCAGCGCGGCGCGTACAAAGACACAGTCGCTATTAAAGTGTTTTATATCAGCGCAGTGGACGCCATTTCCATGGCTGCCGGGAGCCTTTTACAAATACGACGGCTGCCTAACCAGACGAGGCAGCTGATGTATTTACGGCCGCCGCAAGCGTGGTTTATGAACGGGACACGACACCCGAGGGCCGGCCTGCCTACCGAGCCGCGCAGAGAGCACGACGCCAGGGGGCGCGAGAGAAACGGACTGTGTACCACCAGGGGCGCCATCGACAGGAGTGGAGCTGCGACCATTGCGGAGATGATTGCGCATTTCACATCGTGTTCTCGTGTGCACTGTCAACGTTTTCAGTTGGCCATCGCAGACGTTTCGCTGGGCATGTGACTCGACAAAACTGTAAACACCACGCCCTGAAATTTCCCTACGTAGAGTGCAAATGCATTTATTGACAACGAATGCATTTCTAAGGCCTCTCAACTAGAAGTTCATTACAGCTGCTGTAAAGCTTTGAACTAATAGACTGTGAATGTGCCAGTGCTGCGTAAATGAGCCCGTTGCAGTGGAACAGTAATTATGAAGCCCACTTGCTGTGCTGGAAGTCTCGGGTTCAATTCCGTTGTTTTTTTTTTTGTTTTTTTTTTTGATAGGGCGAAAAGGTGGATTTTTAGGGAGGTGACATGTCAGAGGCCCCTGTTCTGTGACATTTAAAGAGAACCAGATGGTCGAAACTTCCGGAGCCCTCCACTACTTCGCGCCTCATAATGTAGTGGTTGTTTTGACAACTTAATCCCCTGAAACTTATGATCATTAGCTCCATCTAGCACCCTGGAAAATCCTAAAAAGAATTTCGCTTTGCAATAAAATTGAGCACAGGTGGACGTAAGGTGTTTTGCTGAGCTAGTTTGTTCATTACTTGGTGATAACAAGCGTGCCGCTAAAAAAACGGCGATAAAGTGAGCGCACAAACCAACGTACACATATGCACATGTGTTAGCATCTCTACGACACACTTCTTCGTGTCACACATATACACTCTAAACGCCTTTCAAGAATTATTTGGCGCGATATGAGAGACCTGTTACCCTTCCGCGTGTGCAATATCAGTAGCTTCTGAATTCCCAGGAATCTATATACCAACGCACAGGGGGTTCTATGTGAAATTCGACGTACCGCCACTACGAGTGGCCAAAGAAACGCAACGCAGCCTCCGCACCAGGTTGCCTGTTCTCTTGTATACCCACGCGGTGTGATTTGCGGTGTGCCAGGAGGCACAGTTCTACGCACACACGCACACAGACTCACACGTAACGATGGCAAGTATGAGCTGGCCGCGCCGTTGGCGATGCCTCTGACCCTCCGCGGATTTTTCTTGACTGCGTACAGGACTCATCCCACCAGCGTGCCGCCGTTAGTACGCCCTCGACCTCCGAGTAGTGTTCACTCGCCCCCTTGTCAGGCGCGTCCGATTGTTCCGCGCAGCCGTGGCAAGCGTCCCATCGTTCGTCGGGGAACCTGACGGCGATCCGCTGCCACGTCTTTATAAATAATAGAGAAGGGGTTAAACATTTCTCCATCTATATCCCCTCGGTGTTATTTTTTCCCACGCCACAGCGGTGTACCGTTGTCGCGGCAAAATGGTCTTCAATCTCCGTCCCCTAGCTCTCTTACCACATCTCTCTGTCGCCGTCGCTATCCTAACATGAGTTCTCTGTAATGTGAAAAAAAAAGTGGAAGCACACGTGCTTCGTATTTATAAAAGAATTTCACAAGGTCCCTTGCGCATCAACCAAAGTTGATGCGAACACAAAGGCCATCCTTTTTTTTTTTCTTTGTCGATGTACTGAATCTCTAGTACCCCCTTTTGCGATGCTTCCAAATCTGAGGCACTTCGAGTTTTCCGCACCTCAGCGTGTTTTTCACTGCCTCCGAGATCGGCACACCTTTCAGCAAGCAATCATATGCGATCACGTCAGGTTATGTGACCTCACGACTTTTGTTCATTTGTCACGCAATAAAGACGTGATCCTGTGACGTCGTTGCATAGTGCTTCTTTGCGTCACTCGTGTTGTAACCGATGACTCTTGGACGCCGGTCAGTTTCCGTGTTGGAGCGAAGCATCTGAGGCTTTCGCCTTAATGTTCGCGAACCGATAGGTTGGTTACGTTTGAAACTTTGCGCTTATTACAGCTATGGGTCTGAATTTGATATGCTGCCGGCGGGGACAACAGAATGAGTTGCTCCTAGGCTCCTCGTCAAACGCAAAAGGCGATCGTCGGGTGGCACCGGTATCAACACGAAGTAACGCAAATCATCTCGTGACGCCATCGCGGCGTGACAATAGCCGTAATCAGTGACGTTGCTGTGACGTCCCTTATAGCTTCATATGACATCATAACTCTGTCCTGGATACGCTGCGACACCACGTGTGGTACAGAAAGCGTACAACGCCTCTGATCCCGGATAAAGTGCCGAACGACGCTACGCGCAGAAAGCTTTCAGGCGGGTGAAAGCGATTGACTAAGGAGGAGACAAGAACTTTTTTCAGAGTCTGGCGAGTTGGTGGAGTGGGCCAACGTCCCCGCCTAGGTTACGGCCCGGAGTCCTTGAATCCTGGCGGCTTCCTCGGCCCACTGGACGGCCCACACCTGATCTTCGAGGACGGGCTGAGCATTGCGGCTTCTCAGCAGGCGCGAAAGCTGTCACCAGTGGCCGCATACTCGTTATGGGCACTAATTCCTTTACATTCCCATAACATATATATGCTCGAAAGTGGCTTTGGAGTCACAACACATGCAGCTGTCTGTTTCGTATATATCGGGATATATAATGTGCGAGACTGCAGGATTCGGATACGTCCTAGTTTCGTAACTGCGCGCCAAGAGTATGGCTGGCATTCACAAACCTATATAGACCTTTCTGCTGTTTACAAACACAAGTGCTTAACAACTTCCACTTTTAACACTACTGTAGCCTATTAGCACTGGCGAGAATAGGAGCAGGCCACATATTTTCACTTCTTTCCCCGTGTCTGGCCAAACTCTTCAAATAAATATTCTTCTAAGCTAAACACAACATTCTAAAAGCTAGCATTTGAATTCGAGTGCTTTTTTTTTTACCGGAAAGCGGGATATGCCTTTCCTTATACACAGGTACAACTTTTAAAAAATCCACACATCTCCACGAAAAGAATGATGACGAGTAGGTGAAACTTGATTGATTGATTGATTGATTGATTGATTGATTGATTGATTGATTGATTGATTGATTGATCGATTTATATGTGGGGTTTAACGTCACAAAACCGCTATATGATGATGAGAATGCCGTAGTGGAGGGCTCCGGAAATTTTGATCACCAGGGGTTCTTTAACGTGCACCCAAATCTGAGCACACGGGCCTTCAACATTTATGCCTCTTTCGGAAATGCCGCCACCGCAGCCGGGATTTGATCCCGTGACCTGCGGGTTATAGCAGCCGAGTACTTTAACCACTAGACCACCACGGTGGGGCTGGGCGAAGCTAGGTCGTAAGGTCCATAATGTCCAAATTAGACTCGCCGGCTACTATAAAGGTCTGACAGGTGGACGGACAGGTGGACGGCGCAGGTGATCATGTATTGTGCTGTTATATGCTTGCTTCGTGTAGAGAGTAAGTTCTACACAGATTTTTACGATTTTCGTTGTGAAAGCGTTAAGTTTAAGTTTTGTGGAGCGTCACAGATGCCTACAAGGCTCCGCGAACTTCGCCATTATAAAACATGCTTTCTGCTTTGGTGTTAGAGAGCGATCATTTAAGTCACTGGAGGTTTCTTGGTTGCACACTGCGCGTTGCTGTTATCAGAATTTTTGAACCATGCTTACAAAATATTCGATGACTTACATTACGTGGCGCAAGAGGAATTTAATCTGCGTTTTTAGAAAATATGTTAAGCCTTTCAGAGTACCTGGTACACTACTATTAGCTTCGAGAACAAACAGTGGCGGCGCGGAAGTCGATGCGAAGTGACGTCATGCCAAGGACTCGCTTGCCCCGCAGCCGAGTCTTGCTTGTTCCACCCCCACCCCCACCCCCCTTCCGGGTTGCCCACTCTAACGCGATATGGTCGGGATAACTGCTCATTATTTCAATGCAAATCTATCGAGGTAGAAGACAGCTGTTGACTCTGCTAGCGAAAGTAAAGGGAGCTGCAGAATGTTGCAAAAAAACAATTGGTAAACTGTCGTCTGAATGGGAGATTCACTGTGAAAATGGTGGTGATTTACAACAAGGCAATCATCGTTGTCGCCACTTACGTCGCAAAACCTGTGCTAAAAGGCTTTACGAGGATGGTTCTAACTTTATTAAACTCCTGGATTAGAACGTTAGTCCCGAAGAACTATACATAAAATTACAGTGCTTTCAAATTTCCTAAATACATCGCGGTTTTCAAGTTCAGACTGCTCGGGTGATTTGACGAAGTTGCGCTTTTTAACAAACAGATACGTTAAACGAATCTACCACAAAAAAAATCATATATCCAGAATGTTTACCAAAATTATATATACGGTCCCACACAATACGTTCAGGGAAACGCTTGGATGTCAGTGTATACTTGAATTCCGTGAATATTTATTCTAGACAAACTTGTCACCAGGAATTGTGTGGCCGTACATATAGATTTGCATGAACTGCTGGTCCAATCAAACGCCGCGTCACAAGCGGTAATGTTTACCTTACGTAAGAGCACCATTGATAACAATCGCTTGCAAAGCAAAGGATTGAAAGTAAATATGAGCGTTGTGAACGGTTTCGATAGCGCTCTCAGTGACGACGTGGCTGTATTTAAATTGTATTCGCCTGAATGAGTCAATGTCTCGTCTCGCACGTCATATCTCCGTACAAGCTAATGAAGCTCGGGAGCAATAAAATGCAATGAAAACTAATTTTTGAGTGGGCTATGTGAAGCGGTACTTACGAGTGTAACAGTGCCGCTGCTACGATGCTGCATAAAGTTTTTTTTAATTAACCTAAACGCGTTGTTTGGTGACATGAAGACCAAAATTACTGCGAGGAAAGCCTTGAACTGCATGAAGAGGAAATGAGTGCGTAAGAAAAATACAAATACAACAACTGTGGTGGATCTCTCGGCCAAGAGCTTTGAAGATACTCAGCGAGCTTCGATATTGCATGGGTTTCTGCATTTCGTGCCGACCGTTTGTGCCCCCGCGATCTCCGACGACAGCGCAGCTCTGGCCGACTAGGTCGCCCTACGCCATCTCCTGACGCCGACAAGAGCTCTCACCGAGTGGTGCCCCGTCCTCGGAGACTTGCGACCGTGTCCATCTTTCCTATCTTCTCCTTACTTCCCTATGTGGCTGTCTCTGCGCCACACTCTCTCCTTCCTCCTTTCTCTATCTCTATACCTTTTAATCCTATCCTTTTAATCTCCCCTTACCACCATCCCTCGTGAACAACTGTTGAGGTGTCCTCCCACTGAGAGACAGTTACGCGGCTCACTTTTCTCTTCTTTTCATTTATAATCACTCCCCCCCCCCCTGAAACTGTGCGTAGAGCTTGATACACAGACGGCCGTGCGCGTGCATGTGTTTGTGGACCGATATAAATGCAAAACTGAAAGATTTCACCAAGGATTATATACCCCGACTACTGGTACGCTAGTGGTCGATTTATCTTTCCTAAACGTACCGCCACCTTGCGAGACCCAACATAACTGAACTAAATTGCAATAAATGCTAACTCCTAGATAAGAATTATCTATAACTTCTGTAAAACCTAACCGCCCCGCCACTATGGTCAAGTGGCTAAAGTACTCGGCTGCTGACCCGCAGGTCGCGGGATACAATCCCGGCTGCGGCACCTGCATTTTCGATGGAGGCAAAAATGCTGTAGGCCCGTGTGCTCAAATTCGGTTTCGCGTTAAAGAACCGCAGGTGCTCGTAATTGCCGGAGTCTTCCACTACGGCGTCTCCCATAATGACATGGGGACTTTGGGGCGTTAAACGCCACATATCTATCAATCGTGTAAACGCTAACCAGTTTTAACTATGAAAAAACGTGTTTTTTTTTTCTTTAGAGACAGAGAATCGTCATTCTTTGCTGAAATTCCGCGTAAACGCTGCCATCATCCTTTGATGCAAAATTTTTGGCATTGGAAACAGATGTGTGTTTATATTCTAGCAGTGCATCTGCGAAAAGCTCGCGTAATTCGCATTAAAAGTTGATCCATAAATCCTGGCATGTTTAAAAAATATGCGTAAGGTTTTTGTGTGTGCCGCACGGAAAAGTTGAGTGTAACGCAGAGAAATTCACATACTCCTGCATTGTATGAGTGTTCTCCTTTCTCTCCTACATTCCTCTTCCTTTCACTCGAAATTCTCCCTCCCCCATGCGTTGTAACTGTCGTAACGGTCTCGTTGTAACTGTCTCCCTCATAGATGTGACCTCCATGAAACATACAGTTAGGACGACGCACTTTTTTCTTCGTTTCCCCTTCCTTGGAACCACTCTGGGGCACATGTCGGCTGACCGGGCGCATTCCGTCTGCCTGTCGATCCTACCATTGCCCGTTGCTTTTTGCAGGAGCGGAGACAAACAGTGAAAGAGGTACGGCTCGCGACAACTTCTTGCTTAGGCTGCGGTGCGGAAGTACACAACTCATCATTCACTACTACACTGCGGCTTAGTTTGAAAAACTGCTATTAGAAAGAGTTATAGACCTATTCCGTGTTTGTAAACAGCGGTAGGCGCTGTCTGCATAGCGAGGCGCTCGTAGCGACGTTGTGGCGCGCGGAATTCGCAACCGCTGTGCCGCCAGTCACCACGCCATTGAGGGTGGTGGCGAGTTTTGAGCTGGACGGAGCCGCGACGTCGCTACAAGGGCCTCAGTATGTCGACGGCGCCTACCACTGTTTACAAACTTGGAATAGGAGTATGATCCGACACTACTTGAGAAGTGTGGAGAAGCCTCACAAACGACCGAAGTGCCGCAGCCAAATGCCTCTGCCACTAAAGAAAAAAGAAAGTCCCACCCATGCACTCGACTATGTCCTCCGAAGTCAGGGTCAATGGCGTAGTTCATGGCGTCCGCCTATATAGAAGTTCATTCGTGCAAGCTTTTGTGTGTTCACAATGCAGAGGGAAATGACGTGTGCTTACAAGGTCGTATAAGTCCCTGCCATTTGCACACTGTAAAAAATTTTACAAAGAAGCAGAGCTGAGGATTGATTTGCCGCTATTGATTTCTATCTTCTGTTTGTTTGAGGCCAAGTTGCGGGTTTGCCTGTCCTTGCTGTCGCTCGGCTTACGTCTGAGTCTCCCGAAACTGAGGGTTTCATCGCATTAAATGGCACTTTGGCTTGGCTTCTCTATCCCGCAAATCGATGTCTTAACTCAACTCGCAACCATTTTAGCTATGACTTAGCTAAGAAATAAGTCCTTTATTCCTAGCAAAGGAATAAGTCCTTCGGCGACTAGGACTCAGTTCGCCAAAACTTTCCAGAGCCGGAATCGATTGGACTCACACTCATGAAAAAAATTACTCATCCGGACTCTCTCTGGCTGAGGCTCGCGACTTGGCCTGAGCTTAGGTGAGTCCGAATGAGTCGACTAGAATTAGATTTTTCGACAGTGGTATCCCGTAACAGGTGCTCTTATTTGTGTTTTTTGATATATTGCCTCAGAATACGAGTTATAAGTGCTCGAAAACCAGTTCGGTATTTTTCTTGAAACAGATGACAAGATGAGATACTTTTGACAAGATTTTCTCTGAAACAGATAAATATTGAAACGGTGTATCAACGACACTGCTTTAGAACACGTAACAGTAGGCACGAGTGTAAACGCGAATCCAGTTAAGGCTGATAGAAATGCTCAAGATGAAAACATAGGACCATAGGTCAGCTAAAAAAAAGTTTAGTTCACTCAGACTCACTCAAAAAAATATTTTAACATAATCAAGAGGAGAAACCCGAAAAACTAGTTTATAATGGGTGAGCTTGCACATTGAAAACTAGGTGCAAAAAATGGATGAGTTCACTAGAGCGTTTCAAAAATAGAACTGTTTATCAGCAAGCGCGTCTTCTTCTTTTTCGCAGGTCAAACCCACACTGAGTCGTGCCCGTGAACGAGAGGCATGAGTTGCGCTGCCAGAAGCACGAGTGAGACCGTGGACGCTAATCCTTAATTCGTAATGCCGGATCATGTAGTTAGCCTCTGTGGCAATATGTCCTGCGCTTTGGACTCACTCAGACACAGACCAAACAAAATTTTTCCTGGGCCAAACTTGGTCGCACTCACCCTCACGAAAATTTTCTTCAAGCAGACCCAATCGGACTCATGCTCACCAAAATATTGCTCAGCTGGCTCTCTTACACACAAACTAACGGCTTAATTGGAGTTTGAGTGAATTCGCCCATCTATGACGCTCCAATGACCTCTTCGGCTATGACTTTACCGGTAACAGCCTTTAATTTTATCTAATATTGTATTGACTTAAGTGGTAGTGCCCTCTATTGACCTATTTTGCTCCTTTGCGCGTGACGCACGTGACGACCTGAGACGGTAAGAGACGAGAGCCAAGACACCTGAAGTGTCCGGCTCTTCCAAAATTATCCATTGTGGAAACGCCGTGGCGTGCATGGTCAATATTTTCGCTTTATGATTACATGTGGTACAACCACGTCAAAGATCGCCTACTCTAAACACGGGCGAGCCAGTGTCCACGGCGAAAGGCGTTTTAAAGACGATAGTCTTTCTTGGGGACCTTCAACGGGAAAATTTTGGTCTATCTGTCTGTTTGTCTGTACATTTGTTTGTTTCTCCGCTCTTAACGATACCTCAAACGGCACCAAACGGCCGACCCCATCCGCAGCGTCCACCGATATTGCTCAAGGTTCAGCATTCATAGTTGTGCGATTGTCAATTAAAAAGCGATTGTTGCGCATACCTGAGGTGCAATAACAACACGTCGATGTTTTGTATGTGTGCCTTTATGCTAGAAGAGGCACACGCAAGTAACTATAAGGACTGTAGCGTTTATCGTGCTGCGCTGACAGTGCAACGCGATGCTCAAAAAGGTAAGTGTTTCCAACGCTTTGCTAAGACGACACGGCGGTGGCACCTGCTCGTCGCTTTGCGTTCTACACCTTATCACCTCCGAGGCAGGCGCGTATCTTTCTCCGCGGGCGCGCACGCCTTCATTTTCGAAGATAACTGCCAGATGGCGCTCGTGTCTAACGTGCCTCGATGCGCTCGTTCGCCAGTGCTACACGCTCGAGGCACTCTAATGCAGTGCCTACAGAATACTATTTTCTTGCGCAGGACATCTAATAAACGTTTTGTTTACTCTCTCCAGGCGCAAGACTATCGTTTTTCGACGACATTTGCAGTGTAACATGTAGATTCGGGGCCAATTTTTGACGTTTTACAACGTCCATCGTCGTTCACGTCTTTTCCATGTTTCCTTTGCGGCAACACCTTGTTTAATAATTGTCTAATCAGTACCAAAGGACACAAGCAGGCCATCCACCTCAATTCAATCAGCATAAGCGTAGCTACTTGCCATATAGCCTTAATACTACAGCAGAGACCATTATAGCCATGCGCACGAGGGGACCAGATGGGGGCAGTCATCCCCCCAGTCACCTAAGAGGGGGAGCGAAATTTGCTCCATATACATTGACTAGTAGGCGGTGCCCCCTCTTATTCACCCAAAGGGGGGTCAAAATCTTCCCCAATTCATTCACTTAATAGGAAGGGGCACTGCGATGACCATTCACCCCCCTTCCCTCCGGGACGGCAACCCTGCGCACGTCATTTCAACGAGCGGTAAAACACCGGCGGCAGTCTGTCCATCACTTGGGCAAAGGGCGCGTGTATTTGCGCGCCAGCGCGCGTTATGTCCGGTTGCCAGAAACCATCCATCAGCGTTTTTCAGTTAGCTGCCATTAGCGGCATGCACAACTATGACGGATGGACAGACGGTGGCTCCAGGCTCAGGTTCACTCGCCGCTGGCGCGTAAGAGACGCATAGCGTTTCTGGCAAGGTAGACGTGCAGGGGCGTTATGACTTCTGGGATGGTCGTTTCTTCTTCGGCAGGACGTGAGTCCGTACTTATGCCTAAATCGGCGCCCGCTTTTGTCGGTGAGGCACTTATCAGTCATATCGTTGTCAGCGTTGGCTGTATACTTTATGCGATCGCGGAGACCTTGACGACTTATTTAGTTGGAAGAGAGCCTCCGTAATGCGTCGGTGCAGCAGGCACGACATTGTTTGTTGTTTTATTTTATTTTCGTTATTTTAAGATTCATTCATTGAAAATGAAGACTGGTTTGAAAGGAGATAGCTCACAACACACGAATGCTTTATATAATAACAATTTATTCTCATGAAAAGTCATCTAGAGTTTAACATGAATATATTTTTAATAATAAAATCTGTTATCTTGTTACGAATGGACCTATGGTAAATAATATAAGAAATTTGACGTTTAAAATTACCATATGAATATGAGGAAGGCACTTGTGGAGAGGCTGCACAAATTTTGGCCATCTCGGGTTCTTTAACGTGCTGTGACCACACACAGTACACAGGCCCCCTACCTTTTCGCCCCCATCGAAATGCGACCGCCGCAAAAGTCACCTGTAGTCGAGCATCAACCAGTGTTACGATGTGGGAGTATGTTGCTATGATTAAAAGTTGCCGGCGAGTCTAACATGATCCTTAGTGTACGGGAGATTGTTAATCGGATACCATGAAGCTCGCTCAAAAACGATGATGGTAATTTGCGCCTAACCATTACAAAAATCTCTCTAAAAATACGAGCTTTGCCCATAGGGGTCAATTGGTCCTCATCTGCAGTGGTTATTCAGCATTTGGCTTGCATACAGAATAGGAACTAGAGTTACAGTGTATAAGGAACCGTAAATATTTTAATATAAACTGTTGTCTCTCGATGATGTTCTATTACTCGTTCCTTGGCCATACCACTTCCAAACGCAGGTTTATATAGGAGTTTAATTCAACAGTTGCCATCTTGTCAAGTGCGCAAGCGGCGAGTAGTGTAATTGATCCAATTTTGTTGCTCATACCCGTTTATAATGGTGGTATAATTTCGTACTGGCCGTACTGTGGAAAATATTCGTTTCTATTCGTTTTGTTGTTTTTGTTTGTTTGTTTTTGTTGTTTTTGTTTGTTTGTTTGTTTGTTTGTTTGTTTGTTTGTTTGCTTGCTTGCTTGCTTGTTTGCTTGTTTGTTTGTTTGTTTGCCTGTTCGTTTGTGTCTTGTCCACTCTGGCAAATATATTCACTCTGAGGGATCCTGTGTGACTGCCCAGAATATGATGTGCAGAGACAGTGACTGGCATCTGTTCTAGAGCTCCGTGACAATAGACGAATGTCGGGTGAATGTATTCTTGAGAGGACACCGAAGCTCAAGGCGACCAAGGAACTTCCGAAGTTTCTTAGAAACACTGATTTGCACAAGTAACTGTGACAGCGATATCTCGTACCACGCGAACGTGATGGACATGTAACTGACTGCATGTTTTTGTGTGTGCTGTGTTATCTTTCTCTTTTTTTCCCAGTCTTTTCTCTGCCTCTTCCAATCTCCCC
This sequence comes from Rhipicephalus annulatus, assembly GCA_013436015.1. NCBI lineage: Eukaryota > Metazoa > Arthropoda > Arachnida > Ixodida > Ixodidae > Rhipicephalus > Rhipicephalus annulatus. The sequence continues at coordinate 25,384 of WOVY01013673.1, forward strand.
CTTCCGATTCCTCCATGTATGGTAGCAAGCCGGCTTTTCTAGTCTGGTTATCTTCCCTGCCTTTCCTTCTCTACCCTTTCTTAGTCTTGATGTCAAGTTTTTTTATTGTTTTAGTAAGGCAGTGATGATAGTGAGGCTCACCCAATTTATGTGGCACATACAAATTTATGATACTGTTACCACGGTAGCGAACATAAAAGCCTCGACTAAAAACAGTTCATTCTTACAAAACAGGCACTTGTTAACCGAACTCTTGTTAACTGAAACGATAAGTGAAGGTGAGAAGAAGTATAAGTGAAGAAGAGAAGCCATTGTAGTCTCTGTCATTTACTCCACAAAGTCAATACACGAATCTAAAGGAGTGTCACTAACTTGTGGTTCTAGCTCACTGCTCGAAAGAATGCCTAGTAAGCATCTCATTTTGCCCAATAGTGGAGACGTGCTGTAGTCATCATGGTCATTCGATAGATTCGTTGTGCTTTAGGATTTAGCAAATACATGATCTTGTTTAGCAGGACGCCAGATTTCCCAACATTCTCAGGAGCGCTGCACCTTTTGTCAACAAAGTTATGCGCGACCGCATTTGTCACCAAAATATTCAAGGACGCGGCTTCAGTTTGGTTCGTTCGAAAGCAGTGGCTTGTGTTTGCATTCCAGTTAGTTCCAGTAAATACTATGAAGGATGCTACAGTGATCAAAGTAATGGACAAGTAAGTGTCATCAGGAAAGCATTAACAAACAGAAAAAGTCCGGAGGAGGTGGTAAGGGCACCCCTTGTATGCAGAGGGTAGAATCTGTAGCTGCAGCACTCAGCTAGAACAGCCGAAGGCAGCGCAGTTGGTTTCCATGCCAACGGGGCATTCACTGTTTTCTCTGAAGCCTCAATCCTAGCCAATCATGTTGCCAGTAGCCGACAATCTTGGTTTTCGAAAAATATACTGCACTCACTTAGACGAGCAGCGTACTCATTGTCGCACCACGCCAGCAGGGCTCTAATAATGAACGTGCTATGCATACTAAACTCTTGCGGACATTACATATAGGTCACCACGAAGATGCGAGCTGGCTTGCCACTCTCAACTTGAACGAACACATTGCACAAACTTTGATTTAGACACTACCATCGCCATCAAAACAATGGTTAAAGACGCTCTCATTGCCTGGTAAATGTGAGCCATTGGGCGCGACCGATCTGTTGCACGTTCCCATGTACCATGATGACAGATCTGCATGCCTGCACGTGTGCTGATGTGGCGAACACGGTGTGAATACTCAATGGGCTGGCTTGTGCGAGAGATCGTCGTATGCATATAGAGCTATACGAAACGAGGCTCCGTTCTACCTGTGCTGGAGGATATAGAACCAGCGCGGCTCTATTTAGGGCCCGATATAGCCAGCCCCTTACCGCCTCATCAAAGAGTACAGCGTCTGAGCCAGTTTTTCCCATAAGCCGGACAAGGCAGTGCGAGAAAGAAGCAAGAGAAAAATATCGAGATAGAGGCCATCCACACCTTTCGAGAAGCCGTGAATCAGCAGCTCTATTTCACCCCTCCACCCCACCCACCGTGCTTCCTACCTCAATGCGGATCAAGGGAACAGCTTGCCCGACTCTGAACACCAGCGGCAAGAAATCACCAAGACGTGAAAAATTTCGAGCGAGGTAGCGGGTGCTAGACCTTTAGGGTTGCTCAGGACGCCAAGCTGAAGGGTGGATGTACCCAGCCGTGGCAAGAAGGGGGAAGGACGGCTGATGGCGAGGGTGTCCAATGATGGTATGCATGGCATACAACAGGGTGGAGGGGTAGGGAGGCACACGCGGATGAGACAGGAGAGGCTTCTTATACGGGCGATCGAGCGAAATCCAATTTCCTTTTTCCAGCGACGTGGTCGCGCCTCGGATCCGTAATGAAGACGTTCGCCCGAAAGAAGGCCCTCGATAACGCTGCTGGGCCCTTCTGGTCGATGCTGCGTGCCGACCTTTATGGACTGACCGTGCCGAAAACGAGACGACGGCAGCGTCGGCGCCGATTGAGCGCCTGCGTGCGAGGTGTGTGCGATGTGAGAAACTTGCTGCCGTTATGCAGCTATGGTCTCAGTCTATATACGCGTCCGCACGTGGCGCTTCTGTTGCGCTCGCCAGAAGAGGTGTGACTGGAGGTTCCAGGCAAGGACGGGGGGCGGTGCAGAATCTGGGATGGGTGCGAAATTTATACGCCCATGCACTTTGTGGGCAAAATCACTCCCGCCGCCCCGTGTTTGCCCTTGCCGGACTTTCTTGGGATGCGAAGAGCTCACTCGGCACTGCGCTGGAGATGTAAGTTAAAGGTCGGTGTTATCGCCTTTAGCATATTCTCTTGCAGTCTAAGATGGCAAAAGGAGAAATTGAACGCAGGCATTGTAATTATTCGATTTAAATCGATAGATAGATAGATAGATAGATAGATAGATAGATAGATAGATAGATAGATAGATAGATAGATAGATAGATAGATAGATAGATAGATAGATAGATAGATAGATAGATAGATAGATAGATAGCTAGATAGATAGATAGATAGATAGATAGATAGATAGATAGATAGATAGATAGATAGATAGATAGATAGATAGATAGATAGATAGATAGATAGATAGATAGATAGATAGATAGATAGATAGATGATAGATGATTTCTGTGAGTGTTCATGTCAAGAACATCGTCCCACTCTTCCACATCGGAAAACTCTTTAATGGCTCTCATAATTTCTTTAGCAAAAAAAAGTGTAGGTGTGACTACCCGCACGATCACTGACTGCCGAGATATGGAAATAAAAAAGGACGACAGATTGCAAGAACAGTTGCATCCATTTCACTTTGTCAAGGTCGAGTGCAACTCCCATCTCCGACGACAGTTATAGCGTGAGAACAGTACGACGACAAAGAGACGAGAAGTCGTCATGAGCACACAACCATCGTTCTGTTCTCACGCTCTAACTATCGTCATGTCATACCAACTAGCCCAAACTGCCACACTTGTAAGTCCCATCCCCGATCTAGCAGGTGTCCTTCAATGCACGCTGCTCTCTGGATGTTCCCGCAGTGCACTGTTCACTTGTACTTGCCGTAGCCGACAGCTTTAACGCGGTGCCTATACGCTACTGCCGCAGCAACGCACGTACTTCACTCAAGCTTTCTGCGCTTCACGTGGTGTCCCACTGTCTACGTGATCAGCTAGCCTTTGACCAGTCGAAGACCTTAGCTGATGACGCCATAACATGAATTCACGCAGTGACATCGTGATGCAACACATTTCGGTGACGCATGATGCGATTCTGACGTCCCATGATAACGTCATTTCGGTAGAGGTTCTGTGGATTTCCGATTAGTCGACTAACAAGGGTGGATGCGGCAAAACAAGTGTGGCAACTACAACTGCGCTCTTGCAGACTGAGTCTGATTGTTTGCTCACTGTTCTCACTGTGTGTAATTCTATAAGAATGAAAACAAATCAAGAGCACACCTATTTCGACTTTAACATTGGTCGTGACAAAGCAGCTCTTTCTTATACATTTGCACTGTCATCATTGTCCATGCAGACTGTAAATGTTGCGCATACCAAAGAGAAAGTTCAACTGCCACCTTTCTTTCTTTGTGTGTGTGTGTGTGTTTATCTACCCCTCCTAGGCTGCAATAGTTGTAAATGAAGAAAAAACTAACAGGATAAAGAGACGTCTCCACAGTGTCTCTTTTTTTTCTTTCGTACACGTTGTCCCCCAAATTTGACTTGTGGATAATCTACCAATGCGGTTTGTTGGCTCTGTATAGACAGTAAGGAAGTCGTAGCATCGACAGGTCACAAAGTGTCTCTAAACATTCAACAAATTTTAAGCTTTCGGGTGAAATTTCTGTCACAAGGCAGGCTCGCGCGCCACAAAATCTCACAGCTACCAGGACGTCTAACCCGGAGACTATGCAGCCTGTAGTTAGGTGCCACCCATATCCACCCCGTGGCGCACCTGACAACCCACGCAAACCAGACAGCTGACGCAGCGAGCAGGATCTTGTTCGCGACGCAACGAGCGCGTACGAATAAAGTACTACAAAGGAACAACAACCACAACAACAACCACGGCTGCCGCCACGTGCTATGTAGCTCGCCCTGAGCCGAGGACGAGCCCACTCTACGCAGGCGTACGCCCGGCTGTACGCGGCCACGCTTGCGCAGTATGCTCCCAAAAGAAAGATTAGTATGGCGAATGCATAGAGCGACCGACCCGGGCCGAAATTAACAGCGTCGGAAAAGAAGAGGGTGGCGCTCTGGTAGTTGTGGCGGTGGTTGTGGTGCACTGGGAAGGAGAGGCGAACGAGGCATGCGAGCCCAGAACAAACGCGAAGCACGAGCGAAAGAAGAGGGAAGTACCTCGGCGGAACGCGATAGCGCCGAATCTGCAGCGCTGCCACCTACGGACCGGAGGTCCGCACATTTCGCTGGCCGGCGAGACGCAGCCGCCCGTCCCGTAGCCCGGTCAAGATATGCACGACGATAGAAGTGCGAACGCGAAAGGAGGCGAGGCACGGAACGAGGAAGAAGAGGCGTATGTGCGATGAAGGAGCACAGTAAAGAAGTCAGCCGAAAGGGAGAGAGACAGAAGGAGACGCGCCGCGAAGCAGATCCGAAGGAGAGTGAAAACGGAACAGTGGGTGAGAGAGCGAAAGACGATTACGTGGCCAACCGATGAAGTAGGAGAAGGAGAGGAGCAGAAACAGATGAGGACTGAAGTAATAATCGACAATCAAAACTGAGACAAAGAATGTAAAGAAGAAGCGGGTAATGCCGAAAGACGCATGGGGAGCAGAGCGGCGGAAAAAAAAAGAAGTGAGGGGACGATCGAGTAATGACGTCGAACAATTCCAGACGGCGGTAATGGTTCGCCATCGCCATCTTCGCCGTAATGGGGAGGGGAGAGCCTCTGCTATACGGAGCGGCCGCATGGATACCTTGTCCCTCCTCCTCTTCTCTTCGGGCCCTTATAGATATATAAACACGGCTAGGCATCGCGCGCGCGTACGCGAGCAGTTCGACGCTTGCTTGAGGGGGGAGGGGGACGCGATGGCGATGCTGCTGCTGCTGCCAGATGTATACACACACGCTGCCGGCCCTGCCAGGGCTCGGCATGTTCCGCAAGGCGGACGTGCAGCCCGCGCTGGTCCCAGAGACTTGAGAAAAAACGCGAGCGCGCATAAGTGGCGCGCCAGTGGGAATGGAAGGAGGAAGTAGAGGAAGAGTGGATTGAGGCGCGGTGCGATGTGGTTACGGGGGGGGGGGGGGGGAGCGTTTGGATGAATATTCGTCTCGTGTGTGTGTCTGTACGTGTGTATGGGCGTTAGCATATGTGTAGCTGGCGCTATGAACGGCATGCAGGATGTGCATTGGCTCGCCGCTGTGGCTGCTGCTCTGTCTGCCACCCATTACTGGACCGTATTACCGGGTCTCAAGAGACATATAGTCTCCGTGTCTTGCTAACTGTACATGTATATATTGTAACTTGTTGAAAGCACAATTTGGACCAGCTTGTGGTCTTATAAACAGTAGGAGCTGTAATATTTGAGGTTGTGACATGGAACCTTACATTTTTTCAAGGGGATAGGGCTCAACTTGTGATGACTGTAACAGTTTGTGTCGATGCGCGAAAGATCAGTAGTTAACGTTGTTTCCTGTAAACAGTGGGAAGAAGTTACGGAAAGCAGGCGAGGTTATTTTTGTCATACGCAGGTGAAGGAGTGACGGTCAGCCGATGATTACCCCTATTAAACGAACTCGTTCAAACAATGCTGGTTGTTTTAGCTTGCAAACAAATGCATTAAAATGCGGTACAGAGGCAATGGTTACGACTCTGTCAAATCTGGTGTGTGTTTTGCCATTAGACCATGTCAATGTCAGACCGTGGAGCATGATTCAAGTCGATAATTGCCATCGCAACGTCTCCTGTCAACTTGGGCAAGGCGTTTTTGGTACTGGTTGATTCGAAAATTACCGAGACTGAAGACAAGGCCGAAAAAGTCACAGTAGAGGGGACTAACTTCCCTGTCTTCTTCATCCTTGACTTTTTGAGCTTTTTTTACTTTTTTCCTCCGGGTAATTTTTTTCGACTGTTCTGGCGTAAGTGACGTCAACAAATAAAGGATCTTTTATTTCGTGGAAACAAAGAACGACGAGCTGAACTTACTATAGAGCTCTTTGTCAAATTATATATGTCTTGGTGCTCCACACTTCTTCGTGACGTGTTCTTAACCTCAAAATATTTCAGCAGATGTTATTCATATCTTCTGCGCCCAAATCTGAGTGCCAAAGCGCCTGACGGTTTGCGTACGTCAGCTGTGCACGGTCGACAAACCTTTCGTTAAATTTGATAAACTTTGTTTTCATACATCTTCGGCCCAGCCGATTGATTTTTCTTTGTCTTTATTTTATTTATTTCAATATTGCGTTAAGCTTCATGTTTCAAAACCACGAGACATCAACAGAGACGCCGTAGTGAAGGACTACAAAAATTGTGACAACCTGGTGTTTTTTAACCTGCACCGACATCGCAAAGTAGAATTTCGTTTATTTCCTTTTATTTTTGCAGTCACACGATTTGAAAGATCACAATCCGCGTTGGGGTTGCTTTTTTTTCTTTTAACACGAGCCGCGAGCATTTTCCGCGATGGCTGGCTAATGAACGCTACTAAATATAATAATAATATTAATTGTCTAGGTTATACTCCCGAGAACACTTTATCATTCTGAGGCCCACCATAGAGGAAGGCTCCGGAAATTTTGACTACCTTGGGCTCTCAAAGAGAGCTACTAAGCATATGTGCAAGGGCCTCAAGCCTCCGTCGAAAATGCGAACGGCGGGAGCGTGATTAAACGCGCGACGTATGTAAAATGAAGGATTTTGAAAGCCGATTTGAACAACTGAAGCGCCGAAGAGTCCAATACGCACAAGAAAACGTGAGAGCATTTGCAGGATTCATGTTCCATTGAAAGATTGTGTAAAGTGTTCTACAATTAACATCGGTTAAAAATGAAAGTAGAGCCTAAACAAAGACGGGACACAGGAAACAAGTAGGCAGGATAGAACGCTCACTACTAAATGATTTATTTACAAAAGAATAGTCCTTTCGTAAACAAATCTGTTGATGCTGAGCGTTCTCTCCTGTCTACTTGTTTCCTGTGTACCGTCTCTATTTGCGCTCTACGTTCATTTTTAGACATGCACCAATGCACCCAGCAACGCATTTTATTAAATTAACATCGCGATGCTAGACAAACTAAGCGCTGTGATAACGTGTAGGCGACTGAGGATGACCACACGGGTGGATTTAGAAACGCAGTAGTGGTATTTCAAAACGTTTAAGCCAACACGAAGTAATCGTAGCAATGGTCAAGTACAAATAAGTAATCAGCGCTACTCGCGATGGACGTATAGAAAAACGTACCACACAGTTGTTGACTCAGTGGCAAACTTCTACGAAGCAACTCAGTTCGCTTCACTGTAGGAGCTCTGGATCGTGTAAATGCGATGGCAAACTTCAACCATGTCTTTCGTGATTTTAATTTTTTTTTGTTCAAATGACTTTGTTGTGTCAACTGCACCCGGTGATTAAGTGTCGCACCACCACGGGAAGGAACATTTCGGAGAACCCGCTGGCGGTCTTGGACGTAAGCGGAGGAATGGATTCGCCCAGAGAAAAGATTGAGAGCTGCCGGCGAGCGGGAAAACCGCGTCAGCCCACTTCTTTTGCCATCATTAATCTTCCCTGCGGTGAAGCGACTGGGGAAAATCTCGCGCACTCCGTTTAGAGAGAGGTGCACCGGAATTCTTCGACGGTCGAAATAAAGAAGCGACACTGCGTGGAACGGGACCCGGTGAAGAATGCGCATGACGTGAGGGCCGCGACGCGATTCGAACTTCGAAGTGACTTCCTGGAACCATAGACTGACTTTCGGTAAACGTAAATTATAGCGTGCTAAGGTGAGGGTTAACGCAAAAAAAGGAATTATTTGGCGAGTAGCCTGCAAGTGTAGAGATTCAAGGCCAAACCCGAGAGCATTGCGTACGTGATATACACGCCTTTATACGAAGTGTCGTATAGTGAACCAGGCTTTCTAAAGTAAGTTTTAGCCGTAATAAACAATTATGAACAAGAGGAGATGGGTTACTGCTGGTGCGTGCAGCGTCTCCACGGGGCTGACCCAGGGTCAGCAGTTGGTTTTCAAAGACCACGCTGGAAAGTCGCATCTCCCACGAACGCGAACGTATTGGTCCTCTATGCCCAGCGTACACCGAGACTGGTCTATCTGGGGGGTAGACTAATGTTGTGCACAGTTGCCTCGGCACGTGTATCTGAGCGTATATATTGCGTACAGTTTGAACGCGCCTGCATTAGTCTGTAAGCAACGCCAGTCACACCAGTGTTGCTTGGTGAGTTTATGACGTGGTGATGCCGTAATTGTACGGACGAACCATTCTTTCTGATATATACGCTTCGTCCTGTCCCCTCTTCTGTACATAAAGGACGTCCAGGGATTGTTTTCTCCGTGGTCGCTGGGTACACTGATACAAAGTCTGGATTTACTAATCTAGATAACAAAAAACATGTTATCTTTACTTAAATCCGAATGCACCAAATATACTTAAGTGCAGAGGCCGGGCAAATGACACCATCACTACAAGCTCTAGATGAAAGCCCATGTAATGACAGCGTTAACTGGGTTGGTTTAAAGTCAACCTAGATTTGCTGTAAAGTCAGTTGAAAGCGGATCCGAATCACTTCACACTGTACCTCTGTGTTTTGTCTCTTGGGCTATATATGCTCAATTTCGTAGAGCATGCACTCAAATGCAGGCATGCCCAGGGACTACCTAATTTTGCATTCTTTGTTTACATTTGCCGCTATCTTAAAAACACATTTACTGCTAGCGCTGTATTTTCTCTCATAGGCACCCGACAATGGACCAGAGGGCGCGACCAAGCTTTTTGGGCCGCCTCAGCAATGTTGGTATCGACCGCCAGGAATACCAAGAAAATGGAACTCTCGCTGAACACATTGAGACGCTGAAGTGTCAACGCTCTTTTTTTTTTGAGCGTTTTCAAAGAAGGCTTCCTGGGCGCTTACATAATCAGCTGTGACCCCCCTGCCCCCAACCAAAAAAAAAAGAAAATTATATGCACGTGCATGTCCGGTTTTGCTGCGTTTACTCGCAAGGCTGTGTGTTATGGCGCTACCGCCAGATCACGCAAACGGTATTGTCGTGTGCCCATACCATATAGGAGTTGAAAACGCACTACAAACAATCAAAGATTTTCATTGTGAGTATACGGTTGGTGAAATGTAATCGCGTTTTATTATATTTTTTTCGCGAGAACTCCGCTGGGCAAGTAGCGATTCATAGAAGGAAATACAGCACTAAAAAATTAGTATTTTCTTACACTCCGGCTGCCACTATTGCTTGGTTCACATCTCCAGAGATGTTAGTCGTGAAACAAAGATGTGCCGAAGTGTATGTGCCCTGTTACTGGAAAGGTATGAAGCCTCTGTGTTCTGTACAAGCTGTAAATAATTTTTTTTTTCTAAACAGGAACCTCAGGCATTATCCTTGTTGCCTGCTTGATTTCACAGCCGATAAGCATGGTGTTCTTGATGAGTTCAGCCATTCAAACCACAAAATACATAAGAAAAATGTAACACGCGCCCCGACTGGGCTAACAACATTGATCTATTGAAAAGGCACCCACTTAGCTATTATTCGTCACTTCTGTGCAACAGGCCTCAAGCCTGGCCATGCAGCCAACCTTGATCTCTGGATTCATGGACCATTCCACTTCGTGCATAACATTCAGACTTCATAGATAAATCAAATTTGTGTGTGTATTTATGACACCGAGTAACACATGCCTAAGTAGAGTCTTTCCAAAAAGATAAAAGAAATCACCTCCCACAATGCTTTACAGAAAACGATAATCTCCATGTTTTCTCTTTTGGCTTGATCGAGTCCCACAATTCGCCCAGATGTAAGAATTGGCCCAGATCCAAGAATTGGCCCACATCGGAACTCAACATCAAATATACTGCATGAAACCACCTGAAATGCTTCACTGTTATTTTAAACGCCTGCGGAATCCTTGGTGTTTGGGCCACTGTAACGCAACACTGCACAATTTAATATATATGACCTTGCAAGAAGCAGTGCAAAAAACCGAGAAAAAAACGTTTTTTCCTTCTTTTTTTTTTTCACCACAGCCCTTATTATTGACATCGAAACTCTCTAACACTTCTTCAAGAGGTGAATCGACTGATTTTTTTTTTGCTTCCAACTGAAGAAGAACATGTTTGATCCCTCAGTCATAGGCATCAGTAAAACACGAAAGCAAAATGCATCCTTACAGAAGTAGTTCAATGTTTACTTTGTAGTGATTTAAGAGACCTTGAGCAACATCTGGTTGTGTTTCTGACAGTTTTAACACCGCTTAACGTGGATACATCCACGTTAACGCTTAGTCACACATCTCAGTCATGAAGATTAACATCCAACACTACTATTTATTAAATGAACCCTTGTGGTCATAAGTGAGCATGAAATCAAAGAAACCGATGTGACAGCCAGAATAACGCGACTAATTGGAGGCCGAACTTATGCTAAGGTCGCCTACTCGCGCCATGTTCGAGTTGTTCAATACCGTGGCCCGACTTGAGAGAAACAGTACGCGTTGTCTGTTGTCTGTTGGTCGGCCAGTTTTTTTCCTTGGCGTGCGTAAGCAGCGAACGTGGAGATTGAACATCCAGGCGAAGCAGGCATGTTGTTGTATGCCTTAATTGCAAACCTCCTTGGTTGCAGAGCTAATCTTTATGGGCGAAGCTCCTCTTAGTCAAACCTTGTCATGCGTCACGCGTAGCCGAGAGAAGAGACTAGAAAGAAAAGAGGGCAGTATCTGCCGAACAGTATAATAAACGGCACTGTCTCATAGAGGTACATACAAACTGCAGTTGAGTGAGGATATTTTCGAAGGCGCTGTACCGCTACTCCCCGATTGGCTGCTGCGCTGGCTGTACCTGAATAGGCAGATAACGAGTGCCTCTCTAATCTAATCGGCGGGCGCGTTGAAGACGCTCTCGCTCGACTTCCTTGGCTTGCGTCTCGTCGGTGTTACCCACGCCATCTACATTCTCGAACATGATCGGACGCATGGACGCATGCACGGACGGACGGAGACATGGACGGATGGATAGACGAACGCTTCTCCCAACTCGTCATCATTCACTCCATGGATATGCTGAATGAATGATTAAACTTTATTTGAAGTCCGGCAATTTCCTCTGGGCGAGGTGGAGGAAAGGGGATTAACCCCTGTCCCTTCCCACCCACCGTTGATTACGATGGCGGTGCCTCAGGTGACCGATAGAAGTCCTTGGACCAGGGCGGCATCTCCGGCTTGGCGGAGAGCCCAAAGCTGGTCGGCCAGCTCGTCGCTGGTGAGTGCCGCCTCCCAGCGGCAGCACAGCTGACGCTACCGATCCGCAACAGTGACCGCAGCCGCGGTGGAGGTTACTGTGATTTTTTTGTATAGATAATTGCTAAAAAGGACACCGACGCCTGGCGTAAGATCGCCACCTGGTGTTGTGTTTGGGGTGGCCAATATTGTAGATACGTTTATCAGAAACGCGCCGAATGACACGGATGCTAAAAACGACAAGTAGTTGATGGAACTAATCGCACATGCCAGGGTCATGATGCATTACAGCACTTTACAACGAACGCTGAGAGGACTTTGGAAGATATTAAAACAAACGTATTTTTAAATGGTTTAAAACATTTTCTATGACGCAGTGGATAGCATTTGCGTCATCTGTTACAGCGGACGCAGAAGTCACGGCCCTGACTCCCGATAAAGGAACTTTTTCTGTCTTCAAATCGAGCATATTTTTTGACGTCACTTCCATGACAGAAATACGTGAAAGGGTCTTCTTGGTGGGCCCCCTCAAAAAAACCTTCCCTGTGCTTTCGATTTCGGTCGCCAAGAGTCATGAATGAGAAAACGTTTTTTTTTGTAGTAGTAAATTACAACTTCCCAACACTAAAAGCAACACTCCTCTCACGAGAAGGTACATGGTAAGTGAGACAACTGGCACTACAAGTGGTGATACAGCCTGGAAGTTCTCGCACCCGTTTTCCGTGATGACATAGATTTTCAAATAGGTCTGCTTGTATTCGCGGATTCGTTTACAGGCCAAAAATAGTTACATGCGTTCTAAGGGACACAAAGTTATAATCTAGCAGGTTTCATGAAAGTGTGTTTTTCCAGCAGAACGCAAGACGGCTCTTAAGCCGATTTAAAGCCAGATTGCGAGCTAGAATTGCGGCACCGAACTCTCAAGTTAAACATTTGCCATATTCATCTCTCACACTTGACTTGTGGTGGCGAAATTCATCCCTATGGTACCATACTAAGAGAATAGCTAATTTCCCTAAGCGATAGTTTGGCAACCTCGCCGACGAGTCAACTGACACAAACTCACTCAGACTCGAAATCAGCCGTGAGTTGGCGTGGGCATGGTCGCAACAGAATATCGTGAGTTGGAGTTCGAGCGAGTCTGGTTGAGAAAATCTTCGCTCAGTCCGAATCAGTCCAACGGGCAAGATATGCTTCGTGAGGGAGTCCAAGTGAGCCCAAACGGCAAGATATATTTCTTCAATGCGTCTGTGGGGCCCAAAGGGCAATATTGTTTTGGTCGGAATGAGCCCAGAGGGCAAGATATGTTTCTTGAATGAGTCTTTGTGAGCTACACTTTTTTTTTTGCTGAGCTACGGTCTGAAAATTTTAGTGTTTCGCTCTAGTGTCCCTCTAAGCGGCGTTAACAAAAAGTACGTGCATTGATTGATATGTGGGGTTTAACGTCCCAAAACCACCATATGATTATGAGAGACGCCGTAGTGGAGGGCTCCGGAAATTTCGACCACCTGGGGTTCTTTAACGTGCACCCAAATCTGAGTACACGGGCCTACAACGTTTCCGCCTCCATCGGAAATGCAGCCGCCGCAGCCGGGATTCGATCCCGTGACCTGCGGGAAAAGTACGTGCAGGACAAATATTTTAGGTAAATCAATAATGCAAAAGATTACAAACCAACAATGGGTACGTCACGCCTACAGAGCTGCGACCTCCGCAGACTCACTCTGCGCGCACCGGCCATGCGTCAGCGCATCGTAAAAGTAACAAACAAGCCTCCACGATGGGAATATCGTCGGTCGATTGCTTCGCGTCTGAGTCAGGTCTTTAGCACTGTGGGAGGTTCTGTTACCGACGGTGTCACTGAAGGCGCTCCAGCGGCGACAAACAATCGCTTACCCCCCTCCAAGCAGCCCCAGGTTTGCCGAGGAAGGTCGCAGTCACACTGCCCCCTTCCACAGCCGCCACTTTCTCTGCAAGCGTTCACACTAGCGGCGCCGTTCCTGCGTCGCGTCGCGGCGTGCCGCAATTCAACGCAACAGCATGAAAGCGGAAGAGAAGGTAGTCACTGCCTTCGCGCCTTTCTAAGCAGGGAAGCCTGCTGTGAGACTCGCCGATGCAGCAGCGTTCCGTTTGTTCTTCGCGTCGCCTTTTTTTTCTCGGGTCTTCTTTTTGACGACTGCGTGTGCGACCGTTCATACGCAAGCACACGTGCTCCCACGAACACTCTCTGGTGGCAAGGTGCGGGGTTTCAAGGATTTCATACTCCTCTCCGCCCCCCATTTCTCATCTTCTAGCGCCTTAAACCGACTCTTCGCGCCTCGGAACAGTTGCTTGGTCTTGTTTGTCTGCGGCTCTCAACCTTTTTCTTCTTTTATTCGTACCTGCTGGGCCACGCGTGGTACATACCGTGTTTTCTCGAGTTCTGTGTGTGCTCCTAAAGCTTGTGGCGGCTGAAAGCTGCCATACTCGACACACGGGTACCTTGACATGATATAGTCGCGCCACGCACATCGCACAAGCGTGACACCCAGAGCGTCTGCCAATGATGAATGTTGTCTGTATAATTTGAGTGAAAGTGATTGGTCAGCGAGACTAAGCGTATGTGAGACAGCTCAATGATCTGTCAGCGTCACTAGAGGTAAGTTTTAGCGTTACTCTCTGTTGGCGATTCCGAAAGAAGTTCTTTACGTGAGGTTCATTGATTTATTGATCGAGCGATTGATTGATTGATTGATTGACTGATTGATTGATTCATTGATTGATTGATTGATTGATTGATTGATTGATTGATTGATTGATTGATTGATTGATTGATTGATTGATTGATTGATTGATTGATTGATTGATTGATTGAGTGAGTGAGTGAGTGATAACCTGAACATACATCAAAGAACATTAGAAGTATTCGGAATAACTTTGACCACATCGCGTTGCTCAATCTTTAGCCTCGACTTGAACTTGAGAAGCGAGAGAACTTGAACTTGTTCGTACGCATTCAGCGCTCTATCCTGTTTCTTTTGTCTCGTTCTTTTTGTTTTCGTCATGTCACTATGAATAGACCTGAACCTTGTCAATGGGCTTTTTTTTTTATATCGCACCATTGAAAATGCATATGCCGCTGCCAGATATCGTAGCCGTGGCAATTCACTTGGCAGCAGAATAGAAGAAGCACAGCGCTATCTCGGGGGAAAAGTATGGTATAAATTAGATAACATCCACGCAGTGAAATTCCATGAGTGTTAAATACGAAACGATGTGGTAGTGCGAACGCCTTTACGGTGGTCTCGCTTGTGAGTCGGGTATAGCCATATATAAAATAAAGACACAAAGATAGCGCCCACTTACAAAACGGCGATCGTTCTTCACTGATGCTCTGCAAGGTGAGCCTATAGTTTGCCAGCTCGTTGCCTTGTTTGCGCCTCGGAGGCTTGTCGCACACTCCGCGCGAAAGAAGGGCGCAGGTGTCGGAATCCCCGTTGCGCTCCGCGCGCACGGATAAGTGCCCCTGTGGACTCAGGTGTTTGACTTTCGGCTCGTCCCGGCTCCGACTTCGGCTCCCCACCGTTCAGTGTGCGGACGCACGCAGTAGTGGCAAGCGATGCCCGCCAGCTGCGGGGCTTTCTTTTCTTGCTTCAATTCCTATTCACACTCTATCGGCTGCGAAGTTGGCTGAACATGAAGAAGGCTGAGTTCGACTGGCAGGGTTCGCTGGAGGTAAGCATTCCGGCACACGTGGCTCCGGGCTCATATCCACTGCTCGCGTCACCTTTTAAACTTAGCTTCCTTTTTGTTTGACTTTGCTCGAGATTATAGAGGAGCTAAGTATACATAAGCATTCGGTGCGCCCGCTAAACGAAAAGTGCCAGATCTTACGCAGAATCTCTTAGTCAAACATGGAGAGATATTTCGTTGGACCTTCAGCGTGAAGAATTCTGTGTTTTGTTTGCTCCTAGAGGTGTATTTATCACGCGCCTCTTTAAAGGTGTGGTGCATCGAGGTATAGTTGCTTAACTGCACTTGTGACACAAGAACAAAGAAAATCTAAGCAACCAATAACGGAACGAGATGCATGACTTCTGGGGCATCTGTGTGCATTTCGAGAGTTCCCGTGGCAACAGATGCGCCACTTTTGAGCGTTTCACTTCCGCAAACATTTGCCATATATGAAGGTCCTCCCGCTTGACCATCAGCATAACGCTTCCAAACTGTGCCGTAAAGAAAGCCTCTCATTGGCAAGCCTGAGGTAGACAGCTGTTCGGTTTGTCTCGTTTGTGTTCATTTTTCTCTTTCTTTCTTTGTTTCTTTCTTTCTTTCTTCCTTTCTTTCACTTTTTATCGTTCTCTCACTTTTACAGCAGTGACGTTATACACCACTTGGTCGCGAAATTTCATGGTGTTAGAACGAAGCTCCTACAGCACGTATTTTCCACACTCGGCTAATTCCACAGCTCTCCCCCCCCCCTCACTGGTCCTATAACACTTCAGGTGAACACAGGAGCAGCAAACACTGATTATGAGCTTGTCTAGCTAACTATCTGCACCGAGTGCTTGGGCGGTGTCTGAGCGTGTGCCGCCACCGTCATAATGATGACAATTTTACAGCTATGCTGTAATGGTATTACCACGAGGGGGTTTACCTCTCATTGGTCGTCAATTTCTCGTGACGTAAGCACAAAACACTTGTTTGGAGGGCACCTGAACCACCAACAGATGCTCTCGTGCACCTCTGCTTATAGCCCATGTGCGCGCCACTGGCGTAGCCAGGGGATGGTATACAACGAACGCTTACCCCCTCCCCCTCCCGAATTTTTTTTTCGCCATGACATACAGAATGACTAATAACCGTTTCAAGGAAGTGCCCTAGTCATAAAAACAAGTAGCTGCCCCCCCCCCCGGGGTGGTAGGAAAGGAGGCTAAGCATAATATTTTTTCAGAGGACAGCTTTTAAATGCGAAGCATTTCTTAGCGAACTTCGGCGAATTTGAGCATATCTATCTATCTATCTATCTATCTATCTATCTATCTATCTATCTATCTATCTATCTATCTATCTATCTATCTATCTATCTATCTATCTATCTATCTATCTATCTATCTATCTATCTAGCCGCGCCTACGACTTTTAGCTCTCCTGGCTGGTCGTTTTCTTTGTCCTCCTCCATTCTTTGTCGTCCTCTTCCTAGCCATTTCAATAACCGTATCGACACCAAATTTGGTATGGCATAACATGACTGTATGAAAAACATATTTGACTAGTCATAACATGCAAATCATGATACGTATGTCATGAATTTCATGATTTACAATACATAGTCCTGCAGCTCTTGCGGTGGTTTCGTTCGCATAACATGTTGCAAAACTGGTATGGTATGGCATGAGTGCATGGTGAACCAAGCGACAGACCCTAACAAGAAAATCATGACATGCGTGTCATGTAACAACATGACTTCATGGCATGTTCATGATGCACTGGCGACTGCTTCGCTAGCTCCACTTATATCAAATTTGGTATTACGGGACGTGAATGGATGATGAAGGTATGGTACAGGTGCAAACATGATAAACACGAGATGTGTGTCATGTAACAACATGACTACATGCTACGCTCATGATGTGCTCGTGGCTGTTTCGCTAGCTTCCCATGTACGAAACTCGGTATTACTTGACGCGAACGGACGACATAGGACAATGACACATCCGAACATGATATTCACGACATGCGTGTCATGTAATGACATGACTACATGCCACACTGATTATGCGCTCGGGGCCGTTTCGCTATAGCTTCACATATGCCAAATTTGGTATCACGTGACGCCAAGGGATGATGAAGGTATGTGACTGGTGCAAACATGATAATCATGAGATGCGTGTCATGTGGGAACATGACTACACGCCACAGTCAAGGCGCCAATACATTTCGACGTGAAGCCGTGCACGTGGTCGCCTGCGTTCATTTCGTCGCGTCACGCTGGCGTTACCACGCCAGGCGCCGGTCCTGCCATATACTCACAGGCGCGCGCCGCGCGGCGTTGCTTTGACGCATGCGCGTTTCAGCGCGTCCGGCGTTCCTCCGTCACGGAAAGAGGGAGACGCAGTGTTGTCTGGGTAACGCATCTGCGCGAAATGCAGCAGGTCACATTTTGCGCCGGTTGCCGTCGGGCCGCGCCGACGGACGCTGGTCGCGCCTGGCGTCAGACTATAGAGTGCTCGCGTTTTGCTAACGTATACGTCGCTCTGCCCAGCGTGCGCGCGCGCCAGCGCTACATTGGAGTATATTGGGCTCTTCAATATGCGCTCGCGTTCGTCTTGCTAGCTTCATATATAGCAGATTTGGTGTTACGTATCATCAATGGATGACGAAATATATGACTCGTGCAAACATGATAATCCTGACACGCGCGGCATGTAAGAACATGACAACGTACCACGCTAATAGCGTGCTCGGGGCCATTTCGCTTGCTCAACATATGCTAAATTTGGTATCACGTGACTTGAATAGCTGACGAGGGTAAACGACGCATCCAAACATGATAATCATGACTCGTACGGAAGCCATGTACGACATCATTTACCTCCACCTCGTAAAGTTGTGCTGATTTCAAAGTGACATTTCAACCTTTCTCATTCGTACTTCGCATATAATCGATTCCCACGGTACGTGGGATCTTTCTCTCTTTTTAAAATTCTTAAATTGTTACGTTCTGTGAACTATACTAATAACTCCCCTCCAGTATTTCCAAAGCCGATACCATATAAGTAAATGTGAAAAGTAAACGCGAAAGATTTCTCACTGCTGAAGAATAGTCTGGCGCTGCCTTTAACCCTTTGAGAAGCTATGTACGCAATTGTGTACAACACTCGTTTTTGCTATCTGTGTCAAGTGTAGGATAAGAAAGAGCAACATACATCGTACTTTGGGCGAATCGAACGCCCTACATAATCGATTTGTTTTAATTGTTTCAATTTTCCGTGTAGTGATACTTGTGATCACCACTGAGCTGCCACTGAGATACCACGGTGGCTATACCCCAGCCACTTTATTTGGGATATATGTGAATTTAAACGTGGGAGATCAGACAGCGCCGCCAGTAGCCATGGCGGCTAGTGTGGCACACTCCTGAGCCTGTTTGGCGTCACGTAGCACGTGAACTTATCACGAGCTGGCAGCTGACCGATATTCTCTCGTATACAACCTAAAGGCACCAAGTCTGGTAGCGCTTCGAACGCATTATTCGAAGGTCGCACGTTCGGTTCCTTCCCACGGCAAGTTATATTCCCCCCTCCCCCTTTTCTTTCTTCACGTTTACATTACGATTCGGTCTAATAACTTCCCCTATACTTTGCTTGCATTATTGTCTGTTGGATCTCACTATATTGTGTCAAAACAAGGAAAAAGAAGTCCTTGAGTATACACTTGTTTTGCTTTATATATATATATATTATTCGCTTCAATAACCACAGAACCCATACGAAATCAGCCCCAAACACAAATCTACCCCTATCAAAACATGTTAATCTTCCTGACCATGCATTCGACAAACTATCAGTAACGCTCTTAGAGACGGGATTTAAATCAAACCGAGAACTTGAACAACGAGAGTCATACCTTATCCACCGATTTTACACCCTCGATAGAGGAATAAATGAGAATCCTGCTACACTTGCAGCAATTAAAGAATTAGAAAACAATAACGGCAACAATGAAAATAGTAACTGAGTTCACGGCACTGCAGCTGCGAAGGGCACTGGACAACCCAAAACAATTCCAAGTGTAACTACTCTTCCTAAGTGCAGCTGTCGTCTGTTTTCTGTTTTATTTTACTACCCAATCAATTGTGCCATGCATGACATGCCCAACAGCAACTCTGTGCACAGCCGGGAGGCCCCCACTACACGCGTAATCCAGAAGCGGGCAAGGAATTCGCATTGCGCCCGCTTACCAGCCTCTGCCGCAATACGCGAAACCCCTCTTTCTACGACGAAATGTGGACAGGGCTCCGAGTAGTTAGAGGCTTAGAACTTCCTAAAAAAGCTCTTTTTTGCCCCACACCGAACGGATGGATGAACGGATGGATGAACGGATGGATATGGCTCTACCCTTTAGATCGGGCGGTGGCTAGTGCCACCAAGCCGTAATACTTAATGAACCATAAACTAGATTTATTTATTTTTTCCTTAAATAGTGAGGTTGAGGATTTGTACTTTGCAGTGAAGGGTTCAATTTTCACTCGTGCCTTGACTTTAGCCACCAATCAGATAACCTCCTTCTAGTTAATTCTACCCGCTTAAAGTCTATTTTGCCCTCACCGTCCCTAAACCCCAGAAGTGCTTTGAAAAACTATGCGCCATCAACCTGAACTACAGGGTGAAGCCCTTTACAGAACTTTTGGCTATATATATATATATATATATATATATATATATATATATATATATATATATATATATATATATATATATATATATATATAATCCGTATAAGCGATACACGCTTGTAGCAACTCACTCACACGTCTTTCTAACTCTGTTATGCTTTTCGTGTCATCTAACATTACAGTTAGATAAGAGACAAACTGAAAAGGCAGAGTGTAAGCCAGAGTGTAATAGGTTAATTTGTTTTGTACTTTTACAGAAAATACATCGCAGCACATATTCGCACGAACACGAGAATCCCAGCTATTTTACTGCTAGTGCGATTCAATTGATCACAGATGTGATGATGTAAAGACTCGATGAGAGGAACAGTGAGATCATGTCCTTTGATAATCATCGAATGGCAGTATCTAGGGACGCCTTCACATTAGTCGCTTGAGCGTGACACAATTTCTTTCCTTTTTCTGTCTCTGTTTGGGCAACTCGTTTTACATTGGAGGGCAAGGTCGCCCGCGCCTCTGCCATGGTTACAGGTGTCGGTCAATTAGCCTGCCGAGGCCTCTGTATTGCTTTTATTGCATCACTGGTATTTGGTGCTTGTTCGTACGGCTCATTCCCACGCACTTAATTCCCGGATCTTCCCCCTCTCTTCCTCTCTTGTTGAAGAAGACGAAGAAGCGTGCTTTATTTGTGATCTATACAACGTTGCGGATCTTAACCAGCGTTGGGATCGTTTCTACGCAACGTCCAGAGCTAGAGCATGAGTTCGCCCGACGCACACCGTAAAACAGAAAACAAAAAAAGTGACGGCTCCATGCTCTCACGTATAGTGCGCCCGCGCGACGTATAAGGTTGCCGCCCCCACAAACAACGCCATAATGCCGCACCGAATTTCGTCATACGCGCGCATAACACGCCTCCTCTAGAGCTCTTGCGTCACCTCGGTAAACAAAAAACAATGTACAAGCGCGAGCTTGATAAACAACAACAAAGTCCGTAGCGCTATCGACAAGGTCAGGCATCGCAGCGCATTCTGAAACCGGGATCTACGCAACATGCCCTCAACGTTGCCTCGGCTGTATACAAGGTTGTTTGCGTTGTTCTGTGCTGGACCCGCCGAAGGCGTGCCTCTGCAGCAACCACCAGCGTATTTTCCAAAGTGTTCCAAGTCGCTCGTGCCCTCTTGAGCACGCTTCTCTTCTCAGTCTGCCAGCGCTGCTGCTCCACGGCCATGGCTACATGCCTTCCACCCTCCATTCGAGTGGTGCAATCATGAAACGAGCTCTTCCACGCCCCTGGCCAGAGCGCGCGCTGCCGTGGGATCTGCCCTGCGAGACTTATGCCTCCTAACCGGGCCGCGCGCAGAGAGCAGGAAGCATAACTGGGCGCCGCGCAGAGACACATTGCGCAGGCCTGAGGATCGCAGGCAGTGATATCTCGCGCACTGAGAGACGAATCACAGGCGGATATAAAGTGGCGGGCACGCTCAGCGAAAAGAAGGGTGTAGCTCTACCGTATGCAGCTGGTCCACGGAACGGCTACGCCGTGCATCGAGAGTTTCGCCCTTCGAGGTGGAAACAAATGGCCGCATCAGCCTCCCGCGGAGGGCATTTCCCACCCACCCACCTTCTATGGTGCTTGCACTTTTGCAGCGGATGCGACGCAAGACGTATGCTTGAGCGTTATGGGCTTGGCTTGTCTCGATCGACCTATAGCTGGAACTTGCCGACCGTCTAGACAGTGCCGCCTCGCCTTCTGCGATCGACGCGTTCATATATGAATGGCCAATACATTGTAGTACATTCTTGAACGTTCATGTCTCTGCAGACGGCACATGTCGTCGTGGAGAATAAAAAGAGAGAGGGGAGTGAGAGAGAGAGCGCGCGAGACGAGCTGTAAACTGCAGTCAGTGCGGGCCCACCCGCCCGGTCTGTCCATGCCGGCACGACAAGATGTGTGTGTCACTTGAGACATAGCTCTGCCCTCTGCAGTCGTGCTCGTCAATAAATCTGTTCTCGTTCGGCAGCTTGTGTATCGATCGGATGGAATAGTAACAAGTTTGCGGAGGGAGGAACCTCAATCTCTTATGCTACGGTGTGCGTTTTCCTGGTTCGAAGGTGAAGTTGTCTGGCAGCGGGTGCGTCTCCAGAGAAGCAACCGCGAACTTGGATGCAGATTGCCTGAGTTTTGTGGCGAAGAACAAATAACGTTAGAAAAAAAAAACCGAGAATAGTGAAGAGAAGTGCGGCACACACAAGAAAAAAATCGGTAGATCCCATGTACCTGGGAATCAACGTTATGCGAAGCATGTGGAGGGAATGTGACCGTGTTGCAATTTTTTTCAACAACACGTCATGAAATGACGCAAGATATATGTACAAAAGTTGCACGCACAGATATTTGTAGAAGAGTTACAGATGTTTGTATAACCAGTTGTTTGCACTTGCACGACGATGCCAACAGGAACATGCATATTAGCAACACCGGAATCTGATATGAAGCGCTGATGCTCGCGAGGATGCTGGCCCTGGACACTGCTACATAAGTCTACTTCAGCGCATGACAATCAACCACAATGGGTGCTAACCCGACGTGACGGCTATATCAAAGGAGTACATATGTAATGTTTATAAAATTTGATAGGCAGCATTGCAACCACTATTTAAGACTCACGAAGATTAGCCTATATTTAAACAGTAGGTCCGAGACCTGACGTAACTTTGAGGTAAAATGCTTCGTCGCCACGCAGAATGCCTGGGTTTGATTCCAGCAGGGACCTTGACATTTATAATTTGAATTCTTCAGGTCCACGCAACCGATGTCCGGTATTTTCTTAATGCTCGCGCGTTTCAAATTGTCCATGTGTGTTCTAGTCGCTCCTGGGTGCTAGATACGAAGTGTCAGTCACCTGTGGCACATACCGGCATACCAGCGGCACATACCTGCCCGTGGGTATGTGCCAATGTCCGGCGGGAAGTGTTTGACGACATACGGGAGGCGATTGTGACATTATTCATGTCTTGAGCAGCGCGTCATAATCATCAAACCGTCACACCCTTCCATGCTAATTTTGGTTCACGCCAAGGGGGTGACCACGAGAGCACCCAAACGTAAGCGGCTGACTGGATAGATAGATAGATAGATAGATAGATAGATAGATAGATAGATAGATATAGATAGATAGATAGATTAGATATAGATAGATAGAATAGATAGATAGATAGATAGATAGATAGATAGATAGATAGATAGATAAGATAGATAGGATAGATAGATAGATAGATAGATAGATAGATAGATAGATAGATAGATAGATAGATAGATAGATAGATAGATAGATAGATAGATAGATAGATAGATAGATAGATAGGATAGATAGATAGATAGATAGATAGATAGATAGATAGATAGATAGATAGATAGATAGATAGATAGATAGATAGATAGATAGATAGATAGATAGATAGATAGATAGATAGATAGATAGATAGATAGATAGATAGATAGATAGATAGCTAGATGCCAATACGTGCTGACGTGGACGACTAAAGGAGCCGCCACTTCAATGCTTGCAGCTGCGGGCTCCATTCAACAGGCATGGCCCACAGGTGCGCCCGTTGCCTCTTCAACCAGCCCCGCTG
The DNA here is from genome assembly GCA_013436015.1 of Rhipicephalus annulatus. Classification (NCBI taxonomy): domain Eukaryota; kingdom Metazoa; phylum Arthropoda; class Arachnida; order Ixodida; family Ixodidae; genus Rhipicephalus; species Rhipicephalus annulatus. Next base: position 48,877 of record WOVY01013673.1, read on the forward strand.
AGGTACTGAAAAGACGCTTCACCATCCAGGTGAGCGCTGACTCACACGTGCGTTGTCCATTCTACTGCAGTTGACGCAGTTGGCAAAGGCAACTTTTCTCGCTGCAAGAGCGTCAAAGGTTTGATTGCTTGCTTACAAGCAGCACCTGAATCCGTTAAGATTTTTTTTCCCACAGTTGTCTTCTTTTTTTTTTTCTCTGTCGCAATTCGTAGCCAGAAAATGTTCAAGTGGATAATAAATTCGAAGCATTTCTTCGCGTTCTGATGGCCGTTTCAGCGTTTCGATCAGTATATCTATCTATCTAGCCGCCTACGTACGGGTGCTCTCGTGATCGCCTCCTTAACTTCGGTTAGAATAAAATTAGTGTTGGCACCGTTGACCCGACAAAAACAAAGAATAAGTGGGATAGTCCTAGCAGGCATCAAACCGAAGCATTCTGAGTCGCACTGAGGTATTGTATACCACAGAGCCACGTCAGGTCTCAGAACTGCTTTTGAAAAAGATCCTGTTTCTGAGACATAAATTGTGGTTGCAATACTGGATGTTTATTTTATAATCACTACATGTGTACCTTTATGATACAGCCGTCACGTCGGGTCAACGTCAATTGTAGTTAAGCGCCATCCCCTGAAGTCGACTTGTGGCACTGCCGAGGGCTAGCATCCTCACGAGCACAAGCACTACATATCAGCTTATACCTCTTTCGGTGTTCCCCATGCTGCTGTCGGCATCGTTACTCAACTGTTGACCACTGGTGATATAAAACAAGTGCACCTGTTCAACATATGTCTGTGTCGAATGAAGCTCGAACAGTGGCAAGCCTTCGTGATGATATGTAGTGCACACCATCCAGTTGTCACTATTGACCAGTGCGCGCATTCTGTCCCGCAGCTCTGCGCTTATATGCGTGTCTGTCTAGTTATGGTGAAAAGTGGGTGGCACGCACTATGCAATCGCGAAGGATTGCCGCTGTTCGGGTTTCATTTGACGCCGATAGTACAGCACAAAGTTTGTTTAAAGTTATCCAGGAACATGTCACCCATATCAAAACATTACAACACAGTCCCGTTCTCTTCGCATGCTTCGCATAACATCGATTACCCACGTATACATGGGATCAGCCGAATATTTATGATCGCGACTGAACAATATAAGAATGTGCAACTTCTTGCTTCTTTCTTTTTTTTCTGTCTGAGTCAAAACCAATTACATTTTGACCATACGTCCACCCGGAAGCATCTAAGGTTCCTTTTTTTGCATATTTTAAAGAGTGACGTAAATGTAGAAAGATCTTAGGGTGTAACACATATAATGCTATGGGGCCGTCTTCTTTTTCTAGAGATAGCTTTTCATTTCCGATCATCATCATCATCATCAGCCTGTCTACGTCCACTGCAGGACAAAGGCCTCTCCCATGTTCCGCCAGTTAACCCGGTCCTGTGCTTGCTGTTGCCAATTTATACCCGCAAACTTCTTAAACTCATCTGCCCACCTAACCTTCTGTCTCCCCGTAACCCGCTTGCCTTCTCTGAGAATCGAGTTAGTTACCCTTAATGACCAGCGGTTATCTTGTCTACGGGCCACATGCAGAGCCCATTTCCATTCCCTCTTCTTGATTTCAACTATGATATCCTTAACTCCCGTTTGTCCCCTAATCCACTCTGCTCTCTTCTTGTCTCTTAAGGTTACACCTACCATTTTTCTTTCCATTGCTCGCTGCGTCGTCCTCAATTTAAGTTGAACCCTCTTTGTGAGTCTCCAGGTTTCTGCTCCGTAGCTAAGTACCGGCAAGATACAGCTGTTATATACCTTCCTCTTGAGGGACAGTGGCAATCTACCTGTCATAATTTGAGAGTGCCTGCCGAATGTGCTCCACCCCATTCTTATTCTTCTAGTTACTTCAATCTCGTGGTTAGGCTCTGCGGTTATTACCTGCCCTAAGTAGACATAATCTTTTACTACTTCAAGTGCACTATTGCCTATCGCAAAGCGCTGCTCCTTTCCGAGGTTGTTGTACATTACTTTCGTTTTCTGCAGATTAATTTTAAGACCCACCTTTCTGCTCTCCTTGTCTAACTCCGTAATCATGAGTTGCAATTCGTCCCCTGAGTTACTCAGCAATGCAATGTCATCGGCGAAGCGCAGGTTACTGAGATACTCTCCATTAACTCTTATCCCTAACTGTTCCCATTCTAGGCTTCTGAAAACGTCCTGTAAGCACGCAGTGAATAGCAATGGGGAGATTGTGTCCCCCTGCCTTACACCCTTCTTTATTGGTATTCTGTTGCTTTTTTTATGAAGCACTATGGTAGCAGTTGATCCCCTGTAGATTTCTTCCAGAATGTTTATATATATTTCATCTACGCCCTGATTCCGCAGTGTCTGCATGACGGCTGATATTTCTACTGAATCAAACGCCTTCTTGTAATCTATGAAGGCTATGTATAGTGGTTGGTTATACTCTGAGCATTTCTCTATTACCTGATTGATAGTATGAATGTGGTCAATTGTTGAGTAGCCTGTTCTAAATCCTGCTTGTTCCTTTGGTTGATTGAATTCTAATGTTTTCTTTACTCTGCTAGCAATTACCTTTGTAAATAGCTTGTATACTACAGAGAGCAAGCTGATCGGCCTGTAATTCTTCAAGTCCTTGTCATCTCCTTTCTTATGTATTAAGATGATGTTAGCGTTCTTCCAAGACTCTGGTACTTTTCCCGTCAGGAGACATCTCGTAAATAGAGTGGCTAGTTTTTCTAACACAATCTGTCCCCCATCTTTCAGGAGATCTGATGTTACTTGATCCTCACCAGCAGCTTTGCCTCTGTGCATGCTCTCCAAAGCTTTTCTGACTTCTTCTATCATTACCGGTGGGGTGTCGTCTGGGTTACTGCTAGTTCTTATAGTATTAAGGTCGTGGTTGTCTCGGCTACTGTACAGATCTCTGTAAAACTCCTCCGCTATTTTAACTATCCTATCCATATTGGTAGTTAATTTGCCTTCTTTGTTCCTTAGTGCATACATCCGCCTTTTGCTTATCCCAAGTTTCCTCTTCACTGCTTTGACGCTTCCTCCGTTTTTCAGAGCGTGCTCAATTCTCTCCATGTTATACCTTCTTACATCGCATACTTTACGTCTATTAATCAGCTTCGAAAGCTCTGCCAGTTCTATTTTGTCTGTTTGTACTTGACACTTTCATGATTTGACGCTTCTTAATTAGGTTCTTCGTTTCCTGGGAAAGCTTGCCGGTGTCCTGTCTAGCTACCCTGCCTCCAACTTCCACTGAACACTCCGTGATGATACTCGTCAGATTATCATTCATTGTATCTACGCTAAGGTTGGTTTCCTCGCTAAGAGCAGAGTACCTGTTCTGCAGTGACACTCTGAATTCCTGTACTTTCCCTCTCAGTGCTAGCTCATTGATTTGCTTCTTGCGTATCAGTTTCTGTCGTTCCTTCTTCAAGTCTAGGCGGATTCGAGCCCGTACCATTCTATGGTCACTGCATCTTACCTTGCCAACCACTTCCACATCCTGCATGACTCCTGGGTGTGCAGTCATTATAAAGTCTATTTCGTTCTTATTTACGCCATTAGGGCTCCTCCATGTCCACTTGCGGTTTTCTCGTTTTCGGTAGAAGGTATTCAAAATACGCAGATTATTGCGTTCTGCGAATTCTACTAGTAGCTCTCCTCTGGCGTTTCTAGTGCCGATGCCATAATCTCCTACTGCCTGGTCTCCAGCCTGCTTCTTCCCTACCTTTGCATTAAAGTCGCCCATTACTATAGTATACTGTGTTTTCACCTTACTCATTGCCGATTCCACGTCTTCATAGAATCTTTCAACTGAAGCGTCATCATGGCTGGATGTAGGCGCGTAAGCCTGTACTACCTTCATTTTGTATCTTTTATTCAGTTTAATTACAATGCCTACCACCCTTTCATTAATGCTATAGTAATCCTCTATGTTGCCAGCTATGTTTCTGTGAATTAGGAACCATACTCCCAGTTCTCTTCTGTCTGCCAAGCCCCGATAGCAAATGACGTGCCCATTCTGTAGCACAGTATAGGCCTCATCTGTCTTCCTAACCTCACTCAGCCCTATTATATCCCATTTAATGCCTTCTAGCTCCTCGAATAATACAGCTAGACTTCCCTCACTAGATAACGTTCTAACATTAAACGTTGCTAAGTTCAAGTTCCAATGGTGGCCTGTCCGTATCCAGAGATTCCTAGCACCCTCTGCTGCTTTGCAGATCTGACCGCCGCCGTGGTCAGTTGCTCCGCAGCTGGTGGGGACTGAGGGCCGTGAGTTAATTGACGAATGCCTACGGGAGGGGGTGGCCAGATACTGCACCAGGGTGGCCAATCCTTCTCTGGTAAGATCCGATATCCGATATTTCCGATATCTAAACGTAAAGTCCTGCTTTGCTATAAAGAAAAAAAAAACGAGCATAGATTGACATAAAAAAATTGTATTGTTCTATTGAACATTCACAGCAGCGGTTCCAATGCCAGTTGCAATTTCAATGCAGTTTCGACAGCCGAATTGAAGACGGGTAGCACTACAATATAAACAAGCCCTAAAAACGAAGTTGAATACGAATTATTTTGTACAATGTGAGCAATGACCTGAGAGATCAGAATTTGCTTTGGTTTTATCTAATCTTAGTGTTCTGTTCATTTAGCATGTAATCCTGGCTGTCCATTTCGGTTGATGACATAAATGTTAATTACCTGTCTTAGTGTGATTTATATACAGGAGGCCGAAGACAGGCTGAAACAGCTTTATATTTGGGTCGGTTGAACCGTCAAAATGGACGCGGGAAAGCCCACTCATGTACGCACGCGCGCATCAATTCGTACATACACACCATAAATGAAGAAATGTATGAATAGGGTGTTAACCTGAAAGTTTCCAGAAAATGAGAACTGCAGAGAAGGTGTCGGCCTTGATTTTAAATGATCTTATTTCTTATTAAATATATACAGAAATTTGTGCCAATGCGTGGCGCCGACTACTCCTCTTCTCTTGCAGAGCAGTCGACATCGCATATTAGATAACAAGCGCAAGGCCATACGTAGGCAAGTATCACAACACTCTAAAATCCTACACACACCGTCAGCCAGGTGGTTGAAATTTCCGGAGCCCTCCACTGTGGCGCCTCCCATAATCATATGGTGGTTTTTAGACGTTAATTAAACCCCCCATATCAATAAATCAATCAATTACACACACCTTCAGGGCGTTTCTACAAGCCTGGATAGTCAAGTAAATCAAGTTCTAAAACAGTCAGCGGCAAAGTTTGTTGGCCGGTAAGTGGGAAAATGAGTTTCATTGTGGTTTGACCGCGCAACGGAAAATCTACATTTGGTCGGCGCTGCAGCAAACGTACGCCACAAAAAATACCGTGTCAGTATTTGTCCATGCGTGCAGAGCATAATGACATTAATTGAACGTTTCTGCCAAATATATATTTTGTGCGACAAATTGTGGGCCGACTCACACTGCATAAACAAAAACACTTGAGGGCGTAGCAGTTAAGTTCTGCGAAGACTTACAAATGGCACGAAGGCATGCGATAGCAAAAAACCTTTGACTGACCACGAAACGGAACTTTCACGTTATCATACCGAGGCCGCCATTTTCCCACTCTTCCTGGTTCAGACCTGTGTCTATACAACAACGATCGGAACAAGTGTAAATATAAGGGATCGTATTCTTCGTTTGACGCAACAGTAATGAGACCCAACTGACAATGATATGACAACCAAGTTTATAAGATGTAGCTGGAAGTAATTGTAGTGTAAACGTGAAAAAAGAAAAGTGGATGAAAATATAAACTTGAGGCCCTCTGGGACTGAACATGCGACCATCGACCTTTTTCATACACTTTTTATTCATATTTATATTACAATTACTTCTAAATACATCCCCTATTCCTTCTTCGGCGTTATTGTCTGCTTTGGTTGGCTGTTGCATTACGAAGGCGTACTTGTGTCGCATCGTATATCCGGCAGACACTTCTACATGCGACTCCTGCATAACTGAAGAGGCCATCGAAAACTTCCTGGGCAGTTCCGCTCGCTATAGAACAGCCAGCGAGGCCCGCTCCGGGTGGTTTTCAATAACTGGATTTTAGTCCATTTTTTGTGCAGTAGATTCAAGTAACTTGGACGTATACTTCGATAGCGCGGAAATCGACTAAAACTCTACTGCAGTACCTGGACTGATCAACAAATATGAGCGACCGCCTGTAGACAGCAAGTTATGTTTTCGGCCTCTTTTTTTTTTCTCTTGGCATTTGGGTTACAATTTCAATAACCATCCCCTCTACTTTTCTTTACCGCACTGTCTGGTAGTTATCATAAATACCATGTATAACAAAGTAAGACAAACCAGTCGATTCCGCTTCTATAAGTTGTACAATAATTCGTTTGCAGCCGCACGTACTGCGGACATATCCGCAGAAAAAGATCTCCCATGGAGAGGCTGTCATGGCTGTGAAAGTTGTGAAGTGACCGACCTTACGACCAGGAGACAAAAGCAACTAATTTCTTTTTGAATGATCTAGGATTCCTATAGGACTTCGTGTTATATATTGATCAATGTTGTAGTTCAACGGAAACACGACCATTGTTTTCAATGCAAACTTGGCCCATGGGTAGGTATCGCATTTCCGCCAACTTCTTGGACGCCACTTCAATCATACGTATGATATATGCTAATGTGCATGTGGCGCTCTGCACAACATAAATTCGAGCATGCAATTATTAATTAAACATTCACCATAGTTTGTATGGCTCATAGGATTACCGTGCTTTTCTGCGCACAACGAAATGCAAGGTACCGAGCCTGATGGTCGGAACTTCAGCAAAACAGCGATATCCACTAGACTATCTTAATCTTCTGAGCATAATCTGGGTGGTACATTACCAGCCATCCCCGACATGTCGAATGGCCGGTACTGCACGGAACGGACAATTCAAGACATTCTCACTCTTCATCTTACAACATTAAGTGGACACGAGGTGCATGTTAGTATTAGCTGGCTGGTTGCATGACATAGGGTCAAAATGGGAAGAAGACATGCAGGAATCCCCCACAAAGTGGTCGGGCCACATAAACGAGCACTCACTTATAACCCGCAAATGAGCGACGCCACATTCAGGGGCCGGAAGTCGCCTGTCCGCGTCTCGGCCACGCCTGTTCACCGCACGCGTATAGTTAACTATACCGTGTTTAGTTCTCTCTCGAGCTGCGTTTTGCGCACAGCCGTGTCATCCACCCATTTTCACCCTGAGGGTATATCAGGCCCGCCGGTGAGGCCCTGGAAGCAGCGTGAGTTCTTCTCATGGCCCTTATGCACGAGAAGCGACGCGTATACGTACGGCACGCAGGCTCCTTATGCGAGGTCAGCTATTAATCTCGCTTATTCGCCTGGTTAGCATTCACTCCCGGTAGATTGCGAGCGTAGTGTATACCGGCAGCGGTGGTTGCCACGGTGGTGCGAGCCTCGCTAAGAACGCGCGTTCTGGTTGGGTGATGCATGGTCTACCAGATGGGCCTATTTCCCTGGGAAGTGAACAGTTCGTCTACGCAGGGTTGCGGTGCCGTGGCGTGTCCTGTTGAGCCTGAAAAAAACATAATGAGTCGCCTCCTCCAACAACACCCCTCCTCGCCACCATCCAACATGTCACACACCCCGCCCCCAATGTTGCATTTCACTCTCTTGCACCACTTAATTGCCGACCATTATACGTACTATTCCCATTTCGGGTTCTTTGCTGCGTGTAGGAATAACCAAGCTCTGAACTTCGTTTTTGGGGGTTTCGTTCGTCTGCACAACAGGTGATTTGTTCTTTTTGCCAGGGGTACAAGTAATTAAGGCTTGGTCGTTAGACGACTACATACTTGCAGCGACTCATTGTAGAAGTCACGCCTGTTTTTTTATCTGTATAACCTGACTGAATTGCGGGTGTGAAGTTTGAAGGCGAGTGCCTTAGATGCCTCAGAAACGAGAAAAGCTACTGTTTGCGTAAGCGGCCTAAACATGAGTGATGCGAAAGTCGTCGTGTGATTACATCTCTCTATGACGCAGTCGTCACGTCTCATAACATGACACCAAGTGATGATGACATCCAATGGCATCGTCGTTTCATCAAAAGAGGGCGGATTTTCGCAAAGCTACGCTCGGTTCTTAAGGGATCAATACACCTTACTGATCAGAACAAGAAAAGATGATTTTATGCCTTCGAGTCCACCTCGCAAATGCATACAGAAACATCATGTGACTACTACAGCAGATGCTGTCAGATAAGTAATCATCTGACAGTTCATTTTCACATAATTTTCTCATAATTCAATAAGAAAAAAATAAGAAAGTACCTCCCTGCAGAAGATGACGACTAATTTCTTCAACAGTGGTGCCTCCGCAGCCAGCAATTCGACAAGCAGACTTGTCTTCGTCAAAGCAGCAACTTTTGCTTCCTGGATAAAAGCAAGCCCACCCGTCAGAACTTGAGCTTGAGTGACACCACTGTTTGAAGATTGTTGCATTGCCTTCATAGCGCCATCCTTCCCCTGACCTTCTACGCCATCTGGACTGCCTTCACCGGGTGTGTTAGTACCGTAAAGTCATTTGAAAATCCACCGTTTGCGTGTTGTTCCTCATTTCAACTCATAACTACACTCCGTGACAACAAACGCGTTCAGCGTTACGAGACTGTGGCAATACACCACATCCCCGTTTCCGCTCACGTTATCACGTGACTCGTATGACGTCAGTATTGAGGGGACGAACCCCGTTTCATCGTGGCCATCCTCGCCTTTGGCATCCACTAATACGGCAATCCCTGTACCATCCAACAAGCCCATATGTGCACATACTCTGAGTGAGGGTGTCAATAGGAACGATTAGGACAGGTCCGACCCAGACGGATGACTCGGTGGCACGCAACGCGATTCAACACGGAGGGCGTATACCTTCTGAAGGATGAGCATACAAGGCGTGTGGAGGAAACCTCCCGCAAAAGTAAAGAACAAAAAAGAAGCCATTACGTACGTGTGATGTACTGCCTCGATCGATTTCTCAGCTTCCTGATTGGTCGTAATGGAGAGGGCGCGACTCTGGCATGCCCACGCAGAGCAGCGCAATTTTCGGCGCCGTCGCCAGCGCCATCCGTCGTGGATCCGGCTTATTCGGAAGCGTGCGTGATATGGCACAGTTGTAGCGCGTGTGCTATCGAACACTGTGGAGAAATATGTGTGTTTCTATAAAGGGTTAAAGAGGAATGGTATAAAAGAAACAAGAAGATAAATGAAAGCAAAGAAGGCCCGACACGTAGTCAGAGGTACTTAAGAACAGAAAAGAACGAGCGGGACAAGGAGTATCAAAAAGACTGCCTCAGTCAGCGGCAAGTGTATCGCCAAATGCTGGTGCACAAAATGGGGTCAAATGGTTCCCGCCTTCTCTTCATCTCCACTCCATCGTCCTCTCCTTTCACACTTCTTCCTCCTGTGCGGCCCCCCTATTCATCTCAGACGATCGTGCCTCTTCACAGGAACGGGTGCGTGCTTGCCTGCACCGTCGATGAAGAAGTGCTCGAACGTGGCGCTATCGAACCTGCACGCAACGCTCCAACGCCTCTTCGAGCCGGTCGGCTGCGGGACCCGGCTGTTATTATGACGTGCCATGACGTGTGGCGCATCGCAGAAACGTCAGAATCGGAACGGTTTCTTCTTCGGCTGTGCTTTCTCTTTTTCTCCATTCTTCAATGTATTTTGTTTTGTTTTTTTTTCTTCTGTGTACTTCCGGAGTGCTCGATGAATACCGTAGTCGACGTAACGTAAGCTTTCTTTTCTCTCTCGCGTGACGAGCGATTTCACACGACGTGCGCTCGTTTGATAACCGGTGTTTGTAGGCGCGGGGCGGGGAGTCTACAAGCACTTTCGGAACGTGGAGGAAAACGGACCGACCGAGTGATTGAGTGACGGACGACTGAGTGAACGTGAAGGGTGCTGTGTGGGCGTACTTCTGAGCTTTCTTCTGTTTTAGAAGAGTAAAAGATTGGGTGGTTGATAATCGGTAAAGGGACACGAAATGGACCGGACAGCAAAATGAGACCGACGGGACGGGTCCTACTGACTACCATGAACATTTTATTAGAAAGCATCGCCACAGCTACGTAGTGTTCTTATGAGCGCAAGACCCACGGTGACCTCCTAGTGCTGCTGTCGACAAAACAGTGCACGTCACACTCAAGAATTAGTACGCATTGGTCATGGCGGCTATTCCAATGGACAGCCACTCAAGTACACAGGACGCCAAGGAATGACTACTGGATAAAAAAAACATGTAACAAGGATGGAGAGTAAAAAACTAATGTTGGCACGTCAGGAAAAAAGTTTTCGCATTTTCTGCCTTTTTTGTTTCTTTTGTTAAGCCTGCTTACTTGCTGACTACGAAGAGATCGCAGTAGTCCATAGATGTAATGCATTTTTTTTGTAACAAAGAAGTTTTCGAAGCTTTGCACTTGTAACAGTAGTGTTTGCCATTGACTGGCCATATCCGACCAGAGGTTCTTGACCACTTCGTCTGCATCATTATAATATGTGGCGGCCTGACTGTTCCCCACGTTCTCGTTTTATTGTTTTTGTGCATTACATGTATCTTCATTAGATCTTAGTATGGATTAATTGACTTGCGATATTTCCATATACAATGCACGAGAGTCCTTCATGAGAATTATACCCGAGAAAAAAAAAGCTGCGTATATTACGTAAAGCTGTTGTGAAACGTTGTCCACGTACCTGGAGACACGTATCAGACAGGTCTTCTGACGGTTCTTGGAGAATAATTAAAGTTGAAACATTTGCATGGTTTGATGAACGTTGTTTTCCTTACCGCAACGTTAGCGAAGGACTATATGGAAACAGTGACAGAGTAATCAACCCGTATGTGAAACGAAGCATGTTGCACATTTAGCGGGTAGCTACGCTAATCAGTCAAAGTACGTGGTTTCCGAAAGCGTTGCCAGGTAGCCAATAGATGAAAGGCTAAGGAAATAGTACGTGCGTGGCGAACATATCCATGGTGATGGTAGCAAGCTGGCGTTAAAGTGAAATCTCGGAGCACGGTGACAATGGTCAGAACGATAACCAGGAGAGAAGCATGGTGCGTTGTCGTATCAATTCTTTATGCAGTCTTTCATTAGTGTAACGTTGCCAAAGGTCTCAGTTCTGCTGCGTAGTTGTAGACGCTGCAGTGCATGGCAGTTCATTGCCCTGCGGTTCTGCTTACTATGAATTCTACAAGCTCTTGTGTAAGGCTTAGTTGGAACATGTCATTACTATAACGAATGGTGCAAAGATTATTAAAAGAACGACGACCAGCTTCCAGATGCGCTTCGTATGTGATGCTCTTGTCTCACATCCTCTTGTACACTTTACAGCTCTTCTTATAAATTTCGCTTTGCTTACACGGTTATTAAGATCTTATGCATTCCTCATTGCCTTAAAGGTCCAAGGTGTTGTAAGTTTGTAGCTTAAAGAATAACAGCCGTAGTTCCCTTGCACACATCCCCCTTCTTTCTTTATCTCTATCTCACTGTCCTTCTTGTTAATGCTTCATGTGACTTCCAACTTTGTCTCCTAGTGTAGTTAATCTACATCCAAATAATCCTCAAAACTACGCACACGATCTAACTGCTGCCTTGAAGGATACAATCTTGTATCCTTCCCTCGTCATAGCAGTTATGTACGCGCTTAACGTCATCCTAATTGGCCTTGTACAAATGTCGACACGTTCACTCCAGCGATACCCCTGCTCAACCATCTTTCGTCTCTTGAAGTCTGGAAACAGGTGATGACGCGACTCGACGCTGGTTCTAGCTCATACAATCGGTTAGTGCTGAAGCTCGTGTATTGCGAAATGCAAACCAGACTTAATGCCACACTGCGCGGGCCGCGCCCATGCGCCCCCGTTGCATACGTGCAGCGTTTCTCATGCGCCCGCGGCGGCTTCGCCCACACACCTGCAATGCAAGCAGTACTGCACCTCTGACCTCCCACGAATGCCGAGTTACCAGAAGGAAGAAACACTGCGAGAAACGGGGTCACCGGGCCGTCTGATCAGCTGCATACCGTGGGAATGAAAGCGTCATCGAGCTTCACAAAAAAGACCCGGGGGGCGCAACTCTATGCAGCCGTGGAACCGCAGTCGCAATGCGCCGCCATGCAGGAGAGACAGCAGGTCCCGAATCCATGCCATTGAATCGGTATGGCATCGTCGAGCTAATTAAAGCGGCTGTGGTATGTACCATAATCAAGCGGCGAGGCTCGGCAGGCTGATACACTTTCAGGAGACGTGTGTTTTTGTGTGCAGTTAGGCCAGCTGTATATAGCCGATCGCGTGTGGGCGGACCTCATTTCGAACCCACGGCCATTTTCGTTTGCTGTGAACTCCTCCGTGTGATATACTTGGCCGCAGTAATTAATGAAGGAGAGCTAAAAGAACTCCGGGAAAGGGTGCTACACTGGGAAGTATCATACAATATATCTGCCACGTCGCTGCCGCCTGTGGGCTTAATTTGTGTGTACGCGTACCTGGAGGCGTCCTTGCATTTGCATCGGCGAGTTATCTTGATATGCTAATCCAGACGTCTGATACCGGTTTGTGCCTCACAGCCAGTCCACTTGATTCAGCAATATATGTAAAACGGCAATTAAATGATTGCTTTTAATTGACAATCGCACAAGTATCTTGAGCAATGTTGGTGGGCGCAGCGGATGGGTTCGGCCGTTTGAGGTATCGTTTGGTGTCATTTGGGGCATCGTTAAGGAGCAGACAACCGGACAAATGTACAGACAGACTGACAGACCAACCAAAATTTTTTTCGTCTAAGGTCCCCAAGAAAGAATATCGTCATTAAAACGCGGTTGAAATGACAGGAGCCGTGGGTGAGGTTCGAGATTTTTGTTTACCCGTGTCGTATCGTGGTGTGACGTGGTACCGTTCATTAAAGGCATGCAGTATAGAAGGAGGTGGTTGTCGCAAGAAGAAAAGCTGCGCTATAGCTGAGCTGTGTCAATCAAGGGTGATCTAAGCACCCGGGGTGTCGAGAATCGTGGCAGTCGGATATTGTGGTGACTGTGAACTGGAGATAAGTGAACCCAGAAATTCCACTGTGCGCTGCGGGTTTCACAGCAAACAAGCAGCATCATTAACCCATGTGTTCCCGCCGACAACATTTTCTGGCAGTGAATGAAACTACATGGTTTCAAGCATGTCCTCAGAAATCGTCTGGCGAAGGCACACTGGTATAGGGGGCTGATATTAGTTCGCTCTGACGCCCGCATCGCCTGATATTTCATGCATGACTGTATGTTGTTTGTATGGGCACTGAGGTTATTAATTTAAAGATGAAAGAAAATGACCCGAGTGGGCTTGCGGAATTTGACAGTGCAATGCCTGAAAGAAACAATTTCTCTCACTTTCTCTCGCAAGAATCTATCATAGAATAGATTTCTGTGCTGTGGAAGTTTGCAATAAAATAGAAGCGATAAATGCTGATTCTTCATTTAACATTGATTATCGTTCTGTGTACGTCATAATGGTGTTTCTGGAAGCAATGCGCGTAATGTTTACTCATAACTTATTCAAAAAAATATTGACCACAATTTAAGAGCACTTTCACGAACACAAGCTTGTGTGTTTCATCTCTGCAAGGTTTCCTTGATTTTTGACCAAATCTTGAAACAAATTTGATCCAACCGATTGTTATAAACATTTTAAAATGGAATCGAATTTTATTTCATTCCGCATTTTGATAGAACGTTGAAGAAAACATTTTGCGTACATTCAAGTCTTAGAAATTTAGACCCATCAGCAATAGTACGCACCTACGTGCACCTATACGTCGTGCCCGCCATCAACTCTTTGCGCGCAGGCTAACCTCTCTTGTTAAACTGAACTGCGACCATGGCCACAATCTAAAGAATCCGTTGTGTTCGTTCGAAATGTAATAAACCCTCCCTACACGACATGACCTTCATTTTCATCACCATTATGAAAATGCTGAAACCTGTGCCAATATACATATAACGTATAGGGGTGAAACATCAGGCATCTATCTTCGTGGAATGCCATTTTGCTGGTTCGATTCCCATGTCGACCGTTCATGAAGTACCAAATTTTCGAAGCCACTTGTCACGATGTCGCTTTACCAGAACGCACATCAAACAGGCGGAACTGCGTCAAGTATTGGCTCTCGAAAGCCAGAATACCATGATCACAGCACAAAGCGGCCACGGGTGGAACGATTCACGAGATGGTTTTGATTCAACGTGGTTCCAATCTAAACTAGAAGACGAAGACCCACGGGATCACGCAGCCCACTTGTAGGATCGGCAGCTGGCGCCGTGCAATGGTCCCGAGCTGCGATCGAGTGAGCCGAGTGGCCGGGCACGGTGCCGGGCCGGTTCCTGCTTTGGGTATTTAGCCGTTGGGCAAACACGTCCGTTCGCCATGCGTCCCGTCGAACTCAGTATGTGACGGCCCGGAGTGTTTCTGGAGTGGGTGCCACCGGTCGAGAGTGTTTGGGACCACACGAGACGAAGGCCCGCCTGGTGGGAGGTTGCCGCAAAGAGAAGAACCTCTTTGGCTGTCAGGACTTATCCCGGCAGCGGCGCCATCGCACGCTCTTTGCAATGGGTGTCTTTGCTCTTGCTCGATGCTTTCCACAGTCCTTAAAGGAATAGATCTCTACCCCAGCGTGCTAACTGCCGACGTGTCTGTATAGTGCGCCCCATCTTCTAAACTGGTCAGACTCACGCACGTCAGTCTGACCTTAAATTATTTACTTACAATCATATCAATTCTTTCATTTGATTTATTCATTTGCTTCAATCTGCTTACAATATTTCGTTGATCTCATCTGAGAAAGTTTCTTGAAAACAACAATAGATTAAAAGCACTGAAATTTGGGCGTTTGTACATGAACATATTGGTATTTAGAGCGCGTAAACGGACAGGAAATGAAAGTATACCTCTGTCTTCCGTTTCTTGTCTGTTTACGCCTTCTAAATACAATAGCTTACTGAAGAGGCTATAAACTCACCTGAGCTACTGGTAGCAGTCATAAAAATTAGTACCGTAAACCCAGGACTGTGAATACTTTTGAAGTGTGAAGGGGGACGTGTGACTTGGAACAAGATGTCACCTAACATCGCTATTAGTTGAACGCCTTTCTCACATCTCCTGTATTGGTCACTCCTTAAGAGGATTCGGCATCGTGATTGATAGAACATATCCATCCAAATATCCTGAATGAGTAAATGTGGACGCCACGATTTGAAAACATAGACATTTTGTTTCGCGGTTATGTTTTAGCACGCAGTGACCAAAAACATTTTTTCTCAGGACCAGTCTCGTCTCTGTTGCTTGCCTAAACAAAATGTTATGAACCGCAACAGATGACAACAAGCATTTGGTTCGTAATTCGCTGTGTCGGCATATTTCTAAACTTTGGCTAAAAATAGCTGGGGCATCATATATATATATATATGGAGAGAGAGAAAAAAAGAGATAGATGAGACACAACTTAGCCGTGTTCTTAATTTCACTTCCAATGGTTTCGACCAGTGGACTGGTCTTTGCCATGGTTTTCGAACAAGTCCTTATTCGCAAAAGCTAACGAAGACCAGTCCACCGATAGAAACCGTTGGAAATAAAATTAAGACAACCGCTAAGTTGTGTCTCTTCTGTTTCCAAGTTCGTTTGGCCCATTGGAACCACTTCTTCGGTATATTTTTGTACCTTTCATTGTATTCTTATTGTAGATCAATGACTTGACGGTTTTGAAAGTTGTGGAAAAATTTTGTCTTTTTTGTACCTTGCGTGATATATATACGCAAGGTAAGCCAGAAACATAATTTGTCAACATTTTTGAAAACCGTCATTGATCTCCAATAAGAATACAATAGAAGGCACAAAAATACAAAAAATATATCCGAATGAATGAAAAATCTGATTTATGTATAGAAGTAATCAGAAATCAAGAGAAAGTTCATTGGCGAGATGGTCAAACGATGGCGTTGTGTCAGCATTAACCACTGCTTTTGGTAGCTCATTCCGCAATGAAACAGCATGAGGAAACAATGAATAATGATGTACGTTGAGGTGACTGATTGGTTGCTCCACGCATTATTACGTTATGATATCCGGTGCATGTTTACTTAGTTTTCTTGAGAATAAATCTCATTAGTAGCATTTTCTTATACAAAAACTGGGACGATTGACGAACTAATTTAACACACAGTTGAAGGTATACAGTAAGCTGGTATGTACAGGAGAACGTCTGATGCAAAAGTGTGCGAAGCTGTCTGGTGGGTATATACAGACAAAATCACTTCGTCTTGCGCTGCTGAATGAACTGACAGAAAGTAGACTTAACTGCTTCATCAGTGACACAGCATGCAGGTTGGCTGAACATAATGCTCCTCTTCTTCATTTGTTTCCGCAATCGTAAGCGGCCAGGTTGTTGCAAGAATGAGAACTATATAGCACGTAAAATGTGCGCGCATGATGTACATTTAATTGTACATAACGTAAACCACAATTGTAAGAAGGTTGGTGAAAGAGTCATAGAATACGTAGTTTTTTCTGCCCCATTTAAATTTTCTGAGTTATGCGCACGAGTAAACAATCCCATGCAGAAGCTTCATTATTGCAAATTAAAAGCATCGCGAAAAGGTTGTACAATGAGGGGAGCGTGTCTTGTGCTGTATCACTTTGCCGTGTGGGTTAAAAGTGTATATTTGACACAGACAGATGGTGGAATGATCGCATACGAGATCGTTCTAAGATAGTAGCAAACTGACAATGAGTTGCTGTCTTGGCCCATGCTGTATATATTTTAGTTGTAGACCCTTGCTTAACAAAACTCTGGTTATAGCGAGAACTTCAGGTCCTATGACTAGCGAAAAGTTTTAGGCGTTTCAAATGAATACAAGCAATGGTTTTGTGAACTAGCCATCTGTTTTGTTGTTTGTAAAAGAGTTGATGTTCTCGCCGCCGTAACGGTGATCAGGCGATTTGACGGCAAAGCTGCATGTGTTGTCATGGCTGCTCTGGCAAGCTTTCGTTTTTTTCTTTACATCGGTATTTGGGCTGTTATTACACGCAATAAACCATCAGTTGTTAGTAGCGTTGTGTCTAAGTGACTTATTTTGTGTCATCGTGTTTCCTTGCGTCATCCAAGCGGCGATGGTCGCATTTTAATAGAGGTGAAATGATGAAAGCCCATTGTACCATGGGATGTCAGTGCATTTCAAAGAACATCAGGTGGTCAAAATTTCCGTGGCCCTTCCCTACAGCGTCTCTCACATAGTCATATCATTGTTTCGGGATGTAAAACTCTACATATATTATTGATTCGATATTATTGATGATAGCGATGCCCCGGTAGACACCGAGAGTGATCTTGTGTTAAGGATAAAAATCGTGGTAAGTCGAAATACCCGACAAGGACAATAGTTCCATGGGTGACGGCCCATGGAACTCGAGGCCTGGTCGACCCAGGGACATCGTATCGCGCTCCGGCTAGGAAAAAACGCACGGGCAAAAAAAAGGGGGGGAGGAATGAACGCGACAGGACTCTCGACTATGACAGCGCGGATTATGCGAACGCTAAAGAAACGCACTCCCGCGGTCCTCGCAGCGACTGCCACAAGAGGGCTCTCGCGAGCGCCAAGCTGGCAAAGATCTTAGCCCCACATGCGGCTTACTGTCCCGGCGTAGTTTCCGAGTAATCCCCCCTCCGGGAGACTGTTCGCTTTGCTACAGTAACAGATCCTAGTCTTGGCAAAAAGAGCGACAGTCTTCTCACAATTTGCCACGCCGCGTCTTCTCGGTCCGGCCGCTTTCGCTTAGAGGACCATTATTCTTTTCTCGAACAACCGCCGCCGCCATCCACCATCGCTGAGAGGGGGGATTATGCGGAACCTCGACCGCAGAGCACGTCACAACTAAACCCGCCGTGCTCTGACAGAAACGTCAGTGTACATTCAGGGATGCCACCAGCCAACAGTGCATTTTTGTTCTTCTTTTCTACCTCTTCGACGTAGCATTTACTCAACCGTGCTATTCAAGAGATAGTTGTGAGGAGCACCACTTTCTCTTCTGCTGAACAAGTGAATCCATTCCTATACACGTGTTTTCCGCACGACTGCCTTTAGCCGTGCCAATACGTCAATATCAATTTGAAACTGAAACTAGCACGAGTGGCAGGGCCTCTTGTCACTTCTGTTATTTTTTCTGCTTCTCTCAGTTGGAACAGGTTTTTGGCGTGGCCCGCAAGTGACGGTCGCTGTACGGTAGATTGCGCGTAGAATTATGGGCGAAACGTGTTTCAGGCGTGTGAATTCTTCCAGTCTATGGCAGCCCATAAAGCACGCCGTTTTTTTTTCTAAGCTCTTGATCAGACACTGGTTTGTCGGTGTGTGGTCGACCAAATGGCATGCAACAAGGTCTTAATTCAATATATATCTTAACGTAGCATACACACATACGAATAAAAGGTACCTGCTCAAACACTCCAAGAAGGATAAAAAATCGGATTGCACTATAGTAATGGAAACATGGAGTACTTTAGCAGAGTGACAATTACGGGCCTATTATGAAGTAGGGAACGAGTAACTATGCGGTCCCTGATGTCATGCCAGAGATCTTCGATCCGGTCGGTGAGAAAATTTAGCCGATTGTAAACACTGAAGTGTAAACACTGAAGGTAAACACTGAAGGAGGCGTTGCAGAGTTTCTTTCAGAAGTCGGGAAAAGCTAAGAGCTGGTCCGCCGCGAAGTTGCAGCGCTTACGGCGCTCGGCCGCTGAACCCAAAGGTCGCTGGTTCGATCCTGACCACGACGGTCGCACGTCGATGGTGACAAAAATCCTGGAGGCTCACGTACGGTGCGATGACAGTGCACGCTTAGGAACACCGAGTGGTCGAAATTTCCGGAGCTTTCCGCTGCGCCGTCTCTCGTAATCATAGGATGGTTTGCGACGTTAAAGCCCAACAATGATAAGTCATTAGACTCAGGCAGTTGAAGGGAAACACGGAATATCAGGAATTCACCGCCAGCAATAAGGCTGCAAAGCACTGTTCCAGATCACCAATGAATCTTCATGTCTAGTGTCCTGACAGGAAAATAACAGAAATTCCACTGATATCTTATCTTCACTCGAACTTAAGACTTTCAGTGATTCAGTGAAACGATTTGGTACGGATGCATCTATTGAAGCCTGGGTCCAGTCACTGCCAGTATATAACCACTAAGCGGTTGGCCGTGATGTCAGGATGACGCGCCAAGGTCATTGCCAAGAGGTAGTCCATTGATGGTGAACAGCCACTTTTTTTCTTGACTTGTACCCGAATACAAAGAGATTTACAGCTGCTTCAAACTAGTCAGGAAGAATTATATGCGTACAACGGCGCACAGAGGTGAATGGCTATTTAATACCTAGGTGGCTATCATTAGAAAGAGTGGCTGGTCTGCAGTCGGATTAGGCAAGGAAGGTTTAGAATATGAGTATTTGTGGTCGGAAAATACTAAGATAGGCTTATAGACCTGGAGTCTGTAAAGGCTTTAATTACTTTATATTACGTAAATAGAGTCTAAATAACATCGGTGGGATACAAGCAAACTATCAGAGTGATATCACTGTAGAAAGGTAAGATAAGGTCATGCTGCTCAGGTTTTCCTCATTGTCATGTTTCCTGAACAAGTCCGCAAGAGCTATCTGCCATTGACCTTATAGAGCTTCTTTTACAGCGAAAGCTGCTTTGAGATCACTTTTCGTGTCACGCGCAGTTGTTGTACGCTGCCGCCGCTGCTACGCCGGTGTCCGTAACCACAGCGCACGAAGATAGAAAAAAAACTTGCATCAATGACACAGTGGGGCTTGAACCCGGGTCCGCTGGGTGCCAGTCCATTATTCTACCACTGAGTTACGCCGTTGCTTGTAACTTGTCGTCAAACTTGCCTTAGGCAGGCATGACCTAGCAGCAACGGCACAGTGGGGCTCGAACTCGATTCCGCTGTGTAACAGCCCAGTATTCTTCCACTGAGCTACGCTGATCTTTTTTTTCTTCATTGCCTGTACTCCCTCCCAACAATGTACTCCCTCCCAACAATGTAAGAAAACATGGTCTATAGTTTCCGGTTTTTCACAGATAAGGCAATTTGTCCCCCAAGGTGAGTAAAAATCACAGTCTGCTTCAAATGTCCTGGCAGAAAATGTACCTGTGTGAAGCTTAAAAAGAAGGACTTCTCAGCAAGAGCCACTTGCATTCTCTTCACTCGTTTAAGCACATCTTGCCCTTGACCTCCAGTGTACATGGCGCGGTACAAGGGCTTAGGTAAAACAACATCGCACACACCTTTGCACAACTTTTTGCGAGTCATTGAAAACAAATATCATTGTAAAATCTAACAGATAAAAACCGTACATTTAAAATAACCTCCTTAAGATACCCGCGGACAGCACCGGTCATGTCATTCATGCTAACCACATATCCAGGTAAAGCCCACATGAAGTCTCCGTTGGGACACCGTACGTAAGAAAGGATCCCAGTGTAGGGAAAAAAAGCCTTCAATCCAATCAGGCTTTTTTCGCTATACTTAGCTACGCTGGTGCTTGTGAATAGTTGACAAACTTGCCTTAGGCAGACTTGATGTCGGGAAAACAATCGCGTTAATATGACCTATAAAGCGTTTTACAACAGCGCAAGAAAAACCACGCACAATGCGAATAGTGTAACGATTGGGCCGTCCGATGCTCCAAACCGTCACAAAAGCTTATTCTTGTTCCCCTATTAACTGTGGCGCATACCCACTTCAGCCATAATTCCTCATCGTCGTCAGCCACTGCATGGGCAATTGGCACAAAATTTCTTGCAAGAGTTTAGCGGATACCACGCTTCTCAGAAGAATGACGAAAAATAGCATAGCGAATGACGGCGTACTACCCAAAAGTTTATTATAAATGCACTAATGGGTACCAAGCAAGTGCGCTTGCTTGGTCGCTATATTCTGTTGCCGAGGCTGTGAAATCATCTTATCCTAGCATCAGACACGTCTCCGACTCAGTAAAAGCACGAGAACCGTAAGAATGTCTTTTGTGCGGTCACGCCGCATGCCGGGTGACTCGTGGGGTTCCCGTAAACCTATACAATATTGTAGTTAGAAGAAAAAAAAAGAAAGTAAAATAAGGAATACGAGCCATACAGCCGTTTTAATCTTTGGGCGCACTATTTCTACCAGTCGCCTTGCTTTTGTTTCTTTGCCTGATTGAGCGTGCGCTCATCGCAAGGCCATGGCGAGACGAGACGCGTCGAATAATGCTAAACGGAATACGCAAGTGGCGGTGAATGACGCGTCGCCATATGGCGTGTGGGCCTCCGTGACAGCTCCCGGAGGAGAAGTGGATGACCGGGACTTGTAGCATGCCGCGGTGTGGCACTCTCCACGTGGCAAGTGTTCAAGCAGCCTGCGTAATATCCTCCCCTCATCTTTTAGGTGAGGTTACACAAAGACTGCAGTCACGCACTGAAGAAGAAGAAGGAGATGATGATGATGATGATGATGATGATGATGATGATGATGATGATGATGATGATAATGATGATGTGGTTCATAGGTACAAATGTTTGGATGACCCATTGTTGACCAATCCTCCAGAGTCAATATGTGTCATTTTGCAGTAAAAACAAGCACAGCGTCACAGAGAGGTGTGAAACAGAATAGGAAAAAGTCGGAGATAGTGAAAAAGAACAAAACTGAACGCATTGGAGGGCTGTCGGGCTTTCCCACGTTCGCCCACTTATCGCGCTCCTCATACTCTTCATGCGTGGTATGGTACACCTTCAGGTACGAAATCGCACCGAATCTTTAATTGTGGCACGACAGACAGACAAGCAATTTTATTTTGGTCCATCAGAGCCGAGGCAGCGGGCCAATTAGGTAGGTCCCCACCCAGCCGTCGGCTAGTCCCATATCGGAACACATAGGCCATGCCTCCCAGCACGTTTACGGGCCCTCCGGACAGCCTGAAGCTGGACGCGTCGTCTGGGGTCTGTGATGACCATCATCCAGCCTGCTTTTCGGTTAAAGTCTTGTACCGCACGCCACTGCCAGAGCATGTGACTGGCAGAGCATGTGACTCGGAGAACAATATTCACCACAATCGGGGCAAAGTGGTACATCTGGATGAAGCACGCTCAGAAAGCTCCTAGGGGGGTGAGACCCCATCTAGAGCATGCGGAGCGTGCGTTCTTGTGATTTATGGAGCTTGTAATTCCTCTGTATTGAAATGTTATCTCGTGAAATGTAACCATAGCATCACTGAGGACGAGCTCTATCGATTTCTCTGTAGTGAGTTCGGGAAGCCCGTGCCACGAAAAGCGTAAGTAGCTCTGCTCTCGTGCTTTACCATAAAGTGGAGGGACGTTGAGAAGATCACTAAGTAGTTTGTGAAAAAAAAATAAACAAGAACGTCAGTGTCTAGCCTGCAGCATTTTCTGACACAATTCATCTTTAAGATGCCTTTTTAAGGTGCCTCTTCAGCTGCCTTTTTTTTTTGTTCTGGTAGACTTTTTTTTCCGCTTTGTTCCCTGCATGCCTCAATCTGCCCCACAAAAAATGTACCAACATAAAAAAACTGCGCACTCATTGCTTCTTTTTTTTCGTGGTATTTTTCCTGGCGCGTCCGGTTCGTTCTTGAAAACTTGGATGGGCAAGTCCCGTCCGACTTCGCGTCCGCTTTGATTGTCGTGACGAGGGAATCAATGGAGCAGTCGCCGGAGACCGGGACATGCAGCGACTTCACCGTGGCACCGCCGCCGTCTCTCTGTCAAAAGGGAAGAAACAAGAGATAAAAGAGATGGGAAGGGGCGTGTATTGATGTCAATTGTCCAGAAGCGTATACCGCTGTCTGACCACTCACCCTGGCTTCCTCGCCTTTTGTTTTTTTTTTCTGTTTCCTTTCTTCGAAGCTTGCGCACGTTTTTAACAACTCGGCAGCAAGGCCAGTATCGCAGACAGAAAACTAGGAGGGTACGCTCTACGCAGAGAGAGAAAAATAGAGAGGAAAGGCTGGGAGGTTAACCAAGCTTGAGCGCTCTACAGAGAGACGGTGATCGCCAAGCAGCTCCAAGAAAAGCAAGCAGCTCCAAGCAAAGTACAGCCATGCATAGCAGTGATGTTCTGTGCAGGGAACTTTTCCTTTTTTAGGGAATTTCCGCCTGTCATTTTGAACCAAGGGTTTGTATCTCGGCTGCGGCGGCTGCATTTCCGATGGAGGTGAAAATGTTGTAGGCCCATGTGCTAAGATTTGGGTGCACGTTAAAGAACCCCAGGTGGTCAAAATTTCCGGAGCCCTTCACTACGGTGTCTCTCATAATCATATGGTGGTTTTAGGACGTTAAACCTCACATATCAATCAAATCATTTTGAACCAAAGGGAAATAGGGAATCATTGTAACCGTTGCAGAGAATTTCTGCAATGGTTAAATTCTCCTATGACGACCGATAATTAGCGGTCATAGTGGGCCTTCACCTGCTGTAATCACTTCTGACGCATGCGCCACGCAAGCATAGCCTTTGAGATTTGTTTCTGACATTTACGCGGAGCGATTTCTAGTTCTATAGTGGCGTTAGACTTGAATCCCACAATGTGCAGTGTACTAACAGTATATGAATGAATAAAGTCACGTTTTTGCTGTGTGGCAGCGGAGGGCCTAGTCACGATTTAAAAAGTCGCTAGTACGTGAGACACGTGTAATTATAGTATGTATGTGTGGACGGGGAGCGGAGATCAGTACTGTTGTCCAGGGAAATATGCTAGGAACTTCGTCAACGTTTGCAGGGAAAAAGTCCCGAAATACAGAGTTTTCGTGTCTCTGAATGGGAATCCTTAGGCGTAGTACGGAACATCACTGATGCATAGTATATTGCACCTAAAAGGGCTGCGAAAGATAACTGAGGGTGAGGAGGCGAAATGAGAGGGTGAAGGGGAAGGATAGGAGGGGGAAGGGGTAAAAGCGAGTCATAGCCATGTATAGTTTAGTTTAGCAAGGGATGGGAACGCGATGTCATGGTGAGGAGAATGGAGACGAGAGGAAAGGGGATAAAGAAGATTATGTGAGGGTGAATAACAGCACCGTATAGCGTATATAGTATAAAATAGTATGTATTAATGTGTTGTAGAGCATAGCAAGGAACTGGAAGTGAAAGTGCGAGGGAGAAAGAGTGATATGAGGGAGAAGACGAGGAAAATGAAAGGAGAGGGCAATATAGAAAAAAAAAGGTGAAAAGAGATGAAAGAAAAGTGAAGCTCTATAAAATATGTGGAAAGATCTCGACATGTAATTGCCCGTTGGCGCGGCGCTTGCATGGTAGCTCCGTTGTTTTGTTTCACGGGCATGGAGCCCGCTTAAATCTTGAGATTTGTTTTTGTATCTGGATGCTTTCTTCACTCGTTTTCTTGTTTTACGACAGATGATCGGTCTTTGCGCGCCTGTAAAGCGGCGGTAAGGGTGTGAAAGCTCCCAAGCGTGGTGGTCCGACTCACAGTGACCTCAACCTCACTTGGGTGGAAGTGAAAGCAAAGAACACCGGCGTACTTCAGAAATACGAAAAGATAGTTGCCTATCACCCGTTAGCAGCACGACACTACGAGGAAATTCGCACGGGTTTCTCAGAAAGTAAAGCGTCTGGTCGAAGTAGAACTTGTCTTGGCTCGAACCTGGTGCCAACACTTTTCCGAGGTGGTCGACGCTCCATGACTCTATAGATAGGCTGCAAGCAGAAAGCGTAATGCGTGATTTTGAATGAGACAACAGCTCGAAGCACATGGATACGAGATAAAGGTTGATCCCCGTATTATTCATGATGAGTTTCGCGACGATCAAATGCTTTCCTTTCCCAAAAATCTGTGTGAACTTCTATGTAACTTCGCGCTGAAAACGATTGTCAGTGATTCCCTTCGCAATCTTCGGCTTTATTAGCATGATGATGCAAAACTCATTTGTAATACACTTACAATAGCTTCCGAGAAAACAAATTTGAGTAGCGCGAGAAAACGGGTGCAAAGATACTATACACACACCAGGACCTGTGTTTTGTTTGTGTAAACCAAGAAACGATTGAGATTCACGTTTCATTAAGGCAGTCTGGAGTTATGGGGTACCTTTTTATGGAGTTAAATTTAAATACGCAGGTGTAATTTTGTACACGTTTAAATGCGATCACTGTAGCCTGTAATTTACCGCACGGCCACAGGCCGTGCGGTAAATACAGAACTTCTGTACCGTCATGGTCAGCATGCGGATTTTGAATAACTTTCCTTTAGCATCACTAATTGTTCATTGCTCATACGGTAACGCAGGGGTCTTACAAGCATCTCAGGCAGCGGGCCGCAGTCACAGAATTTATTCCCGCAAAGGCCGGGGTGGGAGAGAGGCGCAGGGATATTACTCGTTCACATTGTCAGGAAACACTAGCACTAAAAATAAAGCTATTTGTCATATGCGTCTCATTTTTGAATAAGGTATGGGGCAACGATTGCATGCAAGACATGTCAATACTATTCTACGAAATGAGTAAAATATGTTCGCCGATTTTCAAATACTGTTCTTGTTTCACGATTACGCTTTAGCACATGAAGACTACGTGGGTGGTCTCACACCTCACGAGAATGATGATTCAGACCAGTTCTGCCCACCTAGCTCAAAACATATTAAGAAAATAATTCTCTCTCTCTCTCTTTCTCTCTCTCTGTGTGTGGGGGGGGGGGGGGTGAGTGGGTAGGTGGCTTTGGAACAGTGGACATAGCGGGGTGTGGGCCGAGTGTGTTCGAACACTTCGGTGACGTATGAAGAGATCAAGGAGGTTAGGCCACGACGGTGGATATAGCGCGAGAACAGAACGACAACAAAGGGACAACAAGGAGACGAGCACTTGTTCTCCCTTTGTCGTCGTCGTTCTGTTCTCGCGCTTTATCTGCCGTCATGTCATACCAACTAGCCCGAACCGCCACACTTCTAGGTTAAGGTACGCCTTACGAAATGTAAACGCTTCGTGCCGACCAGGACGGCACTGTATATATCCGTACTTACACCGTACGGTAAACAGACGCTGTTGAAAGACCCTCAATCTCGGCAAGGGGGGGGGGGGGAGTCATTTGACACTTCACTGTGTCCGAATTCAGCCCCCATACAAGGCCTTTTTTAAACAGACACTTCAACTGTCTTTTTGGAAATCATTACAATCTCATCGGAGAGTCGTGAGACCAAACGGAGTTAACGAGTGATCGTTAAAAAGACTCAAATACACGGCAAGTCCTGATTGGCCGAAAAGAATAAAGACCTGATTACGCGCACACCCACTGCAACGCGTCAGCGCACGGTTTTCTTGACGCGATGCCACGCCCTCTCCCAATCCAGAGAGAATTAAGACATGGGACAACGTGAATCTGCGCACTTTCTCTCTCTCTGCAGGAAAAGGGCGAGGCATAGCGCCAGAAAACCACGCGCTGACGCGCTGCAACGTGTTCGTATGTTCAGGCTTTAACACGAACTGTTTTTTTTTTCTTTCAGCTTTAAAAGCCAAGCTTCTTAGGTTCTCACGATATAAGTTGACACCGTTTTTCGTAGCTTCCCATCGGATCAAAACACAGGTGTCACACGTACCATACGAGGAGGGTTCATTACGAGCATATATGTTTGAAATAGATTATGCTCTGTCCGTCCACCTGTCTGTCTGTCTGTCTGTCTGTCTGTCTGTCTGTCTGTCTGTCTGTCTGTCTGTCTGTCTGTCTGTCTGTCTGTCTGTCTGTCTGTCTGTCTGTCTGTCTGTCTGTCTGTCTGTCTGTCAGTTCATCTGTTCATCTGTGCATTTGCCCATCCGTACTCGCATCTCTCGATGCACCCGTCCGTCCACCGATCTCTCTGTCCTTTATACTTGTCGTTGACTCGAATGGAGACATTATATAGACTTCGGGACCTTGCTGCTGCATTATCAGAATTGACTTTATGAGTCAGAGGTAATAGTTTTCTTTTTTTGAGTGCTGTTCAGCCTTTGTAGTAGGTGTCTTCTGCTCAAAAACGTGGAATTTTTTCAATAACGGACGGCATTTAGGTTTATGACAATTCTTTTTTCCCGTACAAACACGAGGTTCACGATAACAATTAGGCCCTAAGTGACCACTCAGTGCAAACTAAGAGCGGCTGTGTGAAATTAATGCATTCTTTGAAGCTCGTTTCTCAATGGAGCACGTCTGCACGTGCCCGCGGGGCAGGGGCTCCGGTAACTCACCCTCAATCTTCCACGTCACCCACGCGCCACACCCTGAAAGCCGTGACGGGGCCGGACCGTGCGCAGTGGTCCCGACACGCAAAGACACGTTCCGAGGCCGTCTCGTCCGCCCTCTGGACGCGACCGAAACAAGCCCTCGAAGAATGCGATTCCAAGAACGGGCCGGCGTTGACCACCCGTCGTGTGGCTCCCGGGGCAAGACAACTTTTCGACGTCTTTTGGGAGATCGCCTTCCAGAGACGAATGCGAGAGCCAGTGGGTAGTCCGTTTTCGAATAGGCTGTAATGTGGCGTGCCTTCACCAACTCCCCTGTTAAGAGTTAACGCATAGATTGTGGTACATCCCTTCGATATCTTAGCGCCAAAAAAACGGAGACAAAAGAAAGAGACGTAGACAACTTGAGTGCTATTTTATGAGTGCGGCGAGTAGGGTGGGTTGGTAAACATGCAATACTTCGATATCTTAGCTCCAAAAAAAAAAACGGAGATATCGAAGATATTGTAGTCACGCATCTTTACCAACCCGCCCAACTCGCCTCACTTATGAAATAGCACTCATGTTGTGTACGTCTCTTTCTTTTGTCTCCGTTTTTTGGCGCTAAGATATTGAAGTCATGCTGCTTTATCAACCTGCCCAACTCGCCGCACTCATTATATTATGGTACTTCTGCCGAATGTTGCTGCACGTATATTTTTTTTTTAATTTCGAAAGCTTGCGCAACGACATACAGGTCTATAAATGCAGACCGGTTTCTTTAATATACTAGACGAATATCTCTGTTCAACTATAGGCAGTGTCGCATTACGAAAGCTAATAGGTTGTCTCTAACGATAGCAGTCGTGGTTTTTGCGACGATGATTCGTTGAATAGCAGCAGTCGTGAAGATTACGAAATATATGCGTATATACACTCGCAACGTGATTGTGCAATTCATATTATAATTTCGGAAATTTCGACCACCCGGTGTTCCTTAATTGGCACCTAAATGGAAGCGCACGGCGCACTAGTGTCTCGCCTTGATCGAAGGCATTCGGAGTTTGGCAATTAATATCAGCATTCGCCCTTATATTGATTGGGCTAAACAACCATGTTTTCTTTTTCGTATGTACAGCTGAGATAATCCGCATTACTTTATCCGTATCCGCCCACGGATAAAGTAGTGCTGATTATCTCAGCTGACAACAATATCATGAGAAAAAATAGATATATTTAGCCATAAATGACTGCTTATAGACACGTATGAACAAAGAAAATATGGTGGGGAAGCGCAACCAACAGGGCTGCACGAGTACTGAAGACATTTCTGCTCGACTACCCTATCGAGTTTCGTATGGTATATATTAAATAGCTCTCATCAAAATAAAAGCCCCTAGCTATGAGGAGGTGACTCCATAAAACACTAACTTCGTTGCCTCTTGCATTCCAACACAGATCCTATTATGACAAAAAAGTCCACAAATATTCGCAATGTGTAGAAAGCTTCTTGAGGAGGAAAATTTTTTGTTCATTTGTTCGTTCGATAAAACGGCAGAGGCACCCCGCCGTGGTGGCCCAGTGGCTGATATACTCGGCCACTGACCCGCACGTCATGGGATAGAATCCCGGTTGTGGCGGCTGAACTTTCGATGGAGGCGAAAATGCTGTGGGCCCATGCGCTCAGATTTGGGTGCACGTTAAAAACCCCAGATGGTCAAAATTTCTGTAGCCCTCCTCTACGGCGTCTCTCATAATCATATGGCGGTTTTGGGACGTTAAACCCCACATATCAATCAAAGCTGTCAAACCCCACATATCAATCAAATGAATGCATAAATCATCGGTTGGGGGATCACACTTACTCTCTAAAAGGCTCCGTTCCCAGCAACTTGGCGCACCATTGTAAAAAGTGTGGTTGTCAGCCAATTCTTGACAAGTGTGTGATCATAAGGCGATATAAAAATAAGCGCGAGCGTGCGATTAGCGAAGCCTTCCACATTCAACAACTTGGTGCTTTCTGTGTTAGCGTACCGTCGATTTTTCTTCACGGCTGTGAAATTAGTTATCTGGGGTCCACTGATATGACTGGCTCTTGATAAGGTAAGCTGTTTGGCGCATGTATATGCGATTTTGCTGATGTTGCATGGTTATGCGCAGATTCTGTTTTCCTATATATTGCAGTTGGTTTGCAATAAACTTTAGTAGTTAGTTCTCGTCTCTTCTATCCCCTCCTGTCGTTTGCGCTGTTAAGCACTTTCTCCGTCTAGCAGCTTGTGAGCGTAGGAAAGTTGCATGCCAGTTGGAACTTTCTCTCTTTATTTATTGAACTTGTAAGTCAGCGCTCTTTTTCTTATCTGTCCTTTATTTTGATACGTTTGCATGCTATGTTTTAAGCCGTCGCGAACCAAAAACCAACTCTCCAAGCTTCTACGCTCGTACTGTACAAACATCTCGCAAAAATGTCGCGTTTAAGGCTGACTCACTTTCGCTCTCGCGGAGGGCCGCCACAAATCTTGCTTTCCTATTACTCTCCACGATAATCCTCACGTGTCCGTCGCACGCAGCGACACCTGAACGCGGCGCAGTAAAGAAGAAGAAGCATCGCGTGATCTCTCCCGACCCCTCCCCGGCACGCCCACCGAAAGCGTTCTCCGCAGTACAAGCAACATGCGGCAAAAATCACACGGCTCGCCGGATGCCAATGCAGCGAAGTGAAGGGCACATGCCAGTGAGTCAGACAGCCGCTCGCCAGAGTGCGCTCGGGGGCTGCCACCGTGCACGCCGCACAGCGGTAGTCGGCTCGGAAGCACGGCGGAAACGTACGCTGCTGGAATGCCAAGAATGGAGGCTGCCCAATAGCCTTACGCTTTCGCCTTCCCTCCCTCGGCTCTTCTATGACTTCCCTTATTGTACTTTCTACTTATGTGCCTTTATTTCTTCATATCTTTCTCTCGTTTCTTTAGAAGATCGTTCGATTCCTGTATTCGAGCAGGGCCGTAAGAAGAGAACGACATTCTGATGTGGGTCAGTTGGCTCACCTTCCCTGTTCGTGGATACAACGGTGAAAAAAAAAAATGACCGCACAGGGTGCCCACGTGATCTAATTAAACTTGACCAACGAAAAAGTGATGTCCGCAAAGAATGTTGCACCTCTTGTTCGAAATATCGATGTAATTGATAAATAATTAAATAATAAAGCTCTTCCGTTCGAGAGGGAATCGCACCTAGGACTTCTGTGTGGCAAGCAGGTATAATTCCTTCGAGCAATTTTTCGGCATTAGGGCACGAAAGTGTGACCTTTAGATCACTTTTTTTTTTTTGAGCTCGAAAGGAGCCAGATGATTTCCAGTTGTTCGTCTTCGCGAACGCACCCTTCGCTGTAGCACTTTGGCCACCGTTGCGACGACACTCAATGCACGTGAAACGAAGCACACTGGCAACGCGCTGATTTGCAGGAAAAATGTGGGCGGGAAGTCATCAGTGCTAACATTGCGCCATCTCCCGGGCAACATGAGAACACATTTCGTTGGCGCTGACGTCGCTCAGAGACGCTCACGTTTGGTTTACTTTGAAGCTATGATTCCCGGACGAGGCATTTTTGTGGGTCTGGGGATCTATAGCTACCGTTACAAAACGTTACAGTACGGAGCTGTGGTGACTGAAAGATAGCAACCGCACAGCGTGACATTTAGACTGAAAGGCAACGGGTGCAACGCGCGGCTCTCTTCGGATTTTAGCGGGTTGTCACAAGAACCGAGGATCGACAAAGCAAACGCCAGAAAGTAAAAGAGTGAAAAGAAAAGCAGTCGCACCTGTAAATGCGACGGGACGGCTTCTTACAGGTTTCTGTGAGAACGTGAGAAAAAGCTAAAAGGAAAAAAACTGAAAGGACGAGGCGGGGTGGTGGGCGTAAAGACCCGTTCCTGGAACTCGTCGCGTACAAAAAGGCGGCAGGAGCAGGAAGCGGGAAAGAGAACCTGCGCAAGCGGCCCATTGTTAGCCTTTCTTTTTCCCCAACTTCCTCTGCAGACATGTAGTATAGATATTCTAAAAACATTCGTATTGGTTATGGAATTTTATGCTTCCGTATCAAGGTGTCACTCCAGTAATAGCCTTGTGGTTAGGGAGCCTGATTACTGACCAGAACGTCACGACCCAAAGGAGCGAAATCTTTTCGATTTCTCTTGTCATTGATGAAAATTGACGGAACAAAAGTTGATGACGGAAAAATGGTCTGTGTGCTCAGATTTAGGTTCACCTCAAAGAACTTCCACAACTGTGTCGATCATAATCGTACAGTTGTTCGGGACGTGAAACCCCAACAATTGTTATCATTAAGAGCGAAAACGCTATGAGGGACATGGCTGTGGAGAACCAGGGAGGGGGATATTAATCACGTGGTGTCTTTTAAAGTGCGCCTGAATAGAAAATGTATGCAAGCATCGTCGCAGGCCCTTTAATATGAAGTGGCATCCTTACGAATCGATTACGACGCATTATGTCGAAAGACGTCCAGAGAAAGTAGCACAACCACTCTTGTTTTCGCACTGAAGAATCAGCGAAGAGCAGAATTCATCTTTTCTCATAGTTTAGTTGCACGGTGTTCCACAGTGCGGTCACTTGTACCGTTCTTGCAATTAGACTAATGGAGTTTTCTCTGTGAAGTCCTGGTTATCTTAGTTATGCATGAGCGTGGTTAGGAGCCACGCGCTTGAAGGAGCAAGCCAAACTACTCACAAGCAAGACAAGCAGAAATAGAACATTACTCTCGCCTTTGAGTATAGGCTGTTCCGGTGAGGCGTTCATTTAAATGTTGCGCTCAATTTAACACAAAAAAAGGAAGTGACGTGAAGGGCACTGATAGCAGGGTCGCAGTCATGACATTACTGTCATGCATGATACGAGATTCAAACGAAACTGTGAGTCTCCATAGGCAACCTTCATCCCTTTTCTTCAGGCGCCAACATTGAGGGCCTCCGAAAGAACCAAGGTATAGGATCGCTGAAACATTTCCGCCGCTGCATAATATTTGTTCTTGGTTTTGTTAGGTCAATGAATATGGCCCCTACAACAAACCCTTCATCAATAAATCGTTTCATGCTGTTCGTGAAATTCATTAAGGCCAGTTCCGTCGAATAACCATTTCTAAATCCAAACTGGCAAGGGAAGAGAAGATGAAATTTGTTTAAATAGTTCATCAAACGAGTGTACAGAAGCTTTCCATGACTTTACTAAAAATGGCAAAATACAAATTGGGTGGTATTGTTAATGTTATTACGAGTCCTTTTTTGAACACCGGAATCATTCCCACGTTTCAACAACTCGGGAAATTTACCTGTTTTGAAGATTTTGTGAGCAATATCTGCCACAATCATTGATATATCCGCAGCAACCAGTTTTATTCTAGAAGGCTGGATAGAATCCAGCCCTGATCCCGTAACTTTTAGGGAAGAAATTACATTAAACACTTCTTCTGATGAAACAGGACGAAGAAAGAAAGACCGAGAGCTACGTGGAAGTTGGGGTGGAACAGTAGAAGATGGCATATTTTGGCATGTGGCAAAATGATCACTGAAAGCGTTAGGTATATCAGTTTCGTTAGTGTATTCTCTATCATTGTAAATTATTTTTAATACCCGTATCTGAATCTGAAATATTAAGAAATTCTTTATTGAGCTCCCATTTGCGCCTGGTGTTTCTTCCGTTTTCAATTATAAGCCGTTCATAATGCTCTCGTTTTGCACGCTTAAAGATGCCGGAAAGAATATTGTTGTAATTTTTAAACCTAGCTCGTAAAGATACGTTGAAAGGTTGCAGTTTGACTTTTTTAAGAAGATTGTTTTTCTTAATTATAGAGCGCAGCAACGCATTTGTGATCCATGGATTCCTAGAAGACGAGAATGTGTGCCTATGGGATATATGGGTTGTGCAATAATTAATATCAAAGCAAGGGAGCTTACGATAGTGTGATTAAAAAAGACTTGTGGGGAATACTGGACACACTAGATGTGTAAGATGGAATAACTAATCTTCTAAACAACATCTATTAAAGTAACAAGGTGGTTATAAAATGGGAAGATCAGGTATCCGAACCTATAGAAATACAACGCGGGCTTCGACAGGGATGTCCCTTCTCACCTTTGTTATTCATGCTTTATCTGCAGGGACTAGAAGCCGAATTAGAGGGGAGTCGACTCGGCTTCGCTTCAGCCTCTCTTTTTCCAAGCAAGGAAAATATATTGAACAATCATTACCAGCATTTATGTATGTAGATCATTTAGTATTAATAGCCAACAGCAAGGAAGATCTGCGGAGATTGATAGACATTTGTCGTAATGAGGGAGATGGGTTAAATTTGAAGTTCAGCAGGGAAAAATTGGCAATCATAATTTTTGATGATAACAAAGACAGTGAGCTAAAGATACAGGAAGTCACGCTAGAAATAGCGGATAAATACAAATATGTGGGCGTATGGATAAACAATGGGGCTGAGTATCTAAGGGAGCTTGAAAGGTATGTAATGACTAAGGGCACCAGGAATGCAGCTGTAATAAAAAATAGGGCACTGTGGAACTACAGTAGGTATGACCTTGTGAGAGGATTATGGAAAGGGGTCATGGTTCCTGGTCTGACTTTCGGCAATGTGGTCTTGTGCAGCAAATCAGAGGTTCAAGTAAGATTAGAAATTAAACAACGTGGTATAGGTAGGCTTGCTTTGGGAGCACATGTGAATACCCCAAATCAGGGCGTACGGTGACATGGGAAGGACATCGTTTGAGTGCAGGGAAGCTAGCAGCAAGATAAAATTTGAGGAGCGATTGAGAAAAATGGGCGAGAAGTGTTAGGCTAGGAAAGTTTTCAGCTACTTGTACATTAAGAATGTTGAATATAAATAGAGGAAGCGAACTCGAAAATTGTCGAGCAAGTATATAGACAACAGCAGAATACCAAGCCAGAAGGAAAAATTGGTTAAGAAGAAGGTGAAGGAAACAGAGAGGGACACGTAAAAGATTGGAATGCTTACGAAATCATCACCGGAGACCTATACCTAACTTTCAGGCAGGAAATTGCAAAAGAAAAGATCTACGATCATTCTCGGAGTAGTTCTCCGCTGTTCGAGGCCAGAATGGAAATAATGCACACCAAGACGTACCGATCCAAGTACACCGGCACAGACACGGTATGTAGTGGGTGTGGAGATGAGGAGGAAACGGATAAACATTTGTTAAGTGAAGGGCTCCACTCTAAAGTCCAAGATAATGGCGTGGAATTTTTCTAAGCATTGGTGTTTAGCGACAGTGAAGGCGAAATAGACTTCAAGTGGGTAGAAATATCAAGGAGGAGGCTAACTTATTGGTGGCTACAATCAATGCGCGAGTGAAATTCAATCCTTGAACACATAGTGATACTACTTAACTTTATGACTAGGTGGCGTAAGCCACCACCCGATCTAAATGGCCCAGCCGGATACATTCATCCATCCATCCAGCAGTCAAGACGTGTTGCATTTATCGGGCAATATGGGCTCGATCCTGTACTCTAAGCTGTCAGCGTAGACTGTCTACGATGCTGTCTAGAATTGGAACACAGCCATGATCGTAAAAGACGCCGTGGGAGAGAAGTCCGGAAGTTTTGACCACCTGGGGTTCTTAAAGGGGCCCTTAAACACTCTTTCAAGTAATCGTGGAGTTAATTCACTGGAAGAGCCTATTGCCTTACGAATTCAATGCCGGAAATATTTTGAGAATCCGTCCAGTGCTAGTGCACGTGGAGTTACAAAGCTTTGTCGCATGCTGCAATTGCATTCTCTCTCCTCTCGTCCCGACGAAAGCGCTGGAAGCTAAGCAGGGAGACATGGCAGGGGCAAAAAAAATAACGTCACCACGCCTCGTGACCTTGATTTTTTTTTCTTTTTTTTCTATGAATGTGCGGCTTTTTCAGTGTGATCACGCGCGCACGCTGGGACAAGTCGCGGCCTCCCATGGTGATCTTTGTAACGACCGAGCGCGCCATGTTCAAGTCAGCCGATGGCTGATAGGTGGGTTTGCTACGTGTGATCTTCGAGCTTCTGTCATTTGTCGAGAGAAGAGAAAGCAATTTCTAGCTGACTTTGAGAATTCATTGTGAATCCCAGGCTGCGTGCGGCGCTATATTATTTGGCTCGCGTGTTGTCGAGAGCCCCTATACTACCGATCGGCAGCGTTTTCTTACCATGCTCTAACAGTGTTGCAGGGTCCCTTTAAGCGCTGCGGAGAAAGTAAACGTTTATTTCAAAAATTCTATTAAGCTTACATTATCGCAGAGCGGTTCCTTGGTCTAAAAAGTCGTTGGTGACTACTTCTTCGCAGTGCTAAGTTTGAAAGGAATCAACAACGCGAAAAATGAGGACAGCAAAATGCACAAAGCTGCCACAAGTAGTACCAACTGTCACATCAACGCGGTCAAGAACATGGATGAGTAGACACACACACCTACCACCATCTCCTTCATACTAACAAAAAAAACTAAAAAACACAAAAAGGTAACGTATGGATACAACTGCATAAAGCTGGGAACACGTCACGAAAGCGCTTAACGTGACCGGTCATCTGAAGCGTATGAAATTTCCCTGTCTGTTAATAAACTACATAAGGTGTTCACGCATTTACTACTTAGCCATTGAATGTTCCTACGTTATTCTCGGCACTAAAGTTCATTAGACATTCAGCGCTATGTTTGGCTTGCATGCTTTTTTTTTCTTTCCTCGCTTTTCGTGTGTTCTGCCAATCGCCGACAATTTTAAACTTGAAGAAACCTTAATATTCATGTATCACTGGCGCAAATCCAACCCAAATAGGCTTTTCGTTTGTATCTTCGGGATGCAAACTGCTGGTTGACAGTTCATTCTTCACTATTTTCCAAGCAGGTCGCGGGATCGAATACCGGCGTCAGTGGCCACACTTCGTTGGAAGAGAGAATGCTGAAATCCAATGCGTTTACAATTAGGTTCACGTTAAAGAGCCCCAGATAATCGAAATTGGAAGACACCTCCGCACCGCCATCTCCCCTAATAATATGGAGCTTTTGGGACGTACAACTCTAATAATGATTTATATTACTAACTTCCACGCACTATGTATCGTTTCCAAACGCATGAAGACGCTAAGCTGTGGCATTTACGAACTCATGTTCTTGAAAGCTGTGTACCTTTTTAAAAAGTGTTCGCACTTTTGTATTTAAACACTTACGGCAATGTGTTTGATCAAAGAGCCGTAGAAAGGCGTTGGACGCCTCGTATATCCCACGGTGTAAGAAAAGTACTTTCTGAGACGCAAATTGGGAGGGTGTGCACGCTACATTAGCTTCCGGCTGAGGCAAGAGGTTGCTCTCCATCTGCACTGCCTTCCGCAAGACCTCTCCCGAAGCCAGCTAGCCCCCATGGACAGAATGCCAGACGGCGCGCCTCTTTTCGCAGTCACTTCCCATTGTTGCCATCGCTCGCGGTTTTTCAATGGAACAGGGGGCGGGTCGGAGGCGGGTGCATGTGACTCGGCCATTGTAGGAGGCACAAGGCAGGGGCAGGTAATAATATCGTTTCCCGGAGAATGGCAGGGAAAAGATTGCTCTCTTTCTTTTTCCCGCGTAGTCCGTCGCCAGCAGGGACTGCTCCCGTAGGACTGTGTGCGCAGCAAATAAGATATGCATCTTCCCACAGGGCTTGTTCGGCTCACTTTTTGCTTGCTGGCCGGTCGCTTCTTTTTCTCAAATATGCGGGGATGCATGCCGAGAAAAGATCAAGACGTGAGGCCTCGCTCGCGCTGTGTGTCTAGGTGGGCTACTTTCGGGTCCCCGAGCAGCATGAGAGGCACAGGTTGCCCCACTGTCATCTTCTAAAAGGGGACACTTGTTTTTTTTTTCTACATACTTCCGCAACGCAACTGTCGGTGGCGATTCAATAAAGGATCCGACGGAGGCACGTGCTATCTACAATGCATATCTCCCGGACGTCGATTCTCCCCGTCCCAGACTTGCCCACCCAATAAGGCCGCCCTAAAGTGAGCAGCGGTTTTGAGCGGGCGGCACACTTGTGGGGTTCGTGGGATTCCGTTGATCGGGAAGTTTTCGGGCATTCTTTGGGCTTTGCCGAGGCTTGTAAACGCACCCCTGTTTCTTGGAACTGATCGTCCGATACATTTGTGCACTGAGAGTGCTCGTTTTGTGTCGGGTCATGTCGCCCGGCATCTCCTCGCCTGGAGGTCGTTCAGGTGACAAGCGGCAACACTGCAACTGGTGGCGCCATCTTTTATTTGGATGGCGCAACGCTTGCGGTTTGTGAAAGAAACGTGGCTGGCATATTGCTGCAGAGGCCATGTGACACATGACATACGTAGCCACCGCATTGTATATCCTGTGCCTGTGCATCGAACAAATGTGTTCGAGAAAGGGTCTCAACAAATTTACCAAATTGTACAACGCAAAACACTGCGGTACTTTTACGGTCATGCTCGTGGCGATGTTCATGGAAACTCACTATTTCAATCGACTCGATGGCACACGAGGTTATCACGAAGATCATTCTTTAACAAGTTCTGGTCCAACTAGTTTTTTTTTTCTTTCGCATTCCTACAGTCTTGCTGCGATTATTGGTGCGTGGCTTCAATGTTACACATGCCAATTTTCGAAGCTTCCTGCCCTAAAAATCGTTTCTATTCAAAGACGGCTGTAGTTAAGCGTCAAGACTAAGAAATGATATTTTGACTACAAAATCAACTTTGACTTCTGCAACGTCTACAACCTTGACAGTCAGCTTTGAACTATGGACATCATTTGACAGCAATTAGCATTCCACCGGCTGGGGACATCTACACAAGCGTCACGTCAGGCTACGGCATGTACATGCCTAGTTGCGAAGACGTTCGTTAGCAAAACGTAGAGTATGGCCGCTCGTGTGACACCGACGGAACCACGGAGCGGCCCTTGAAAGGTCACGATGTCTTCTACGAGCCCATGACGAGAAGCTTCTGCCATGTCGTGATATCGGGGTGCCGGAGGAACTGAAACTCACTCTGAAAAGTGTGTTAATTCATTTTGCAGTACGTACTTATACTTTGAGGCGGAAATGTTGTAGGCCCATGTGCTCAGATTTGGGTGCACGTTAAAGAACCTCGGGTGGTCAAAATTTTCGGAGCCCTCCACTACGGCGTCTCTCATAATCATATGGTGGTTTTGGGACGTTATACCCCACATATCAATCCCTTTGCAGCACATTTTCTAAACCCCAGAGTGCTTAGTCTTTAATTTCACACAAACACACATACACATAGGCAAGATCTAACAATTTCAGCCTAACTTCAGGGTCGTAACTAGGCGTGCTACAACTGCAGTGCGCAGCCCGGCAAACTAAGGAGACACCTTCAGTGGATTATGCTGAGATATAGTTACATGAATTGGCAACTCTTCTCATCTCAGGCACGTGTGGTCTGATTAAGTACCGCTTTTCGGCAACGTAGGGGCCCACATCCACACGTCGCAATGCCAAGGGTCATTGATCGGTCACCACTGTAGACATGAAATTTAAAGCTACTTTGACGTATAGGTCGATCCAAGACCGTTCAATGTGACAACAGTGACGGAAGTCTTTGCCGCAACCTCCGGGAGGGCAAAACGCGATGAAGGAACCAGCCGATGCAACTCGTAAGAGATCAAAGGACTGAAAGATAACGGAAAATAGAGTCTCGAAAATGTGTCATGAAACAGCGAACCTCATCACAAACACTGTACACCTTAAACTGCGAAAATTGGATTTAAAAAACACCATAAAAAACAAGAAACAGTGCGAACAACAGGGCATGCAGAGAAAGCGCTATCTTACAACTCATACGACCATATATTTACACAATTGCAGGCGTGTGGTTTTTAATGCGTTTTGTATTGCGTTGGTGTCTCGATCTCTAACGACTTCCACGCACTCATGCGCAAACCTTTTCCATTACACGGTTGTATATGACCGGTAAACTTGGCAGCTCGAATGCGATTGACGCGTCAAATCCACAGCTCATTGTTCAAAGAGCGCATTTATACATTCGCGGAGCCACGTCGCTTCTGACATGGCTGCGCAACTGCACATTTGAATACAGCTCAAGGATAGATACAAGACATTTGCAGCGCACGGTTAAAGCTATAGTGGTCGTTCACGCGGACGTAATTTCTAAGCCAAGGTAACCGGGCTGGCGAAAGCAACTCGCGATATATCCGACACGAGTCGTTAGCCACGTGAAAGTTAGCCGTGCGCGGCCAGCGTTGCAAAGCCGGCCGTCGCGGCCGCATAGAAAAGGCGAGCCGTGTATACTGTGGTTAGGCCTAACGAGCTCGTTTCCATACGCGCGGCGCTTGCATGTAAGTGTTCCCGACGGCATAACTTCCGCGAGGCACTCCCTTTTATGAATCGCCACGGTGAGCACGTTGTTATGTCGGACGTAATTGCAAGCGTCATTAGTCAGGGTGATCGTAATGACGAAATGTTCAGCCGGCCCTTTATTCTGTATAGTTATTATCCATTTCAAAGCGGCGAACTCGTTGTATGGCGACGCTTTGCGAAGTTCCTTTCGAATCGCCAACAACTGCACCACGCGCGATCACGTTTCCCACGAACCACTATATGTTTAAGAGATACGCCACCTGCTGGAGACGAGAAAAAGTTGAGGTATACGCAACCCCGCGAAAACCAAATACCGACTCTGCTCAGTGGTTTACACGATCCCACAGATCCCATACACGTTCCTTCTAAGCAGGTTATCAAGTCTATCCCAACACACATGTACGCATGCCACTAGTATGATTAACAAAATTTTCTTGTTTGGTTTCTATCTTAAATTAAAAATTTGCTCTGCACGGTGAACCTGTCTCCCATTTTGTAAAAGAGGTGTTAGTTTTTGTTGAGTTATTCTGTGGTAACGCAAAATATACATTACATACATTAGCATGTTCAGTGGTCTGAGTGCCAAACTGTGATTAAGAGCACGTTCCCGTTAGGCTGTGTATAACACTTTCCCTAACATCCAGGTCAAACAAACTAAGTTCAATGTCGCTTCCATGTGTACATCCCTATAATGAAGTTCACGAGGGGAACCATGACGCTCGGTCGAGAACTTGGACTCTCGCGTGTTCGCGGGGTGTGACGCCTTTTCGCAGTCTGTATTACCAACGCCTCCTAGATTTCCCGTGCCTGCCGGATGAGCGCGAAACGCCGGTCATCTATGGCGGCGCTGCCTACGTAGGAGTAAGGGTCTTTGTACTTGGTCTTTGAGATTGGCAATTTAGGCGTTTGCTACTAATTTCAGAGGATGCCTTGTATTAAAAAAAGTTGCTTGCTGAATGACGCCGTCGCTTGCGTAGGGTTAATTATAACTACGTTTACGCCTTTTTAAAACTTTTTTACGTTATTTTATTGCACATAAGCTCCAAAAACGTAAAAATCTATTTGAAGACACCCCTACTTGAGTGGCTCCACCACCGTAGTTCCGACGACCGCCGCTTCCAAACTGACCGCCGACAATCCGGCAGGCACGGGAAATCTAGGGGGCGTTGATATTACAAGCCTCTTCGTGGTGTCCCTGCGAAAGCGCGATTGTATACCTCATACAACGTGTCTATTCTCAACACGTACTTCGAAGAAAGGCTATACGCCAGTCCTTGTTTGCATACATAGAACGCCGACGTCGCACAATACAGCCGTGGGTATGAGTATAGCGACGGCTGTAGCTCCGGCTTCCATAACCCGGACCTTCCAATGAAACGCGTTCTAATACCATTCATCCATTCTCCCCATTAATCATACGGTGCACCGGAAAAAAAGATAGATGCGAAAACGTTTTTTTTTTTTCATTCGGGCGTTACGTATACTTGAGACTCCATAATGATTTATGTACTTGCAGGCTGTCGCACTGTGACCTCGGAAGGCCCTTCCCACTTCTATTAGCTCCAACCGACAGAACCTTTATGCATCTGTCATTCGCATACATTTCGATTGCAACCTTCGCCGGTGGAAGCTCGCGGGATTTCCGGTGTGTGGATCTCTCTAGTTTATATGTATCGTACTCGCCATAGGGACTAACAACATAGATTTCATCACTTCGCTTCGCCTAACAAGACGTCGCTATGCATACGACACAAGAAGTCAAGACCTTGGGCTATCTTGCCAATATGTCGAACTAACTATGGAAATCACTCGCTATCATTGCAACTAGCTGCACTCTTAAATACGTACTCTAAATATGGCATACCGGCTGAGACAGCTTCAATACGCACCCTTCGATCATTTTTATCAGGTGATAATAAAAGTTTGTTTTTGCACTATATTCATCTCGTTGTTGATTTATATGTGGGGTTTAATGTCTCAAAACCACCATATGATTATGAGAGACGCCGTAGTGGAGGGCTCCGGAAATTTCGACCACCTGGGGTTCTTTAACGTGCACCCAAATCTGAGCACACGGGCCTACAACATTTCCGCCTCCATCGGAAATGCAGCCGCCGCAACCGGGATTTGAACCTGCGACCTGCGGGTCAGCAGCCGAGTACCTTAGCCACTAGACCACCGCGGCGGGGCGATTCATCTCGTTGTGATGATCAGATGCGTATGGGTATCTGTTCGGCGCATGGCGTTTTTCATGCCTTCATTATTTTTTTATTTTCTTCATGTTTCACTTTCATTGCCTTCATAGCAATCTGTTGGCCTAAATTATGAGCTTATGTTGTATAGATTACAATATTTTCAATCGCAATGTGCCTTTTCTTTTCCTTTTACCTCCCTTTATTCTTCCTCCATTTTTCTGAATCACAAGATTCTGTCTCTTTGTTCATTATGTATAATGTTTCATTAAGTATCAAATATTTTGAGAAGCATGGACTGCTGGACGCGTTGGTAATTCATCTTAACTGCGCTGTGTCCGGGTGTCTTCCTTTTGTACTTCAATTTTTTCGCGCAACTCAGTTAAGACCAAATATTTTGTTGCTTAACCTACTTTTCACAATATGTTGCCACAACCTATATTAGTGCATTCTATTCAAATGTTATATTTCCAGCAAAGCTTTTTATTTCTTTATTTGACTATTTGCTGCTGGACATTGTAGAGGGACGGAGCTTTGTCAAGCCGCTGGCTTTTTTTCGCCACTCCCATAGCTCTTAAGAAAAATTAAAGCTGATTGATTGATTGATTGATTGATATTTTGATTGATTGATTGATTGATCGATCGATCGATTGATTGATTGATTGATTGATTGATTGATTGATTGATTGATTGATTGATTGATTGATTGATTGACTGATTGATTGATTGATATACGTCTACTGATGTATTTAGATCTCCCGGCTGCGGCGGCTGCATTTCCGATGGAGGCGGAAATGTTGTAGGCCCGTGTGCTCAGATTTGGGTGCACGTTAAAGAACCCCAGGTGGTCTAAATTTCCGGAGCCCTCCACTACGGCGTCTCTCATAATCATATAGTGGTTTTGGGACGTTAAACCCCACATATCAATCAATGTATTTAGATCGAATCCGTACGTACACGTTACTGTTCTTCCCAAGCATGATATGTTGTACATGCTTCTTGTGCAAGTTTCGCACCGCGAAACGACGTCCTTTCTCTCCTGCGAGGCCTGACCCACCCGCTTGGCTTAAAACATGCTGATTGTATATACGGTCCTTCAGAGAGAGAGATAATACCGTAGACCTATCCCGCGGCCGTTTTCATTGTTCGCCGGCGCTCCAGTAAGATTAATCGTGCGAAAATGCCCCTCGGTATCATTGGGCACTGGTAATAGGGCGAAAGACTCGGACGTGTGTCTCTGCTGGGCTGTTACACGTCGCGGGGCTGCCGGGAGAACCGCCTTATCGTCAAGGGTGGAGACCATTTTTCTTCATCACAAGACGTCCCCTTGTTGAACGCGCGTGGTACGTACTCTGTCGAAGAA
The DNA here is from genome assembly GCA_013436015.1 of Rhipicephalus annulatus. Taxonomy (NCBI): domain Eukaryota; kingdom Metazoa; phylum Arthropoda; class Arachnida; order Ixodida; family Ixodidae; genus Rhipicephalus; species Rhipicephalus annulatus. The sequence goes on from WOVY01013673.1 coordinate 92,173, forward strand.
TGCCGCACATGCGCCTGCCGACCATGCTTTTGTCGTTTTCGTTGGCCGGCGGCTGTATGAAAACACCGTGCCCTATGGCGGTTAACCTAAACGTCTGCGACTGCGCGGTAGGTGCCCAGACGGGGCGCGGCCCCGTCGGTCCGAGTTCATCGTGCTCTATGCGGACGAAGATGAGGTCATGCGGCACTACACGCCTCTATCGTCATTCGGTTTTAGTTGAACCGGATGTTCCCTGAAGCAGTGCGGGATTCAAGACTGAGCCATGGATGTATAGAGACTTCGGATGCGCCCCTCGAGTAAAGTGTATACCTGATCGTCGTAATTTAAACACGAGTATTGCACCGTTACCTATGCCAGTTCGCCTTGAGTCACCGCAGAATAACACTAAAATGGGCCAAGTAACCGATGCAGCTTGTCATTCGCTCTGGCAGTATAGGTGCGATTATTGCAAAAGACCGACGTTGTTATTCGGTCGTCTGGTCTTCATGATAGGGCTACAAGCATTTGTGATCTCTGGGGCAGCGTGTTATTCTCATCGGTAGCCGAGTCCGAATGTGCATGAGCTCGCAGAGATGTGTGATTACACTAGAACTCGGCCAAGGGTCTGTTGAAGTGCATGGCAAGTTGAAGGGTATGCAATTAATTTACCACTGCTTTTCATACTATTTATTTATTTATTTTTCTTTCATTTCAAGTACACTTTTACGTGTATGCTATTTCTCCCATCTTATTTTCGCTTACTTCGTCCCCCCTATCGTAGGTAGAAAGAAACATATTTCATTGCATATGTTCAGATTTGAGACAGAAAGTGAGTCTTGGACGGCAACATCAAAGGCAGAACATTTCCTGACTGACCTAGGCCTTGTTACCCATACATTGCTGTTACAGTGAGGCAGCACAGAACACAAGGGCATCCATGAAAAGTAAGGTCACACTTTGTTACCCTAACTTCTCCCTCCACTACATACCATATTATACAATATAATGTTACATATCCATATTATTGATCCAGAATAAGCTACAAGCTTCCATAAAGATTTTGCTACTGCTATGTTAGTTGCAGCCACATCTACCTGCATGATTCTACGGGCTTCTATAGCCTGCCTGCTGCTATTCCTGCTAGTCGCTGATGTTATTTGTGGCTGATATATTTAGAGCGCCGCTATAGCAGCTGATTGACACATGTTAAGGGGTCTGTTACTTCTTCTAATGCTTACAGCGTCCTAATGGTGCTACTCTCGTGATCGTTGTTGCTGCTTCCTGCAGCAAACGCAGAGCTAACTACTACGCCACTTTGAAGTCGAGCCAGCTAAGAATATGCCTGGCAGCTATTCTGTGTAAAGCGTGCCTTCGATGTTACGCAGACTGTAGATAGTAGCGCTGCTCATCAGCTGCAGCTGTAGACGTGTCCCTCAGCAAGCTGCGTTTTAGATGGCATACATATTGAATGTACAGCCACACGTAAATGGATTGCGTCTTCTCTTCAGGACGCCAGATATAATCAGAGTTCTGTTGCGACCACCGTGTAATTTGGATGATTCCTTGAAAATTCAAACTACCATGACAAAATAACCTTGCGGATCCTCTTGCTATAACGTGTAGTATATATACATGGCTTGCTATGTTCCACTCTCTCTCTTATCCTTTGCCTTATCCTCATTCGGACTTCCCTTTCCTTGATTCACTACACATATATACATGCTACGCTTGCTTTCTCTTTCGTTACATCTATTTCATTGTGCATTTGATCATTTTATGTTTATGTTTCTCACTGTCTTTTTCTCGACAACGCCTTCTTATATAGTTTTACATAGCGGAACTAGCCCGATTCCTATGACAAGAACCTGCCCCAGTTTTTTGCTAACACTATGCGCCGCAATGGAGAGTATAACTTTCGCTGTCAGCAGTAGGTCCTACATTGGACAAACGGCGCTGTGTATTAACGACCGCCTCGGGAAGCATGCCAATAAAGTATTCGTCAGAGTGATGGTGCATATCTTCCTGAGCATGTCAGGCCATGCTCGAGTGTGCCATGTGTCGAGCAAGCCAGACTTCTGGCTAAAAATAGAGATTGGGGCGTATTATATTAGAAGCAATGAGTCGGCCTGCCTCATCGGCACGTCTATTGTACTCTCTCAATCTCAGTTGTCCTTCTTTAATCAACTGCTCACGTGATGGCATGTCAGTGGCAACTCTTTCACGCCACTAAGCATGGATGGAAGCTTACCTCGTTTTTCAGCAGCTTGCACCGGCCATAAACAGTGGTCTCTATACCAAGATTCTCTGACAATGAAGTCACTTCGGCGTGTTCTGCAGCATTCTATAAGGCAAATCAGTTAACGCGGACCGCCCCGCATCCACCATGGTGCAGATCATGCGCCTGCGTGTACTCAAAGTAGCTCGAGCTAGCACGTTCCCTTATGCATGTGCCAAATCCGAAGAACAAGTCTTTTTCGTGGGCCTCATTATTTCGTGGGGGTCATTCGTGGTGGTCATTACAACGCGTGTGCGTTGCTGCAGGCCATTTAACTGTTGACTGTTGCGGAGTCGATGGAGTCTCCCCGTAAATGTACGACGAAAGTGAGGAGGGTTGGCGGTGACGCGCAGCCGTGGCCGGCGGTGCTCCATAGTGAGTCCGGTCCTCCTTCGTCAGTATGCGGTTCGCCACCTCGACGGAACCGACCGAACGCCGGGCGTCCACACCTATACGTACAAGGCTCCCACCCTCGTCTTCAGTTCTTTCTTTTCTTTTCTTTTCTTCCTTTCTTTCTTTCTGAACGCAGCATCCTCTGCAAGAAACGCACAAGGCCAAGAGAGCCCCTCGTGGGAAACGCCGCGGCTCCACCGATGGTTGCCCGCTGAGCCACCATCACCGGCATCGCGTCAAGAACAAGTGTGTGCGCGCGCGCGCGCGAGTGTTTTTGTAGAAGTGCAAAATCATTTATCATGCCCGCTCCGAAGAAGAGTGCGCTGGCGCTACGGATATAAGCGTTCGGCTGACCTGTCGACTGCTTACCGGCCGGCCATTCTGGGCCGCATTTTCGCCGCACACAACGGGTGTTCTTTTTGTTTTGTTTTGAACTTCTTCTTACTGCGTGGTTACTAGTGATATACTCTTTGTTAGGACCTTCCCCTCATTGTTGTCTAGAAGGTTAAGGACCCAACCTTACTGCAGGTTTTTTTTTGCATAGGGTCTCTCTCTCTCTCTCTCTCTTGCTGCTAATGAAGTACGTACAGCAGGGGCTCCACACGGGGATACTAAAGAAGAGACACAGATTGCTGCTAGTGACTAATTCTACGCCCAGGTCACCCACCCGCAGCCACAATGTGGTTCAACGCTGTCATCGCCGTAGTTTCAAATCAACCGCTTTCATGTGAATGTGCGTCAACCATAGGATTGTTCGTTTAGCTGTTAAAGGTGCAAAACACAAAAATTAACAGCCCCACATCGCGGCACTGAAAACCCCCCGTAAAATGGTCTGTATGCGTTTACCTTTAGGTAGGGGTAGGAAGGCTGATGATGACAAAGGCGAATAAATGCAAGAGGCGGGCGCACAGCTGGAAGGGGAGGGGGAGCGTTCTAGAGCTACTAACTATTTAAAGGTGAATTCTGTCCCATACCATTGCCGAGCCGGACCATTTATGTCATTTGTTAACACTGGGAGATATATTTACGCGTGTTTTTTGACGTTAATCACGGGGAATGATTCATTCACTTCCTCTTCTATAAACTTATGCTCTACAAGAGCCTTACACAAACAAAAGAGGTAGGAGTGTTTGATTGATTGATTTTATTGATATATGGGGTTTAACGTCCAAAAACCACCATATGATTATGAGAGACGCCGTAGTCGAGTGTTCCGGAAATTTTGACCACCTGGGGTTCTTTAACGTGCACCCAAATCTGAGAACATGGACCTACAACATTTCCGCCTCCATCGGAAATGCAGCCGCCGCAGACGGGATTCGAACCTGCGACCTCTGGGTCAGCAGCCGAGTAGGGGTAGGAGTGTTTACAGAGGTTTACAGAAGAGAGAGTGGAACTCTTTTGTCGCATTAAACTAAGTGTTTACGTTCGGCTTTAGCCTTAGAAAGACAGGAAACGATGAATGGCTTTTGTGAGAATCATACCGTCAGTTCATTTTCATTTTTCATTTTTTCGATCCACTACGGCGTTTGTTTTTCCTCCTACTCGACCAACAAGAAGAGGGACAGGGGCGCTGCAGTCAATTCCCCCCCCCATGAATAATTCTGCGCGCGTTTATGGTTAGAGCAATGTTATGCAAAAATTACTGACTGCTTAACAGTCCGCTGCACGTGGGCTTCTCAGTTCACGTGCAATGGGTCAAATATGGGCTGTTGGGCGAGCCAGGGCTATCGCCGAGGACATCGCACGATGCTTCCCGGACGACCGCTCCAGGAGGCCTAGCTCGGACCAGTGATACCTTGTTGCATTTCTAATAAAGTTTATTACATACCTACCTACCTACCTTACCAGTCCTTCCACGTACATGCGCAATATGTTTCGAAGAAACGTAATTGTAACTTCTTATGTAGTTGCTGTTTTCATAACTTTGGAAAGTCTCATCGGGATCTGCCCAGTCACTCTGTTCGATTAACAGCCTCCGGCGTCGTCCCCGCGCTGTTCCAAAGCAGCACAAACAATAAAGATCGGTGAGTGCCCTGCCTGATACTTGCTCACATTAAGAAGAAACATTTAACCTTGGTCTTACAGCATGTACAGCATGTTCGGCGCGCGACGAGCGTGAATAGATGTTCCTCAGGCGTGGGCAAATTTCTTTTTCCCACGTTTGCGTCAGCAAAGGCGTTCTTGCAGGGCAGTCACGTCCGGCGCATCACTTTCACTCGGCGCGTCGCGTCTACGTTTTGTTGGGGGAAAGGCCTGCTGCGCCATCTTCCATCCAAGACGGCAACATCTAAAGAATGCGAGAGGAGCGTTGGACACGTGGGGAGAACGAAGATACATGCATCTTTGCGTGTAGCTGCATGTTTTAACTCTTTCATGCCTAAAACTCCATTTATAAAGGGAAATAGTTTTATTGAAAAAACGGCGAAACCTTTCGCAGAAACTTATTTTCTCGAAAGAAAAAAACGGCAATTTTATTTCAAATTTATGACCGCCTAGCAGTAAGGGTCTACTGGTCACTTTCGGTGAAGGTATAGCTCTTCCTTTCTATAGTCCTTATATAGCATTATCTACTAATGCAATATACTCTCCTGCACTATCACCATAATTAGAACACCACATACTCTTATATCCTTTAAAAAATATCTTCGTTCCACCATCTAGTGCGCCTTGAGGACGTCGGCAGCCGGAATAAAGCAAACGTAACATGTCACATTGAAGCTTAATCTAAGTAGCATGATCTCTGTCAGACTGCCGAAAGCTTTAAAATATGCACCATTTAAAATCTGACACGCGGGGCTGACGTGTTTCAAGAGAGAAAAAAAATGAAGAGAAAAAGTAGTTACCTGGGGTGACCGCCGTGCTGGAAAGAGTCAAGAGCGAAGCTCGTTATGTTTGAGTTAAAACCGAGGAGACACAACGTCGGGTGTACGCAAGGAACCCTAATGCGCCGTTGCTGATCAGCGACGCCCACCAACACACACAGTCTGAGCTTCTCGGCGCGGCGCGAGCCGGTGTCACAGCTGCAGCTTTGCACGTTAGTTCTTGCGTTGAAGTTTGGACAATCGTGCACGGTCTGCGATCAGCTGCGATCCGGCTTTGCTTTGTCTACGCAAAGAAACGACCTGCCATAAGCCAAGGCCACGTTACTGAGTATAAACTCAAGGTTTACGTGGTTAGGGCAAACTTCTCCGCTTTTTTTTTTTCTGACACAGTTGTTACGCGGTGTCCGTACACTGCCTTAGGTACTTCGGGCAATCTTGTGTCTGTATAATGATAACGTCTGGTCAGACGTATGGAGATAAGTGTTAGCACTTCCGATAACCGAAAAAATGTCTAGAAACGAAAATTGAGAACCAGCCGTATGAAGCAGGAAGTCACAAGAAAATCGACAAGGATTTCTTAGAACCTAAGATTTTTAGTTGCTGCGAAAATTCCTCCTGGTCCGGGGATCAAATCCGGTTCTGGCGTATTTCTAGATTGGTCGCTCTACCAATGGAGCTCACTATGAAGGTAGTAATTGACAGCGCAAGGGTGAATTTACTGAGCACTCGAAGCACATAGACACAAGCAGGGTTGAGAAAGAAAAATCGAAAGGGAAATACGTGCGCCATATCGTTCTACAAACTGGACCTTGTTAATTTCTCTTTCTCAACGTTTCCACGAACTTGCGGTATACCGCGGGACTTATTTACCATGAAAGAATGTCACTCTGTGCTTCTCTGACATATTTGACAACTTTGAAAGCGCATGTAGATATACCACACGGCATTTTTAGGTGTCTTGTATCTTCATCATGATATGTTTATCAAGGAGTGCCATGCATAAAATGATGTCGATCCGTGTTTCTCAATCGTAATGTTTCGAAGTATCGAAAGTGTATCCATCCTTGCTGCGGTCTTAGGTATATGGGATATCTTGTACCTGCACCACAATACGTGTGGCAAGGTGTGCATAAGTAACAGTGATTTCTATTCCTGGGCATAATTATCGACAGAAGTCTTTCGTGGAGCCCACATTGTGCGTACTTGAAGAAGAGACTGCTATCTATTGTGCATATCATGAAATTCTTGTGCGGTAAAGCATGGGGAACTTCTGTGGCCTCCATGCTACAGCTGTACAGGGCCCTATTTCTGGGTCTATTGCGCTACAGCTTGCCGGTACTGACTAACACTTGCAAATCGAATACTCATTCATTGGAGAGTTTGCAGGGTCAGGCACTGCGTATCTGCCTAGGACTGCCCCGATGCGCTTCTACTTATGCCACAATCATGCTTGCCAAAGACCATCCGGTCTGGACATATATTGTTGTGGATTGCCTCAGAGCGCACATTCGACATGCTAGCCGTGTCCCCGACCACCACTTGGCCCTTCTACCTTCCGGAAGACCACGTGCTACGTTTTCAGACGTCATAGCCAAGCACCTAACCAGCATTCCATCAGAATATACGCCAGCTGCGAGAACGGCATGCCCTTTGTGGTGCCTCGACCAGCCGCAAGTACGTCTACAAATTCCGGGAATCAAAAATAAAAGCAGTCACTCCAGAGTAGCATTGAAGCAAGCAACACTGCTATTATTACATGAGTTGTACTTAGACCGAACGCAGATATACACTGATGGGTCCGTCTCATCCAGCAGCTCATCAGGTGCCACTGTAGTTCCGGCTGCAGAAATGACAATCAAGTTTAAGTTGTCGCATATGACTACATCTACGGCATCAGAGCTTGCTGCTATAAGGGCTGCTTTACAATATCTCGTTCAAGAACGTCCAGGAAAATGGGTCATATTCTGTGATTCGAAGGCAGCGCTTCAGAGTTTGCAGTCTGCCATGCGTAGGAGGAGCCATGACCAACTGGTACAAGAAATAAGACATTGCCATCATGAATCTCTAGCACGAGGGCATGATATTATATATCAATGGCTGCCTGGACATATCGGTATTACCGGAAATCAATTAGCCGATGATGCAGCCCGCTCAGCCCATGAAGAAACCCGTGTAGTCCCGATTCCTCTATCAAGGAATGATGCAGCAAGACAACTTTACCTACTGGCTCAAGATCTCACACGCACGTTCTGGTCGTCTACCAGCTTCCAAAGGTGTCCATTTTATGAACTGGATCCTTCGCTCAAGCTAAAGCTGCCATCACACCTTTCCCGCTCCGATGCGACCCTGTTATGCCGCCTTTGGTTGGGTGTTGCATTCACAAAGGCGTACTTCTTTCGCATTGGTATGGCAGACACTCCTACATGTGACTACTGCGGAGACGAAGAGACCATCGAACACGTCCTGTGCAGCTGCGCTTGCTACGACACACAGTCATGCCAGCTACGGATGGTTTTGAATCGACTTGACCCCGGACCATTTTGTGTGCAGAAGATACTAGGACCTTGGGCATCTGCCTCAGTTGCGCAGAAAGCAACTAAAGCACTGCTACTTTACCTTAAGTCTACAAACCTGAGCGACCGCCTGTAAACTGTGTGTGCTCCCCGAGTGTGCTCGTGATTGTGTGTACCTTCTCATCTTTCTGCAACCTCTTTTTCTCCCCTTTATCCCCTCCCCAGTGCAGGGTAGCAAACCGGATGTGCGTCTGGTTAACCTCCCTGCCTTTCCTTGCATCTTTATCTCTCTCTCTATACATGAATGAAAGTATGAGATTGGGATGCTGCTCTCGCAGCATTACCGGGCGAAATAATAGGCGTCGGCTGAATTTCGCTCCTCATGCTGATGCTGCGGCCACTATGTACACCACAATACACCAAGTTCAGTGAATGTCGCCATATTTAAAGTGCGTGTCGTGCCATCTGTTGCAAACGGGGCGAAGCAACACACCGAACTGCCATGCGAGCAGAAGCTCCGCAAAGCGAACGCAAAAGTTCCCAACCCGAGTCCGGCTGTAAGCATATTTCGCGCTTTTCCTCTGCTGCAAAGTTGTACCGTTTACTTGTGAAACGGCGATAAAACCTTCCTGTGCAGTCCGGAATGCCTACAGCACGTGCGTTGCAGTCTGCAGAAGCAAGTTTATCAGGTACGTACTATCGCGATGGAAACAACGTGAACAGCGGAAAGCATGGATTTTGATCCAGTCTAACTGCGACATGCCTTAGCAGTCGCTAAGCAAAACTTGTGCTTGCAGCCGGCGTCACCGTAGTGCTGTCTCCGGCTCGCGCTCATGCACTGCATAAGCTGATCATTTGCCCCTCACGCCAGCCACTCGGAACATATGCGCGGTTCGAAAGTGTCAGCCAAAGCAAGCTTCTATTCTGCTACGGTAACCAACGTCGACGGAAACAACAGGTTTACCCAGCGACGCCTATATAGAGAAGCACCGTTTCGCCTAGTGACAGATCCGCTGTTCACGTTTGTTTACATCGTGATATCACGCAGTTACATTTGTACTAAACGTGCGCAGTGCATGCATGCACGCGTGAGTCTTACTATATCCTTTTATGGACATGTGGCCTGCGAAAGATTACGGTAACTATTTGGTGCCGCATATAGGCATACAGCCCGGAAACTACATGTTGTAAAGTGAAATAGATGGCGTCACGCTTAAATACATGCAGTAGGTTTACAGAGACTCTCGAACGTTCACAGGCCGTATACTGTCATAGGAATGCATGGCGTAGTGGCCCAGGAACCTTTGACCAGCCCTGTACTTACTCGTACAATTTTACTGGGATCGTAGCTTTTCTCGTTCATTGCAATTATCCAATTGTGGCCGAGTTCAGCACCTTTCGTTGCGAATACACGTCTGTGCAATCTGAAAACACCGCACCGGCACGATTGTATCGCGTTGTATCGTAAGTTCTGAGTAATTTCTTTCGCTTGCGTTGATTGTTTTAGCACCGAAAGAGGGCACAGTGGTGCCCACACGACTTTTAGATGCGGAGCATCTTATACTCGCGCCTTGTAGTGCGCCGTCCGCGCCGTCCACACCGCTTCTCGAACATTCGACAGCTGACGCGCGCGCATGCGCCGTCGCGCCGTCGCCCACTCTTCCACCATCTGTGCATCCCTTCCTCCTCTACACACCGCGCGCGCTTCACTCCTCCACCATCTGTGCACCCTTCCTCCTCTACACACCGCGTTCGACATCTACAATTCTCCTGATTCTCCAGTGGACGCGCATGTGGCGTCGCGCTCCGAGAACATTCAACAGCTGACAGTGCATGCGCCGTCGTGCTGTATATATACTCAAGGTCGGCGCTCGCTCGCTCAGTTGCCGCTCGTCGGTTGGTTTGTACGGCGCGTCGACGTCCAAGGTCGCGGTGAAATGAATTCCAACGAATCCACAAACACAATGATCGACGTCCCTTCGACCAGCGCCGCCCTTTCGCATACGTGTGTACGTGTTCACTCATTTAACACCCCCTCCTACAACCACGTTAACCAATTTAGCCATCGACCCAAGTAAGTCGCAATTTAACACCCCATTTCACAACCACGTTAACCAATTTAGCCATCGACCCAAGTAAGTCGCACTTTAACACCCCGTTAACCAATTATATGCTCCGCATCCTCCTCAGTGTTCCCCCGAGGGAAGATGCGGGCAATTTTTTTTGTAAGCGGGAGCGGCGTGAACCGCCGCTTTCTCCCATTTTAACGTCCCAGAGCTGTCGCTTGCCAGGTGAACTTAGCACAATATAGGTATACACTCATAGGTATTCTAGAACAAAATGGCGTATGGTGTACTCCGCCGGGAGCCCAGGCACCTGGGTGCGAAGTAAGCGTGCTCTCGTCTTTAAATCACCTCAATAAAACTAAAAGCGGCGACATTGAATTGAAAGGCATTTGCAAATGAATTGTGATTATGACCAGAAGTGCAGTTAGCAGCTTAAGATGGACCTGGCTAACTTCATACACAGGACAGCTTACAGAGGCCAGTATTCACATAACCAACCCTCGCGGCTCTGTGAAGTCGATTGATGATAACTTCCTTTTCGAAAAATATTCGAAATACATCTCACGAAAGCTGTTCCTTTTCTTTCTCCTTTCAGTCGCTGTGAATATAGATATACCGAATCTCATGCTACCACTTCCACCCAACGTACTGTAACTATGCTACCACTGACCACAAACGGGCCAACGATAGTCTGGAAGCAGCTGCACTCCTCAAGGGGACCCATCACCCAGGTAATAACTCGTACAAGCAGCGAGAATACGTCGTGGGTCACTTGACATGACGAGTACAAAGCGAAAACTTCTACTTCATACGTCCCACAGTTTCGCCAAGAATGATGGCGAAATGAGGGGTCCATTCCACGACGTCGTCGACAGAGATGCCTTCTCCGACTTAGACGAAGTTTCGACCATGTGTCTTCCGCAACGGCTTCCTGTAGCCACCAAATCATAGCGAGAGCTGACTAATTTTTCACGGTGGCCCCCGTGGTCGTCAGCTATTCCTCTTGTGTCACCACCATCTGGTCGTAAGGTTTAAAAAAAAAGATGAGCGTAACGGTTATCGGTAAATAATGGTACCGCTTTTCTCAAATGCCCATCTTTCTCTTTCTTGTTTCAGGGCCGAAGCTCCTCATGGTCTATGGCGATACCGCGTCCTTCCAGCGGCGTGGCCAGCTCACTATATCCACATACATACATACATACATACATACATACATACATACATACATACATACATACATACATACATACATACATACATGCATGCATGCATGCATACATACATACATACATACATACATACATACATACATACATACATACATACATACATACATACATACATACATACATACATACATACATACATACATACGGATGGCCGCTTCGGCCCGCTCATTAACATTCACTGCATGAATATGCTGTGATTTTTTTATCCAGGTTATGAGAATATTTTTGTTGAGATTGTGGGTGCGATAATTGTCCAAGTCAATTACGTTGTGTATCTCCTGCATTACTACACCCAGTTATATTCGAAGACTGCGTGAGACTTGCGGGAGATAACGACAATTACGAATGACGTCATTGCTAGTTATATAAAGCGCTTACTGTGCCTTTAATGTGCTCTCTTTTTCATTTGACAATTCCTCAACAAAGAGGTGCCGCAAAACATTGCAAACACAGCATTTTTGTTGTTATCACTGCTCCTTTCGCATACGATATGATTTGTATTAGGGGTGAAGCACCTTATGGGTGAGGCTTGTTCTACCATGGTGTCCGTTATCATGGCTATAGTCGAAACTAATGTGAGACGCAAAAAAATCACACAGCATATTCATGAAGTGAATGATGATGAGTGGGCAAAGCTCCGGGGTATCATTAACCCCCGTACATTGCCCCCTCGATCATGCTCATATCGATACCCATATACCTATATGGGTGCCCATATACGTCTAATGAATATACATATGGGTCATATACCCATATACTTGTATGTCACGCCTTATATACCCATATATCCATATGCATACCCAAATACACATGTTCCCACATACCCATATACCCACCAACCCCAATACCAATATACCCATACGTACGCCGACGGACAGGGTGCAGTAGGCAGGGGACATGGCTCGACTCTAAGGAGCTACGCCCCTTACAAAGGTATAAAAATAGACTAATATCAACCATATTAGTGAGAAGAAACAATACAAAACACCCACAAGAAGAAGCCTTTTTCTTTATTATACTTGTAGGTGACTTCCACGTACACATTGTAGACCTTAAGACCAAGCCTTTTCGTCCACTTTTATGTCATTTTATGTTGCTCGATTTACATATTTTGCCGCAGCGCTTGGGTAGCATCTTAGACACACAACAATAGACTAGTACCATAGTCCTTAAAAACGTATTGAAGGACTATGCCAGTATACATAATTGTAACATAAATTTGCAAAACACCTACAAGCACAAACCCTTTATTTTATTCGGTGACTTTAACGTAGACGTTATGTACATTAGGACCTCGCTTCGCCCACTACTCACCATCATTCATTTCTGGAGATACCTCAATTTTTTATTGGAAGTGAGGACACAAGGACGCAGAACTTGGTCGCGTTTGATTTCAATCTGCTATCTTCTTCTCAGTATATCCTCACTGCTTGCAAGGCATCCCTCGCCTCAACAATTCCATTAATTGATACCAACCATCTTTTTTGAAGTTCTAAAGTAATAGTTCTCCAATGTCAACCTCTATAGTACCCGTCACGAAGGAAAGACAGAGGTTAACTAGATGTTTGCCAATTTGCTACTCTACGCGTTGGCAAATGGAGAGAAAGACAGAAGCACTATAAAAAAGGTGGGAAGGTTGACTAGACTACGTCTAGTTTGCTTTCCTACAAAGAGAAATAAGGGAGTAAGAGAGAGAGAAAACGATGCACATTAGACACGCGCGTTAGAGATGAAGCGAAAGAATTACAGTCCGGATGATCCGCATTCGACGTTCAAGATGCATCAGCTGCAGACGAGCGCTTAAAAGCCGGTTGCATTCAAAGTGTTGCAGAGGGGTACCTCTGACATTCTGGGCAGATCAGCGGCAAGGCTTTTATTCCGCGAAAGTCCGACCGGTAGCTGCGCACGTAAATGTAACAAGCTCGCCGCATCACCACAGGCTACGCTTACGCTCTTGCACCCGTCGGTGACCGGTCGCGCCCTCTTTCCGTCTGCACGTACTGGACCACTGCTCGTGCAGTGAGAACACGCCGGAAGGATGACCAAAACAACAACAAAGAAAGAGAACGTGGCGGTGGCTTCGCAAATGCTTAGCGAGTGTAGGGAACGAGCAGCCCGCGATGCCTCTCGCGTTCTCTTCACAGTGGTGGCAGCACCGGTGGTTGTACACGAAGGACAGAAAAAAAAATACAAGACTTCAAAAGAAAGTGGCGGCGGGAGTAGTGTGGAAGAAGAAAGATTCCCGCAGAGTCTGGCGATGAGTCGGCCCCGTGGGCTTGGCCCGGTGCGAGGCGAAACGGCGGCGCATACCCCGCGCCCTATCAGTCCTCGATTAATCAAACCTCGCCGCTGCCCCACCAGCCTTCTTGCCCGCTGCAGAGCCCCCGTCGCGTTCCGGCCTTGTCTGCTGCTTCGGGCAGGTGCGCGTGTGCGCAGCCAGCGGTGGTGCTCAGCGGTCCGTGCAAACGCGGGCCCGCAGCAAATGCCGCGGCGGCGATACTGGAAATAATCAGCGAGGCCACTGTAAGGCGCGAGTCCGGCCTTGTGCCAGGACACAGGCACGACGTATGTCCAAAACGCCGAAGCGTGGTTGCCTGTGCACGCATCCGAGGCATAAGGCCACAGCCTCGGATTCCTCATCAAACGCGAAAAGTGGCTGCGGGTGCTAACACAAAGGTCAAAGAGATCGTTACGGGATGAAATCGCTCGTTATCACGCGTTGGTCGCAGGTCTCTAAAACTTGTGACACAACGTGACATCACGAGAAAGCGTCAGCACATGACATTGTCGCTTGGTCATACGTGGGCCCATCTCGGAGGCTCCGTAATGCCATGTATTCAGAAAAGTTTGCAATGTCTCCGCTCTCGGAGGCAGTACAGAACCACTTTGAGTGCAGAGAGCTGCCGGGGAGGAGAAGGTCAATGCAATCAACTAAAAAGAAAAAAACAACAACAAAAATGTTTCTCGTATTCGAGTTGTCTGATGCATGTGCACAATGTGAGACCTTTTAAAGAGTGATTCAAGGTGGTAGGCAACTTTGCGGTCCACGGCGTCTGCACGGAGCCAAGCGCCGTATTCTGCTGGTCGACTCTGTTAGTACGGTTTATACTATGTATCTACGTGCTGTGGTGGGTACAATCAGTTGTAGTAGAAGCGTGAATCGTACAGGAGTGGGTCGAGTTCACTCGTCGCAGGCTGAGATCATTTGCCGCAATCGTGCACAACAATTAGTCTAGGGCAGTTACAACAACCCGCCAAAAGCGGGTCTAGTTCATTTGTCCACCTGATAGTATACGCTGCTTCGTGGTAATGTTCTCGCTAACTGACCTGATTTAGCGACTAATGACTAATATAACGGTCTCAACCAACAGAACTGTCAAAGTCGACCCATTCTACACACTTTTACATGCACATGCAAACGTACACTGGTGGCGTAGATGGTTCTCACACAGCTAGAAGCTATTAGCTAACTGCGTAAAACGTAGTCAGATTTTAGGCCCTCACAAGGGCTATCGCAATAATGTGGACTAGTCGAATGCGACCACGTAAATGTTCTCGAGTTGAGTTTTCGGAGGCCAGCTTCTGACTAGCCGCGTTCCTACGAAGTTCTTCAAAACGAGGCCCATGAATGAACATTTCATGTGTAAGCACACGCTCGTCGCACGACCTTGTGAGCATAAACGTTATCAAGGCAATAGCCTGAGCGTCACATCAAGAGGGTAAACTTGCCGTCTGACTTGCTGTGAACTTCTACACGCTGCAGTGAAATTACTGTCAGTCTCTTCCTTTTTTCCTTCTCTTTCCTCTTTCTAATCTTTCTTGTCTCCTTCCCTAATCCCCCAGTGTAGGGTAGCCAACTGGATGTCTTTATGGTTAACCTCCCTGCCTTTTCCCTTTTATTGCTTCTTTCTTCCTTCCTCGCCAGGGTCAATGCGAGTGATGCAACAAATCATAACGTGAACACCATATAACGTTACGTAACATCACGTCACATGATAACGTCATCACGTGACATTGTCGCTTGGTCAAAGTGGGGCAAAGTCTGTTGATAAAATCTAGGATGCGACGGAATCTCGTCTTATCGGGAGGAGGCATTGCTAAAGAAGAACACGGGCCACAACAAAATCACTTTACAACAAAACAAGATTGCGTACAAGGATCCCGTGGGGGAGCCGAAACGTCCTGTTTTGTATTAAAGTGTTTTTTGTATTGCTGTAGGTGTTTCTTCTTTTGCGAATAAGCCAGGGGAAGTGGAGGAAGTTTGCAGTGTCTGAGGTCCTTGAGGCAGTGCTAAACTAGCTATACTCTGGGACGAATTTCTGTGGCAATGAAGGGAAAGCTACGGGGGTGGAGCTGCTGCTCTTGTACTCCTCCGCGAAGTAGTGCGGTTCGGCTCGCGTTTCGAATGACAACTGAGTCCAGGGAATCCCACTGCACACAATTTGATGCGGCTGCCTACAAAGTTGTTTGTCGCCATCGTTTGTCAGTGAAATCCGGCACAATTTTTTTCGGCAAGTCGTCGAAATAGCTGGAGGGCGACGCGCGCTTACTCAATGACAAAGAGGACATTTTGACTGTCAGATGCACGGGAAACGTGCGACTTTTTTTCCTTCTTTTTTTTTGTACGCTAAAAAGCGCGAAATGGCTTTCCGGAGGGCCACAACGAATATAAATATCTCTTCGGTGCGAGCAGCGTCTCCTTATGCATTATCCAGTCAAAAATAGTGTTCTTTTTTGAGATCACAACACGGGTCACGTGTGACGGAGTAGTTGTCCGCCGCCGGTGTCTGTAATCAGTATCGCACGAAATAATAAAAAAACTGTGCAAATTAAAAACATTAAGGACGCAATGAGTCGTGAGCCCGCGTCCCCTGCATGCCATCCCAGTATTCTACCACTGAGCCACACCGGTGCTTGGAACTCATTTTCTAACTGGCCTTAGGCAGGCTTGATGTCGGGATTACTAATGAAGCAGCGCACGATGACAAGCACACAAAAAATATAATAGAGACACCGCTTCATAAGTAATCATGATCTTTCACGAACTTGCCCAACTTTCGACATTGTTGATGTCGGAAAAGTAATCGCGTTAATATGAGTAATAAAGCGTTTGGAAACAGCAAAGGAACAAGCAGGCGTAACACAATGCGAATTGCGTGACGAGTGCGTCGGCCAATGTTCCAACCCATTACGAAAGCTTGTTCTTGATCACCTATTGACTGTGGCGCATACCCACTTGAGGCGCAATTCTTCCTCGTCGTCGGACACTGCATAAAAAATTGCACAACATTCCTAACAAAGTGTGTAGCGGATACCACTCTTCTCCGAAGAATGGCGAAGCATAGCATAGTGAATACCAGCCTACTACACAAAAAGTTTTGTTAGTGTTATTTCTTTTGTTGTCTACCACCCTGTAACGGCCCCACCGGGGCTAACAGTATCATAAATAAAAAAACTAAAGTTTTATTCATGGCATAGCCGGTACCCAGCAAGCGATTTTGTAGCAGTTACTTAAAGAGTGGTTAGAAAAGGCTCTGAAAAGCCACTCTTCCAGCTTTCACTGTGACGCGCAGTCCTTGCGGATTTTTGTTACTTTCTCGCCGAAAACAGGGATGCATTTGTGGCACTATATTCTACAGCGGTGGCACACGCCCACTTTAGCTCCGTAGCCTTTCATTTATTGCCACAGAAGGTTTTCCCCGAGTATAGGTTAGGTTCAGAAGCACTTCGAAGAGTAGTAGTATGGGGAGGCGGTCAGTACTACATGACTGAGAAGAAAACGGAAAAGATTGATTTCGTCTGCAAATCGCCTTAATTAGGTGAACGCGTAAGAAGCCGTGTGAGTTTTTCGTAGCTGACTTAGATTCTGGACATGTACCTCCGCTGGAAAGTACCACGTATAAATATGAGCCCCTTCATACAGAATATTTCACACGTAATCTCCCTAATAGTTTACATTTAAGGAACCTTCCGCGAAGCGAAGAAGGGAGAAGAAGGAGAGGGGTCACAAGAGAATACAGCAAGTCCACTCAGAAACGTGTGTAAGCACGCATGAGGACATAGCCTCATCTGAATAATACTGGAAGCGTGGTGTATTGCCATAGTGTGGCATGTGACTATATAAAGACCACAGCATGGTGCCACGGCCCACGATACGAAACAAACAAACATAGAGGTGCAACAAGGACTCGCGCCGCCGGCCAACTTGAGTCCCTGTCGCAAGTGACGTCATACGACGCCCACAATAAACAAAACCCGCCAGCCGTCCATTCACGTCTTCATACCTCCTTCTCTGCGCCCTCGGTTACACATACCAATTTCGTTAAGAGCCATAGCAAGCCGCTTACTACATTATGTCACGTTCATAAGCGTATAGACAAACTCGTGCGAATGCACCGACACGAGTGTACGAACACAGCCACACAGACTCGTCGGTCCTAAAGAAAAACTGAAATGGAGCGGGAGAGTCACGTTATGAACTAATTAGGCGCAGCACGTCGTAATTAATGGCTTGCGGGCGCAACGGCCTCCCTTCCTCCTCGCCCTGCGCGCCGATGCTGTGCGTGTCGGTGAAGATAAGGCCAGCCTCATCGACGGCAGCATGTGCGAACGAGCGAAGCGTGCGCTCCCGATTAGAGATGCCCGCGGAGGGTCCCTCGACGGCTCGCGCGTGGGTCGTGAGCAACGTGTATGTGAAGTTAGTGGTGAGGTTCGTCGCGCCGCAGAGCGTGTGACGCGTTGCGGATGGAGGAGACGGTATCTGACGTTAACAAACCACACTACAATTGTATTTGACAGCATACACACACGAAATACATAAAGCGGCAGCGTACACTGCTAGTCAATTGTCTCACGTGGCGGTGCTGGGGACCAGGAGGCTGTGGGGCTGGCAGAGTCCCTGTGATGACGTAATCGTCGTCGGGTAGATGTCCGGTGTGGAAACGACGTAGCAGCAGCAGGGGTTAAGGGCCGAGTGAACGAACCGTCGCTCGGTAGCCGGTAGCCAGATAGGGCTCGTCCGCGCCAGGCCAGGACCTTGCGACGCTCGTCTCGACGGCGGTGGACAATCTGGAACCTCGCGCGTAGGTGCGGGTTCTCCGAGAGCAGCAGGCCGCGTCCCAGGTCTTGCCAGGCGAGGACCGTGAGGCGCTCGCTGTCCCGAAGACAGGCGCCCTGTGTATGCGAACCTCGCGCGTAGATGCGGGTTCTCCAACAACCTGCCGCCCGTTCTGCCGGCGTTCCAAAAAAAAAAACTGTCTCGCCTCCGCGCGCCCTTCTTAATCTTCTCTGCAGCCCGAGCTCCTTCGTTTTTCTCGCCTTCCAGCGATCGGCCACTCCGTCGTCTGCTCTCGCTTTCCCTGCTTCGTCACAATTACCCCCCACTTAAGAAGGTTCTTCCCTGTGAAGAACTTGCAGCTGCCACTGGATCCCTTGGGACACCGTAGTACACGCGCACTCGGAGCACTGCACTACACTTCCGAGCCCCGCACACTCGGCACACATAAGAGACACGAAAGTTGTCACCAGTGTTCAGGGCCCCGCACACCCGACACTCTCAAAGGTACTCGCAAGACGAGATGAAAGTTGGTCCGCCACGGTAAGTAATGTGCACCGAAAAAAAAAAAAAAAAAAATTTCATGAATTATACCCGACACTGCGAAATCCTCAAGCCGTGTAGCGATGATGTTCATGCGCTTGGCAACCGGCTCATATAGTCTGCTCCTACATTCTCACTGCCTTTTATATATTCAACGCTGAAGTCGTACTCCATGAGTATGAGGCTCCAACGTAGAACACGGCTGTTGATGTGTTTGGCGGAGTTGATGTAAACGAGAGGCTTGTGGTCGCTTTGTAGTATGAACGTTCGCCCGAACAAGTAAATATGAAATTTCTGGATGGCCCACGTGAGTGCCAGGGCTTCGCGCTCGATTGTCGAATAGGCAGTTTCTCGTGGTTGCAGTCGTCGGCTAGCGTACGACACTGGGTGTAGCATAGCACCATGCCGCTGCATAAGTATGGCACCTACGCTTGTTGATGAGGCGTCGGTGCGAAGTACAAAAGGCTGAGCGAAATCGGGTGCTCTCAAGACAGGTTGTGTAGACAGCATGGTCTTGAGTGCATCGAAGGCTTTCTGTTCCTGCACTCCCCAAATTACTTTGTTAGGGGCTCTCTTTTTAGTCAGTTCAGTTAATGGTCCTGCTATCTCGGAGTACTTGTGGACGAAATCTCTGTAATAGCCCGTAAGTCCAAGGAAAGAGCGTACTTCTTTTTTCGTCTGTGGGCGCTTGGCTGCCCGTATTTTATCAAGGGTTTCGATCTGTGGTTTGATGATGCCATTTTCGACGTGATGACCGAGGAACTTTACTGACCGCTGACCAATCTCACTTTTCGTTGGTCGAATCGTCAACCCGGATTCGCTAACTCGTTGAAGAAAGGCTTCAAGTGTGGCCACGTGTTCTGTCCACGTCTCGGTTGCAATGAGCACATCGTCGAAGTAAAAGTAAATATGTGGTATATCTGCTACCACCTTCCTCATTAGACGGTTGAAGACAGCTGGGGCGGTTTTAATGCCAAACGGCATGAAACGAAACTGATAAAGGCCTGCTGATGTAGAAAACGCTGTCATTGCTTTGGACTCTTCATGCATCGGGACTTGCCAATACCCTTTAGCAAAGTCGAACTTAGAAAAATATCGTGCCTTCCCCAGTTGTCCAAAAATAACATCAACTCGAGGTATGGGCTCATTGTCGTTCAGCAGTATCTTGTTGAGTTGCCGGAAGTCAATGCATAGACGTATTGTCCCGTCTTTTTTCTTGACAACTACTATCGGCGACTGGTAGGGAGACTCGGATGGTTCGATGATGCCTTGCTTCAGCATGTCTCTAATTTCTTGTTGAACTGCCTCTTTGGTAGCAAACGGTAGTGGATACGGCCGTATGTTCACTGGTGTATCCGTTGCGACATTCAACTTGCACTGGGTGAGATGTGTTCTGCCGGGAATGTCGGTGAATACATTCTCGTAGGTATGCAGTATTCTAGCGATCTGCGTGCGCTGTTTAGTAGAGAGTGCTTCCGATATGTTCACATCGGCAGCAGATTCTTTTTGCTGAAAAGGTACGCATGGTAGATCGTCGTGCTCAGTATCATCAGCCAGACACGCGACTGACGCTTCTTTTGTTGGCTGTGGTACCGATGGTCGTTCTTGATATTTTTTGAGGAGGTTGACGTGAAACAGAGATGTTCGCGTTCCTAAATCAATAACGTAATCCACGTCATTCTTCCTCTCTAGAACTGTGAAAGGCCCTTTCCATGTTAGAATCAGTTTGTTGTTGTCCGACGGGAGTAGCAGCAGCACCTTGTCTCCAACAGCTAAACGCCGTGGTCTAGTCTTCATGTCATAGTGCTTCTTCTGCACAAGTTTGGCTTTCTGCAGCTCCTCCTTGGCTAGACGACAAGTGTTTTCAAGACGTCTCCGCAGGTCAACTACATAGCCGTACGAGGTCTTCGTCTCATCATCTAGATGATTACCAGTCCACATTTCTTTCAATATTGACATGGGTCCTCTGACGTAACGGCCATACAGTAAGTCAAACGGGGCGAAGCCCAAACTTGACTGCGGAACTTCTCTATAGGCGAAAAGTAAAGGCGCTAAGTACCGGTCCCAACTTTTCGGGCACTCTTGACACATTCGTCTTATCATTCGTTTAAGTGTGCCATTGAACCTCTCGACAAGACCATTTGCCATGGGATGATATGGTGTCGTCGGCAACTGTGTGAAGGATAGAAGCCTGCTGAATTCGCGCATTAGGTGGGACGTAAAAGACGTGCCTCGGTCGCTGATGATTTCCTGAGGTACCCCCACTCGCGAGAACATCTCCAACAGTGCTTCAGCGATCCTTTCTGTTTCAATACTTGGCAGCGCCACCGCATCAGGATACCGCGTTGCCATGTCCACCATTGTCAAAACGTATCTATTCCCTTTTTCTGACTTGGGAGATAATGGTCCCACAATGTCAATGGCCACTCTCTTAAACGGTGTATCAATGACGGGGGTTTTACCCAACGGTACTCGCCCAACTAAGTGTTTTGGGAAAGTTCTCTGGCACGTGTCGCACGATTTCACAAATCGTGTGATGTCAGAAAGTACCCCGGGCCAATAGAACTCCTCGAGGATACGGTCTGTTGTGCGTTTTATACCCTGATGGCCCGCAAGAATTCCTTCATGAGCCATTTGCATTACACAATGGCGGAGGGCTGTAGGTACAACAAGTTGTTCAGTTTCTCTCTTCGATCTGAGCTTGTACCTCCTGTATAGAATTTCTTCTTTTGTAAAGAAAAGAATCTCGGCAAACCTGGTCTGGATGGGTTTATCGACGGCCTCAAAGCATTTCTGTAAGCTAGCGTCATCCCTCTGACTTTTCTGCAAGTCACGTGCACTCATATCCAGGGGACTTATTGTTGGTACCGGCAGGCGACGAGAACTCTGTCCGACTGTCGCGGCGACTTCGTTTTCCTTTGATTGCCTCGCAACCGAAGTGAATGCATCTGTAGTATAAGATCCAGTCAGCGATCCGTCGTCCGCTCCCACCCTAGATGATATTTTCATCGGACTAGCTGGACGTAGGTGTCTTTTCCAATCTTGATCAGGATCGGAGGCGTCACGGACCCCTTGGACGTTTCCCAGAACGACGTCATACAGTGGGTCATCCATGCAGATCGCGCGAGTCTTGCCTGAGAAAAAGGGTGAAATAATTCGCACGTCTGCCTCCGGCAGTTTCAGTACCCTTCGATCAAGAAGACACACAGAGGAAACTTTCCCCGTCAGATTGCTGACTGGTACAAGGGACCTTCTCACAATAACCGAGTCGCATCCTGTATCCCGTAAGACCGTAACGGGCTGGTTTTCAAGGACGCCTTCGGCCGTAGGCATAGACTTGTCCTCCCACTTGATTCTCGTACGTTTCGAGCAATCAGTACCTTGCCGGGAAGCCTGTGTCTCCTGGTTTGATGCTTTCGGACCTTCTGCTTGCTCTTTCAGGCAAGAGGCTTTACCGCTTTCCTTGTTAGGGCAGTCCTCTTTGCTATGCCCACTACGTCTACATTTTCCGCAGAAGGCTGGTTTTGTCCTTGGCCCTTTAGTATTTGCCCAGCAATCTGAGGCCTTATGACCGCGCTTTCCACAAAGCAAACAATGTGGTTTGTCCTTTTCCTCTTTCCGTAGTGCGGCCTGCGCTCGATCTGGTGGCTTTTTATGGTCCTTGTCGTCCTTACCTTTACCAAGGTTGACGAAACCCTGCGCCTCCATATAATGATCAGTAGCTTCTACCAGCTTTTCAATTCCTCGGCAATCCCTTTCCCGCAGGAAGATTGCCAACTTCTCGTGGCACTGCGTGATGAATTGCTCTGAAACAATAACGTCTCGCAGAGCTTCGTACGTCCGTTCGGTCTTGGCCATCTCTTGCCAATGGTCGAAATAACCTAGTAATCGCCCAGCGAACTGTCGACCCGTTTCGCAGTCCTCAGGCTTCGCCGACCGAAACTTAGTGCGGTAGCCCTCCTCTGTAAACCGGAAGCGCTGCAACAACGTTTTCTTTAACGTTGCGTAATCCATGGCATGGTCAGGTGCCATTCTGCCAACAACACTTAGCGCTTCACCGGTCAAACAAAGGCTCAGTGAAAGGGCCCACTTGTCTTGCGGCCAATCCTGGCTCCTGGCGACGCGTTCAAAGCGCTGGATGTACGCGTCCAGCTCGTCGCGAACTTCGTTGAAGGGCGGTATGAGTTTGTGCGGACTTTCGTAGCTTTGAGGAGAACCCATGTGCGGACCCTCTACTGATTGACCTGTAGTCACGCTACCCGTTGTCGCATCTAACTCTCGGAGCTTCAACCTTAGTTCGAGAACCTCCTTTTCGGCTTGTAGCCTCGCCAGTGCCTCGGCATCAGCTTCTTTTGCTGCATTGCGTTCGGCTAAACGTACTTCCCGCGCTTCTCGTTCACGTACGCGCTCTTCATCGATCCACTGCTTTAGCCCTGGACCGCTCAACCCCAGTTCCTTTCCAATTGCTGTGAGCTTGTCCGTCTCCATCGTCAACCGTCAGACCCGCATAAGCGACGCGCTGCTCTTTTATAGGATAAGAGCAGTCCTGTCTCGCGGACGCCAGATGTGAAGTTAGTGGTGAGGTTCGTCGCGCCGCAGAGCGTGTGACGCGTTGCGGATGGAGGAGACGGTATCTGACGTTAACAAACCACACTACAATTGTATTTGACAGCATACACACACGAAATACATAAAGCGGCAGCGTACACTGCTAGTCAATTGTCTCACGTGGCGGTGCTGGGGACCAGGAGGCTGTGGGGCTGGCAGAGTCCCTGTGATGACGTAATCGTCGTCGGGTAGATGTCCGGTGTGGAAACGACGTAGCAGCAGCAGGGGTTAAGGGCCGAGTGAACGAACCGTCGCTCGGTAGCCGGTAGCCAGATAGGGCTCGTCCGCGCCAGGCCAGGACCTTGCGACGCTCGTCTCGACGGCGGTGGACAATCTGGAACCTCGCGCGTAGGTGCGGGTTCTCCGAGAGCAGCAGGCCGCGTCCCAGGTCTTGCCAGGCGAGGACCGTGAGGCGCTCGCTGTCCCGAAGACAGGCGCCCTGTGTATGCGAACCTCGCGCGTAGATGCGGGTTCTCCAACAACCTGCCGCCCGTTCTGCCGGCGTTCCAAAAAAAAAAAACTGTCTCGCCTCCGCGCGCCCTTCTTAATCTTCTCTGCAGCCCGAGCTCCTTCGTTTTTCTCGCCTTCCAGCGATCGGCCACTCCGTCGTCTGCTCTCGCTTTCCCTGCTTCGTCACAGTGTACGACATATGTTGCGGACAGGATATAGCCTAATCCGAATTCCGATAGCGGTCGTCTTGTATGGAACTGCGCTTGGTTTTTTATCGGTTCTGATTTATGTCCTTTGCTTTACGTCGTCGTCGACTTCTCTCTCTCCATTTTCCTTCATCGTCTTCCTTTTAGAGGTCTTCGTTGTTGTTGATTTATTTGTTGTCCGTAACGTTTAGTTTTCACAGTGTGGCTCCGTGTGATTCTCGTAGGCGGAACTCGAATGTTTTGGGAAACCGATCAATTTTCAGTGCAATATAGCAATTTCATCCGAATTTCTCAAGCGGTATCTGCTCTACTGAAACGATAGTCGACATTCATAACTAGGTTTTTGCACGAAAACGTTTTATGTTGGGCTTGACCACAACTTTACTGACGTCATTTTCGTCACAGAAGTGACGTCGGTATGAACGACAACTCGTCACTAAGAAAACTGGAATAAAAAGTTTTCCTGGGCTGAATGACGTGGGCGTCGAACCCAGGACCTCTTGATCAATGCGCATCGGACGTTTTACTTACTGCGCTATTAACCCAGATGCAAGAGGCTTTATAAGTGCACCTTATATCTAGCATTCTATTTCTCTCACAGTGATCTTGGTTGGCGGAATTGGTGGCACCATCTGGGAACAAAGCCGAGTACTACATCATAACACTAAAGTGCGCCGACAGGGAGCACTAAGCTAGGTGCAATGCAATTATTCGGTTTGGTGACGCAGTTACGTGTCCCGCCTTTGGCGTCGTGGTGCCACGCGACGCTATCGTCGCCAGAATGGTGCAACTTCCACATGCGCCAACGGTGTTTCTCCGCTGCCTACTACTTCGAGTGCGATAGCGCTGAGTAACCGACTAATAAAACTACTGCATTGAGCGCCTCAGAAAGTGCGAACGTCGATGGGCGAATGTCTTGCAATTCCAGGCTCTCGCGCAGCGACAGGCACACCAACGATAAGCACAACACCTTCTCGCGTTCTCAGTCTATTCTACCAGCTCCCCCTCTCGCATTCCTGCAGCGACGAGTTGTATAGATGCTTGAGCACAAATGTAGGTTGCTAGGTTACCGGTGAGCGCACACAACGGCGTTTCTCTCATCAAATGAGGACGCTTTGAACGAGCCAATATGGAGTACCAATGTTATTTGATTGTTGATGCAATCATCGCGCGGGGTTCATTATATGCAGTGTCCAGGTGTAAGCCCTTTCAACTACCACAAGGGTCAAATCACGATCTTTGGCATTGGTGGTAGGGATAGAGATGTCCCACTTGGCTTCACATTCTGTACATTTGTGTTAAATGGTTCTATTGCTGCCGAACGCCAAGCAACATTGTGCAAGCTTTCCTTCTCGTATGTCAAAGTACAATAATCGATCAACTACTTTTGTGAAGACAAGGTTTAATTTCGTGTTTTACCGATTTCTAGGATGAATGAAACCTTTTCTTTTTTTTTAGAAATGGCATAAGGCCGTTTCCAAAAGAAAAGTGGTTTGTGCAGATATCCCTAGTGCAGATGTCCCCGAAGCATAGGAATAGTGTATAGGAGGATAACATATCAATAACCAATTTTCTGTTCAGAACAGAGCCGTGAGTTCCTAAATGAACTATACGTACCATAATTCACCCAATACCACCAACAAAACGTGTTGCCCTACGCTCTTAATTCATACATGAATTGTCATCGGCCATTGACCATCAAAAGCAGATCGACCTCATCTCACTCGACCTTTCTAAAGCATTTGACCGGGTTTCGCATCAAAAGCTCATGGAAAAATTGCAGGTGACAATAGGTAAAGGACCAATCACAAACTGGATTAGAGCATATCTAACCAAGCGGACGCAGTTTGTGAAAATAGACCAGCAAACATCGGAACTAACGGAAGTTACCTCAGGTGTACCACAGGGCGGCGTCCTAGCTCCTATTCTATTTCTGATTTTTATCAACGATTTGCCTCAATCCATCGGGACGAACATAAAGCTTTTCGCAGACGATTGTATTATTTACAAAGAAATTAACTCACCTTCAGATCATATGGTCCTCAACAATGCTTTATTATCAGTGTCAGATTGGTGCACGAAATGGCAGATGACATTAAACGTAAAAAAATCAGCCTTGTTAAGAATAACCCGTAGACAAAACATTTCAAATTTTGCCTACACTATTGGCGGCACGCAACTAACTTCCCTGAAACAGCATAAGTATCTTGGACTAGTCATTTCTAGTGACCTTAGATGGGAGGCACATGTTAATTACGTTACATCCTCAGCCTTAAAAAGATTATGTTTTCTTAAAAGACGACTACAATCCGCACCACCTCAAACAAAACTCTTGGCCTATAAAA
The DNA here is from genome assembly GCA_013436015.1 of Rhipicephalus annulatus. NCBI lineage: Eukaryota > Metazoa > Arthropoda > Arachnida > Ixodida > Ixodidae > Rhipicephalus > Rhipicephalus annulatus. The sequence continues at coordinate 118,659 of WOVY01013673.1, forward strand.
CCTTCATTCGACCTACAATAGAATACGCTAACTTAGTCTGGTTCCCGGCCACAAATAACTTAATTAAAAAACTAGAAAGTGTACAAAGAAAGGCGGTTAGATTTATTTACAACAAATATAGTCTGCTCGATTCACCTACTGAATTAATCGCAAAAGCTGGGTTACTAACATTGCGAAATCGCGCTCAACTCTCACGTTTAAAAATGCTCTTCCAACTCATTCATAAACAGCTAAACATCGACAGCTCTAGGTTCATATCAATTTTGGAAACTAGACAGTCACGCCATAAACATCCATTAACTTTACAGGAATACCGTTTCAACAGCAACTGCTTCAGGTATTCTTTCTTCCCACAGTCAATTAGAGAATGGAATAGATTACCCGGCTGTATAATTAATAGTAAAGATTTGAATACTTTTTTGATGTTGCTTAATAATCATATTCGTGCCACCCATAGTTAAATTGATTTTTTTTTGCTCAATTCTTGAGTGCCTTTTGATCATGATAAGTATATCAGTGTCGTACGCATGGAATAGTCTTTCATGTTTATTAGTGATATTTCTTGCATGTTATTAATAACCGTCTATTATGTACCAAATCTGTGTTCTAAATGTTTTTCACCACATTGTTTATGCTCCCATATAATCCATGTAATATCGTATAAGATCTGTTGTCATACATTTTCACTTTTTCAATGTAAGTGTATCTATAGTATCTTTTGGTTGCCCTCCTGCAATAGTCCCCATTGGGACTGGCAGTATGTATAAATAAATAAATAAATATTAATCGCGTTTCCTGCGCGGTGGACTGGACGGCTTTATGCTGTCCCATAGTAGAGTACCCAATACTCAAAATTGTTAATCTCTTTTTCTTAACACTTCTGGAGACGTCGCTTCCAGGCAGAAGCCAGTCGAAAACCGCAGCGGGGAGCGTTTCCTGTTTTACAACGAAATTGTAAGATTGTTTTTTGGGGTACCTTGTTGACGAACAAGATGCAAGTGGTGTTGATGTCCTTTTCAGGCGATGGCACACTGGATTTTTTTGTATTACGTGTATTACGTGGGGAAAACCTGGAATTTCCGGCAGTGCCATTCTGAATTTAAGAAAAAAAACTGAACCTCCGACTCACTGTGCTGCTTGACTCCTCCTCCTTTTTTTCTCTCTCTCTTTCTCTCCAGTTTTTTTTTTTTTTGAAATGTAATATGTTTCTTTTTTTCACAGTTTCGTAGCAGCACACAGTTTATTATTGAAGACTGCGTAAAAGTGCGTTCGCGCTTGTCTAAATTATACTGACACAATTTCGAAGTGTTTGATCGTCAATCTTAATGCATTATGTTATCCTCTGGGTACCAAACGACAAAATGTTTCTTTAATTTTTTTGTTTGAAGGTGCCAAGCATGTCACATTTGCTAAAAAGGTAGCAAACCGACCCGTAATATTGACTCATTGAAACTATTGCATTCTTTCGTTCATTCTTCCTGTCGGTTATCTGATGACAATTTTGTCGTGCATGCTAGTGCTCTGCCTCGAAAAAAGGCCACAGTCTCAACATTAAGCCAATTTTGCACGTACTAACATGTTCAAATTCAGTTGTTTTTTTTTCAAGGACAATTGTTTATTAGACCGATTTACCAGGCTCTGTTCGTGAAATGAATACGTCAGATGTTTTTAAAGTTATTCAAGTGATGTTAATATTTTTTCTCATTTTGTACGCGGTTGTGCTTAGGAGCTGACGATATTTGTTTTGTAAAGGATTGTGGTGATATTGTTATTCTAAGCTGTTGTATTTATGTACCGCACTCTTCCAATAGCCCTTATTTTGGCTGCGGGATTTGAAATAAATAAATAAATAAATGAATACATGAGTGCGTGAAGCTGCGTTTGATGATGGTATTGTAGAAATTAACCCGAGAACTCATCATTGTGGTAAGGGCCCATGTCATTTGGAAACAGTCGGCGTTATTTTTGGCCCCACGGATAATGCCGTGTCTAATAATGTCCACACTGCCGGACATATACAAATGTTCGTCACTAAACACCATAGATGGGCGCAGTTTCCCTTTCAGGAGGAGGAGGGGGGTGAATGTTCGTCGTAGCACCCCCTCCATAATATGTCAATGCATTAGGCTAACTTCACGAACCCCCCCCCCCCCCCACCTACTCGCAGTGACCCCTCCTTTTTATGTAAATGTATGGCTGGCTTTGCGCCTCCCCTCTCGTTAGGTGACTAGGGCAGGGTGCTGCTGCCCCACTGTCGCCCCCCCCCCCCCACCCCGGGCGCACACTCATGTTTACATCTGTCTATTTGCATAACCATCAGCAAATGCATCTGCTCATCGGTCCATTCATCCTTCCCTACTTCTGAAGACTGGATCAGGTATTCGTAAGTGCATTTGCACCATTGGTCTTTTCTAAACTGGTGTGCATTGTGAGGCTTTATGGAGACGATATGGCGAGTGAGCGTTTCGTCACACACACAAAGGCGATGTCCCATAAGTGGCCACTGGCAATGCGTGGTAAGCTTTGCTGCACGTCACTGCAGTATTGCAGCATAGCTGAATTTACTTTGAATTCTGGAAGATGTTTTTAATGTTGAAATTGCTATCTAGGCCAATCACAGCTGACAAGACAAATTCATTTGAATACACACCAGCCAAGTCTCAACATGCGTCCAAGTGTGACAAAGCACCACCCCATCTCTGCGTTTTGTGATGGACCACTGCGTTTAAGGGGTGAATCAGTGCTTTATTACCTTGTTGCTGTAATCGCAATGGTGCGGCAAATAGCATGTCCTGATTGAGATCATCCAAATAAAGGTTGCGAACGACACGGCACGCTTAAAGGGGCTCTTTACCACTTTTCGAGCATGGTCAGAAAATGCTGCCGATCGGTAGTAGAGGCTCCCGAGAACACGCAAGCCAAATTTTATAGCACAGCACGCGGCCTGGAATTCGCAATAAATTATCAAAGTCGGCTAAACTTGCTTTCTCTTCTCTGGACAAATGACAGAAGACGCTCAAAAAATTACACGTGGATTGCCCATCTATCAGCCGTTGGCTGATTTGAAGATGGTGCGTTCGGTTGTTAAAGAGATCGCCGCGAGAGGCCGCCACGCATGCGTGCACAATCGCACTGACAAAGTCGCTTTTTCAAGGAAAAAAAGAAGTGCTCAAGGTCACGAGGTGCGCGTGACGTTTTTGTTTGGCCCTCCCATCTCTCCCTGCTTAGCTTCCAGCGCTTTCGTCGGGATGAGAGAAGAGAGAATGTGATTGCAGCGTGTGACAAATCTTTGTAATTGCGTTCGTACTGGACGGATTCTTAAAATTTTTGCGGCGTAGAATTGCTGAGGCAATACGCTTTTCCAGTGATTTAATTCGACGGTTACTAAAAAAAAGTGTTTCAGCGCCTCTCTAAGAAGTTGTTGGGAGATTCGGTGGACACTTAACGCCATCTTCGTTTCAATGCGGACACACAAAATTCGACTCTGCAAATGCCACTAACAACTGATTTAAATGCAATGAGTTGAAATGACATATAAATCATAGTAACGATTGCATCTAGTAGTAACCATTAAGTATTTCTTGAACGGTTGCATAATTTTTTTTTGAAATAGCATCATGTCCTCCCCTGTTTTTTTGTTTTCTGCAGTGTGGTCCTGGCACTCTTTTTTTTTGCAAGTGTGTGCAATGTCAAGTATGCCATTTTTTATGAAATAAGAAATGTTATTGCACTGTCCGAACATGCTTTGCACTATATATTTTTTAGTTTTTGTTCTTATGTCTTGCACCGTGTAATTGTTTTTCTTTCTAACTTAATTCGCTGTACCACTTTTTTCTCTTCATTTCTTTCCTTGAATTTATTGATGTATTTTTCTCTACTTGCTTTGTACTTGCCCCCCTTACTCAAAGCGTTATTGGGCTCTGTAAGGTATGATGAACAAATAAATAGCCACACGCAAACGAATCTATCGCATATCTAGACAAAACCACTTATCCTGTGTTCGTCTTTCTTTAGCAATAAAATCAAGATGTCACCAAACTGCGCGCATTTATCAAACCATATGAACAGACCACCAAACTGCCTTAGTCATTAATGCACAAACTCCACAAAGACTTCGTACACTTCACTTTGTTTCCAAGTACGAAAATACTCCATTCGGCCATCGAAGGCGACATTCTCTCTGAATACTCGTTCCCGCAATGGGACTCTGAAAGCCCGAGACACTCCTAATTAGGATGTAGCAGCTGAGGTCAATAACACGGCAGATTAGGGCTTTTACAGTGGCATCGACGACAGGTGGTTCATTGACGCCTCTGAGTAACCACTCCCTATCCCCTCCCACCATTTGTAGACCACCGCCTGTGGGACCACCGCACGTGCGTCTATGCCTACCCCGCGTCACAAAAAATGGTGTAGTTTAGGCGCTGCGCTGTTACCGGGAATTGAGCGCGCGCTTTTCCAGGCGGCGTGGGCGTTCAAAAGCCCAGCGGGGGTTGCCGACGAGCGCCCCTAAGAAAGGCGTTAGTTCGACTCGGAATATTGACGACAGGAGGCGCGGCGGTCGACAGCGATAGAGGCCCCCCATCTACGAGTGGCGCCCGCCCGCCCGTAGCGAGCTGGCGGCGGCAGTGCCGAGGATTTACGAGTGCAGCTATTTCACTTCCCTCCGGGGCCACACTGCACGAGGGACACGCGTTTTCGAGGCTCGCCAGAGTGTCGGCGCGAAGAGCTATCAAAGAAGAGGTCTGGTGCCGATTGAGGTCGAGAGATCCGATGCAAAGAGCACCAATCTGGCGCCCACGATACGCCATTGCGGAGGACGCGTGCGGAATAGCGAGGGGAGGAGACGAACCCGAGGGAGGGGTGTTAAGGGCTGCTGCTTTGCATCCAGAACGGCATTACCTCACCCCCTTCGAATGCAGCTCGCTTCTTCAATTTGCGCAGTGGAACGAGGCGCCGCGCCATATGTACAACGCTGCCGCCGCTACACGCGGTGCGATTCGTTTTTAACGTGCCCCCCTGTAGTCGCGCAAGAGGCTATTTGGTGTCCAGGAAATGCGCTTTACTTTCTTTATTCGTTTCTGCATCTCCTCTCTTTTACATAAAGATGCCCCGCCGATACGGGTCATTGGATTTTATAGCGATCGCGCAATGGCAAGCATTTGTTCGAGGTCAGCTGCTTCCAGCTGTAGGACCACCTAAAATAAAAAGAAAGGAAGAAATAACCAGGTAAGATGAAAAGGGTGTACACACTACGTACGTTGAATTCTAAAAGGGCGTTTCCGACTACATACGAAGCTTCATTGACGATCGTTTCATGCCGTCGAAACGGTATAATCAAGTGTGTACAAGAGGCACAAGTATAGAGGGAGGGCATATGCAGGCCTTGCATGAGAAAGCACCCCAAAATAATTGCGCGCCCGTGACTGTTAAAAAAAAACAGGCGGCGACAAATCTTATCTCGCCATGCTTGAGTACCCTTTTTAAAGAGCTCTTTCTCTCCCCTGTCGAAACGTTAAGAATGAACGAGCATGAGGCGTAGATCGCCTGATGGAGATATCCTGCAGGCTCTGTAAGTGTGCAACGAGCTGCGTTGCGCAAGAAATTGAAAAAAAAAAGGGTTCCGGGGCTTCACGTGCAATGCCGCTCTCCATAAACTGTCGACGAAGTCGTGCTTCGAGCGAAAGTCATCGCTCCTAGAGATCTACGCAACATGCCCTCCTTCTGGCGTCACTGCTGCCACGGCACGTGACGTGTATTTACCCAACAATGCGTGAGTAGTAGTACAAAAAGTTTAATATCAGTACTGAGAGTGAAGGGTTCTGCATCAGATGAACTCCCACTCGGTGGTGAAGGCCGTGCTTGGGCTCTTGTTGTGACTCGTTCATTTATACAAGCGTTTGATGAACAATCGTCTTGTGAGGAATCATACGTGTGCAAAACGCAAACACTCGTCAGGGTAAAAAAAATTTAAAAAGCAAGCATTCACATTTCGGGCACCGTATGCGTCCCTTGTTCACAATTAAGATGTTAGCGTGCAGCACGTGGCTATTTATGGGCCAGGGGGCGCAGAGTGCGGGCGTATATTTCGGGTATATAGCCCTTTGTTCTGTTTGCCGTGCGGCTAGTCGACTGAATGCAAAAATGATTCTAAGAGCAGACGGGCAGATGTCTTTTTATTGCAATGATATAGCTGCTGCGTCCCAGTCAATACTGCGGCCAGTTGGGACGCAGCCGCTATCATCAGACTGGACACAGCACCTGTTAACCCAGCTATAATGCAAACAGTTATGGGAGACGCCATAGTGGAGGGCACCAGAAATTTCGACCATCTGGTGTTCTTTAATGTTCACTGGCACTTCAGTGTACATGGGCGCAATCATACTATTTCGCCTCCATCAATATGTGACTTCCGCGGCAGGCGCCAAGACCGCATTTTTTGAGTCAGCAGCCCAGCCGAAGGTTGCCGGAGGCATCTATACCATGGTTGGCCTTCATCCCGAACTATAATCACTTCTACAATAATTTTAATCCCGCGAAGTCGTGGCGCACGTGTACTATTGGCCTGGTGTGCGACCCAAAGTGGCGCTGCGAACCGCGCTTGTATGACGTCAGTTCGAGGATTCGCGCGCTTTCGAGGCACGGCACCGTATGGTAACTACCGTGGTGGCAAAACTCGGAAAAGGCGCAGTTCAATTGATTATCTTGTGTGTGGTGGATACCAACGCTGTTCTAACAACCGTGGATGTCCGTTTTTAACGCTCATTTAAAAAGTACAGTAGCTTCGTTTCTTAAAACTGCGGCCACTCGTCTCCGCGGCGAGTGCTACGCAGTGGTGAAGTACTGCTCTGTGCCTCTATGTGATCACTCACCCGTGACAAGGGCGTTAGCTTTCACAACTACAACGACCCGAAGCTGAGGAAAAAGTCGATGGTCAAACTCCGAGAGGGAAAACGCCCCACGCCTATATCGACTGTGTTCAGCTAGCATTTCCCTGACAGTGACTTTTTCTATATCCGCATTACGCTCCACTTTTCGGTAAGCTTGCAACCGTGTTTCATCACATCGCCAGTACTTCAGCCATTCATTGCACGAAGGCTACAGGCGTAGCCGCACGACGTACTCCAGGTGAGGTGCGCCGTCCCGAAAGCTACCACAGAGCCCTCTATACAGGGAGCCGACGACGCGGCCTCCGAATCGCCTTGGGTAAGCGTGCCTCGGGAGCACCGCTAAGCGGCGCAGGACATCTGAGAGTACAATTTTATTTGGTTGGTGTACGTACATATATAGGCTATTTCACCTAAGACATGACGGCGCCACCATGTTGGGCGGTTACCTTGATGTTTCCGTATTTTTGTTGATTGCAATGTTATTTAGTAAGGCCACGAAGCATCGTATGCACTAACTCAACCGTTTTCGTGTGTATGTGTCTACCGAAAACTGTTGGGTTACATCGTAAAGATGCTAAACACAAAAGATGACAGTCCAAATGGCGGAACTCACTTAAGACATGAAGGCACCCTCATGTTGGGCTGTTAAGTTGATGTTTTTGTGTTTTTTTTATTGCGATGTTACTCACTCAGGCCACGAAGATTCGTATGCACTAACTCAACTGTTTTCATATGTGTGTGTAGAGCGTAACACTGCTTGGCAAAGATGCCAAACCCAAAAGTCAACAGCCCAACATGGCGGAACTCACCTAAGACATGAACGAACCGCCATTTGGGCTGTTGATGTTTTTGTAGATTGCGATGTTATTCAGTAAGGCCAAGGAACATCGTATGCACTAACTCAACCATTTCCGTGTGCATGCGTCTACCTTAACACTGTCGGGTAAAGATGCAAACACAAAAGTTGACAGCCCAACATGGCGGAACTCACCTAAGACATGTTGGTGCCGTCATGTTGGGCTGTTAAGTTGATGTTTTCGTGTTTTTGTAGACTGTGACGTTAATTAGTAAGGCCATGAAACATCATATGCACTATCCCAACCGTTTTCATGTTTATCCGTCTACTGTAACACTGTTTGCTTGCTGACTAAAGATACAAAACACAAAAAAGTTCCGCCATAACCACGAAGTGAATGATGATGAGTGGGTGAAGCTCCGGAGGTAAAGCTGGTAAACCATGAATTCTCCCTACATTTTGCCCACTCGGATGGATGGATGGATGGATGAATATGGCTGTACCCTTTAGATCGGGCGGTGGATAGCGCCACTAAGCCGTAATACTTAAAGAACCAAAAACTAGATTTACTTTTTTTTCTTTAAAAAGTGAGTTTGAGGATTCGTAATTTGCAGTGGAGGGTTTAATTTTCACTCGTGCCTTGACTTTAGCCACCAATCAAATAACCTCCTTCTAGTTAAGTCTACTCGCTTAAAGTCTATTTTGCCCTCCCGGTCCCTAAACCCCAGTGCTTTGAAAAACTCTGCGCCCGCATCCTTTCAAAACAGCAGTGGGACGAAATTTGTAATTCGATTGATGGTCAGGTTCGAAATGGCAAAACGTGGAACTTACTCAAACACCTCCTCAATGAAACCAACACCCGCACAAATCAGCGTCATTCGATCGTGAAGATACTTCATCAGGCTAAACAAACAGTGTCACCGGAAGATGTTGTCAAGAACCTCGTGGAAAAATATCTCCCGCTCCCCACGGGCCCTGTGACCCCTCACCCTGATTACTCTGGCAGCAACAACACTAACTTAGACGCCGAGTTTTCTATTGAAGATGTACGCCGAGCTCTCCATGAGCTCAATGGCCGCTCAGCCCCTGGCCCCGATGGCATCACCAACAAGCTCCTACGCAACCTGGACGATTCTTCCGTCACTTACCTCACTGACACTATCAACGAGATATGGAAAAAGGGTGAGATACCCGATGCTTGGAAACTAGCTCACACGGTTCTGATACCCAAACCGGGAAAGGCGCCGAGCCTAGATAACCTACGCCCCATATCTCTCACGTCGTGCGTGGGCAAAGTGGCTGAGCACGTCGTCCTCAACAGGGTTGGTCGGTACCTCGAAGATAACGACTACATCCCGCACCACATGATTGGCTTCCGACCAGGGTTATCCACTCAAGACGCCATGTTACTCCTAAAGCATCAAATTCTAGATGGCGGAAACACTCGGGACACTCGTGCAATACTCGGTCTCGATTTAGAAAAGGCCTTCGATACCATAACGCACTCGTCAATCTTGAAAGCGATCGCAGCCCTCGGCCTAGGTCATCGATTTTACTACTTTATCCGCTCTTTTCTCACTCGGCGCAGAGCCGTCCTCCGCGTAGGAGACCTAGTGTCGGAAGAAGTGGAGCTCGGACAGCGGGGCACTCCTCAGGGATCCGTCCTCTCACCCACGCTCTTCAACCTCGTGATGATCGGGCTTTCCGAACGACTTTCAAAAATAGACGGGCTAAATCACACTATCTATGCGGATGATGTAACCATATGGTGCTCCACAGGGTCGGATGGCTTCATTGAGTCCGCCCTGCAAGAGGCTATCGACACCACCGAGTCTTACCTCGACCACACCGGTCTCAGGTGCTCACCTGCGAAGTCGGAGCTGTTGATATATTTGCCCAAACGCCGGGGTGCCAAGCCCAAAGGGTGGAAACCTCCGGCGGAACGCAATATCACCCTCCACACCAGAGATGGTCGTACTATACCCAGGGTAGACACCATCAAGGTCCTCGGCATGATCATCGAGTCCCGCGGAACCAACACCCAAACAGTACACAAGCTCAGGACTAAGACCGAGAATGCCATACGACTCGTACGTAGAGTAGCCAACAGGCACCATGGCCTCAAAGAAGACAACCTGCTGCGTCTCGTACACGCGTTTGTTTTGTGCCATTTTACGTACGTTGCCGCTATACACAAGTGGCTACGTGCTGAGCGCGATCAACTCAATGCGCTTATTCGCAAGGTGGTCAAACGAGCCCTTGGCCTCCCTATCACCACTCCAACGTACAAACTCCTCGAGCTTGGCGTACATAACACGCTAGAAGAGATCGCCGAAGCTCAGGAACGTGTGCAATTGACCCGACTCACTACAACCAAGGCGGGCCGCCATATTCTGCGCGAGCTCGGCTTCTTCTCCTCGAGGGCCAGGGACCCCCCAGAGTTGACTCTAATTCCCCGTGAAATCCGCGACCTTATTACGATCGCTCCCATACCACGAAATGTACACCCCGAATACAACAGAGGCAGGCGCCTTGCGCGGGCGACCGCCATTCTCAAGCGCATAGACATGGAAGCGGACAACGTCTCGTTCGTGGACGCCGCTGCCTATCGCAACAACCAAGCCTTCGCTGCGGTCGCGGTATCATCCGCGCAGCAGACTCTTACCTCAGCCACAATCCTCGCCCGAAACCCCGAAGTAGCGGAGCAAGTAGCTATAGCTATAGCTATGCTCGACAGCAAACGGGAATTCATCTACAGCGACTCCAGGCCGGCCATCAAAGCCTTCGAACGCGGAGTCATCTCCGACCAGGCGTTACGTATCCTGCGCAATGCGGACCCGAGTGCCCTGAAGCACCACACTGTCATCTGGTTCCCCGCCCATCTCGGCCAGGTGCCGGGTGCCCTACCCAACCTCAACGAGATCGCCCATGATGCAGCGCGCGCACTTACCGACCGCACTGCCACAGGGCAACCTCATCTTGCTGGGTTGGATACCAATCGGGATGCACCAATTACGTACAATGAAATTACAAAGCACTTTTACTTGGAACGCCGCATTTTTCCACCCCCACATCCGAAACTTAACCGACCGCAGGCATTAACCCTACGCCTATTACAGACACACACGTACCCAAACCTTGCCACGCTTCACGTTTATTATCCCGATGCATACCCCAGCGACACATGCCCATCATGTGGACACACAGCGACACTCGAACATATGCTCTGGGAGTGTAGAACAACTCCTCCCGACTCTACCTCAAGCAAGTGGGAGAGGTCCCTCAGGAGCTCACTTCTCGCCGACCAGCGATGGGCCGTCCAGCAGGCCCACGAAGCGGCCGCCAGGTACTCCCTGTCGGTCCCTACGTGGGAGACGCCCGCTACGCGCTAAGCGCGTCCTGCAGGACCGAAATAAAGTTTTTTCCATTCCATTCCATCATCCTGAACTATAGGGTGAAGCCCTTTACAGAATATTATCAAGTGTTCGGCAGTTTCTTCTTCCTCTCCACACGCACTGCACACTGTGTCTACCCCTTCGTATTTGGCCCGATATGTCTTGGTTCGCAGTACTCCCATCCTGGCCTCAAACAGTAGAGAACTACCCCGAGTATTATCATAGATCCTTTCCTTGGCAATTTCCTGTTTAAAAGTTCCATAGATAACTAGTGCGGACTTCTAAATCATGCCCATTCTCCACATGTCAGTCTCCGTTTCCTTCACCTTTTTGTTAACCGATAATTCTTTTTGGTTTGGCCTCCTGCTTTTTTCCAAGTATTTACCAGTCAATTTTTTGGTTCGCTTCCTCCATTTTGTATCGACATTCTACACGTACAAGTGGCTGAATACCTTCCTAGCCCAACGCTCCTCCCCCATTTCTCTCAATCGCTTCTCAAACTTTATCTTGCTGCTAGCTTCCCTGCCCTCAAAGAATGTCCATCTCATATCACCTTGTACTCCCTGATTTGGTGTATTCCCGTGAGCTCCTAAGGCAAGCCTGCCTATTCCACATTGCTTAATTTCTAATCTTGCTTGAATTTACGATCCCATGAACAAGACTGCTTTGCCGAACATCAGACCAAGAACCATGACCCCTTTCCATATTCCTCTCACAACATCATACCTATTGTAATTCCACAGTGCCCTATTTTTCATCACTGCTGCATTCCTGTTACCTTTAGTCGTTACGCATATTTCGCGTTCCCTCAGGTACTCGGTCCCATTGCTTATCCATATGTCCAGATATTTGTATTTATCTGTTATCTCTAGCGTGACCCCCTGTATTCTAAGCTCACTACCGTCGTTGTCATTGAAAATCATGACTGCTGATTTTTCCTTGCTGAATCTAAAATCTAACCTATCTCCCTCATTACCGCAGATGTCCATCAATCTCTGCAAATCTTCCTTGTTGTTGGCCATTAGCACTATATCATCTGCGTACATTAATGCTGGTAGCGCCTGATCAATGAGTTTTCCTTGTTTGACTAAAGAGAGGTTGAAGCCCAGTCTTCCCTCTAATTTGGCCTCTAATCCTTGTAGGTACATCATGAATGATAAGGGTGACAGGAGACACCCCTGTCTAAGTGCCCGTTTTACCTCTGCAGGCTTGGATACCTGTTTTTCCCAGTTTATAACTACCTTGTTACCTTTATAGATACCCTTTAGAAGATTAGTGACTACATGTTCCACGCCTAGTGTGTCCAGTATTCTCCACAATTCCTCTTGAACCACGCTATCGTATGCTCCCTCGATATCCAAAAATGCTAGCCACAGGGGCCTGTGTTCCTTTTCTACTATTTCGATGCACTGCATCAGTGAGAACAGATTGTCTTCCAACCTCCTGTGTTTCCGAAACCCATTCAGCAGTTCCCCCAGCACCCCCTCATCCTCTATCCATGCCTGCAGTCTTTCCTTTATAATCTGCATCGCCAGCCTGTAGACCACTGATGTCACTGTTTTAGGACGGTAGTTGTCTATGTCAGCTTTTCCCCCCTTTCCTTTACAGATCATGCTCATCCTGCTAAGTTTCCATTCATTGGGAACTTCACCATCGATTATTATTTTGCTCACTGCCTCTCTCAAAGCCTGCTTAGACTTCGGACCTAATGTCTTTATCAGCATAATTGGAATGCCATATGGGCCTGTTGATGTACTACTAGGAACTCTTTTCTCAGCCCTTTCCCACTCTCATTGTGAAAATGAAGCCATTGCACCACTTGATTCGTCCTTGTCTATTGTGGTGCATAAAGTAATTCTTTGTTTAAATTTTTCTGTCACCCTTGTTCTTATATATTCAATAGCTTCGTCCCCTTCTAGCCTAGCACCATGGGCTGTAGTTATAAAACTCTGCTCTAGGCTCGTCTCATTTCTTAGGGAGTTTGATGGTTCCAAAATTTCGCAGCTGCCTTTCTATCTTTTTTATGTACTTCTGCCAGCCACTGAGCTCCCTTTCTTCTAATCTTTTCATTGATCAGAAGGGATGCATCCCTTCTACAGCTTAGAAAGGTTTCCCATTTTCTTTCAACATCATCTGTAGGTTCACCCCACTGCTTAGCATGTCTGTGTTCCCTAGAGGCTTCCTGACGTTTTGCTATGGCTCTCTTAACTTCCTCATCCCACCAACTTTTGGGTTTGTATCTTCTTTTCCGGGGTGACTTGTCACGCGTCTTAGCAAGCTCTAGCTCAAAGAGTCTAATTAGATTCGTGTATGTTCACACTGTCTTATTATCCTCCGTGATTACTTTCTCAATTAGTTTAGTGGCTATTTCAATTTGCCTTTCTGGATAAAAAATTTTCTGTAGTTGCTCATCTTGTCTCCTTCCCACTTTCACTGCTCTTCCAAAACTTAGCTTGATACGTTTGTGATCACTACCCAGACTTCTGGAGCCACCTTCATCTATGTGCATTTCCCTGAGCTTATCATACATCCTATGTGACATCAGTGCATAATCTATCGTCGACTGCAGCCTTCCTACCTCCCATGCTATTTGCCCTTCACACTTCTCGGTACTGTTGCAAATGATCAAATCAAGCCTTTCACACACATCCATCATCATTTTGCCTGTCGGGTCGGTATACCCATCTATATCGTCTACGTGCGCATTCATGTCTCCTAGTATAATTATCTCGCACTCTCTTCCTAACTCCTGAATGTCCTTTGATATACACTCTACCATTGCCTGGTTTTCCTCTCTGGCCTTTGCTCCCGTCCACAAGTACACGAAACCAAGAAGTGTCATTTGAACTGCCACTTTCCCTTTTAGCCATAAATGTTCCTTGCACTCCTGCTTGACCCTTTGCCAGTCTGTACTTTTATGAATGAATGCCCCAATACCACCCCCTTTTCTGCTGCCTTCTGTTCTATAACAATATTCCCACGCGTAGTCCAGATTGTTCGGAGGTTGTTCCATGTCCCTGAGATGTGTTTCTACAAAACCGTATACCATCGGCCTCTCTTCCCTTAGCTGTTCTTCTATCTCTTCCCACTTCAGCCTGTTCCTACTACCCTGCATGTTAATATACCCTATGTCTGAATTGGCTCGGCGCTCGTGGCTACGTCTATTTATGCCCCGGACTCTACCTATCTTGGATATTGGTGCCACTTTGGAATCGTATCTGTCCATACCACCTGTCGAAGAGTCTCCCTGGTTGTTTTCCTCGTTACTAGCTATCCTGCACCCCGAAGGGCTCGCTTGCCCCCCAAAAAAGCTACTGCGCGTCCTGCAAGTCGTCAACCCACCTCATGACCTAGCCGCCCATCGAAGTGAATTCTGTCTCGTTAAAAACCACCCCACCTACGCACCTCTCTGTTTATTTCCACCACCTCAAAGCCTTTCTCTCGACTCCTCTGCCATCTCTCTCGGTTTGCGTTGACAACTGATCTTTTCAGGTTGCTATCACGCACCGGTACCTCCGGTATCGTGCATATCACTACCTGTACCTTAGGAGAAGTGGCGCGCATGTCATCGACGCCTTTCACCAGTGTGGTTGCTAGTTCTGCTGTATCTTCATTTCAGACATCGTTTAAACCACCTGAAATTATCACTGGATTTTATTACAACGCTCCCCCTAGCGTAAGTCGCCGCACTAAATCGAACGATTGCCTTCCACCAATGACACGCGCGATGTGTGATATCATTCTTATTTTATAACATCTCGCATCTTTCATCATCAACTACAAGTACCGCCGTCTAGTTTATACCATCTTGCATCTTTTCATCGGATGGATGGATGGATAGATGAATGGATGGATGAATGGATGGATGGATGGATTGATATGGCTGTACCGTTTAGATTGGGGGGCGGCCAATGCCACCAAGCCG
This sequence comes from Rhipicephalus annulatus, assembly GCA_013436015.1. Classification (NCBI taxonomy): domain Eukaryota; kingdom Metazoa; phylum Arthropoda; class Arachnida; order Ixodida; family Ixodidae; genus Rhipicephalus; species Rhipicephalus annulatus. The sequence goes on from WOVY01013673.1 coordinate 133,665, forward strand.
CAATACTTAGCGAACAAAAACTAGATTAATTTTTTTCCCCCTAAATAGTGAGGTTGGGGACCCGCACATTGCACTGAAGGGCCCAATTTTCACTCGTGCCCTGACTTCAGCCACCGATCAGATAACCTCCTTCTAGTTAATTCTTCCCGCTTAAAGTCTATTTTGCCCTCCCTGTCCCTAAACCCCAGTACTTTGAAAAACTCTGCGCCATCATCCTGAACTATAAGATGAAGACCTTTACTGAACATTATCAAGTGTTCGGCAGTTTTCCATTCCTCTGCACATGCACTGCATACCATGTCTACCCCTTCGTATTTGGCCCGATATGTCTTGGTTCGCAGTACTCCCATCCTGGCCTCAAACAGTACAGAACTACCCCGAGTATTATCATAGATTCTTTCCTTGGCAATTTCCTGCTTAAAAGTTCGATAGATCTTTAGTGTGGACTTCTTAATCATGTCAATTCTCCACATATCAGTCTCAGCTTCATTCACCTTCTTGTTAACAGATAATTCTTTTTGTTTTGGCCTCCTGCTTTTTTCCAAGTATTTACCAGTCAATTTTTTGGTTCGCTTCCTCCATTTTGTATCGACATTCTACATGTACAAGTGGCTGAATACCTTCCTAACCCAACGCTGCTCCCCCATTTCTCTCAATCGCTTCTCAAATTTTATCTTGCTGCTAGCTTCCCTGCCCTCAAAGAATGTCCGTCTCATATCACCTTGTACTCCCTGATTTGGTGTACTCCCGTGAGCTCCTAAGGCAAGCCTGCCTATTCCACATTGCTTAATTTCTAATCTTGCTTGAACTTACGATCCTATGAACAAGACCGCTTTGCCGAAAACAGACCAAGAACCATGACCCCTTTCCATATTCTTCTAACTCAACAGTGTTCAAGTGTATGCAACTACCTAACACTTTTGGGTTACTTTGTAAAGATGCAAAACACAAAAGATGACACCCCAACATGGTGGAACTCACTTAATAGATGATGGCACCCCCATATTGGGCTGTTGATGTTTACGCATTTTTGTAGATTGCAATGTTATTTAGTAAGGCCATGAAACATTGTACGCACTAACTCAACGGTTTTCATGTGTTTGAGTCTACCTAGCACTGTTGGGTTACTTGGTAAAACTGCAAAACACGAAAAATGACAGCCCAACATGGCGGAACTCACTTAAGACATGATGGCGCCCCCATGTTGAGCTGTTGATGTTTTCGTGTTTTTGTAGATTGCAATGTTATTTAGTAAGGCCACGAAACATCGCAGGCACCAACTCAACCATTTTCACGAAAGTTAACAGCCCTACACGGCGTAACTGAAACACCTCCGTAAAATAGTGTATACGTAGTTTACCAAGACAAGCGCGTGCTTAGGGCACTGCTTACCATAAATTCATAAGCGAAACCTGGATAATGTTTGTGGCCCTGTGTATATACAAGCAGTGATAGCCGTTTTTTTTTTCATACTCTGATACCCGAGCGATGGCGCCGTGTGGTATTAATATGAACTGCTTCATGATGCCGCTCTCATTGAACAAACATTACCAAGACAAACTGCAGTCGTTTGCATCGGCCAGGGGTTGCATTCAGACAGAACTTGCCCCCTGCTTGAGTTACACCAGCACCTATCTCTCAAGACCTTTCTTATTGCGATACAACACGGGCTCTCGCCCTGACAACGCCCTTAAGTGCAACCCAAGCACAATCTCAAATTTGGTATTTTGATCCTGATTAGCATTTTTAGAAGATGTGATAAACAGTTCATTCGCCGCCGAAGCAGAAATTTAAACTGTTGCTCTGCAGTAATTACCTTGCGTGTTTGCGAATGCCAGAGTGGCAGAAATGAGCGATTTTCACACATACCCTCATGTGTACTGCCACTATCTTTGCACTGCACAAAAAATATCTTAAGGAAAAGGGCAAGCGGGCTCTCCTTTTTAAGAATACTGTAAAAGCTAGCGTCCTTTTCACGGGGGAGATGAAGCACGCCGAGGCAGAAAGCAGTAAGTTCACCATTGCTCAGCACTCGATCGCCACAGGTACGTTGTGTGACAGGTTCGCAAGTCCACGTGTTTGTAGGACCATAGCCACGACGGTGATGCTATGTCGATTGACGGCATCGGCTGCGAACATCCAACAGCGTGTGTCGTAGACCACTGCGCCGTCGATGAGACGCTGTGACATTTTGCTACAGCTTTACCTACTTGCTTGTAGATGCTGAAGAAAGGCATGCCTATTGAAGTTTTGGGATGCCCCAGCTAATTAGTATCTCACAGCTGAAACTGCAGATGACGAGCGAGAACAATCGCACATAGCTTCACTTTCTGACCAGCACTGTTAGCGGCATCAGCATGCTCATCGGCCGTCTTGGAGGTTTCTTGTCCCTGTCGTTCATTCATTCATTCACAAAGCTTTGTGTCCTGAAGCCCGGTCTTTTCAGACCAAGGCGGGCCGCATTCATGTCGGTACCATCAGGCCGAGCCTTGTGGAGTCATTGATTAGACTGCAACTAAAACAAATTCATAATTGCCCTTGAAAACATTCATTGTAGGCGTTAGTTGACCCTCGTGAGGCTGCTCATTTTCGCTTATTAATATCTTTTAGTCATTGAGAAAACGGTACCTCAAAATGCCCAAAAATACATGGTCCATATTGGGCCCAACCAGTGCTCTCAAAGGCCATAGTACTGCTCAAATGCAGGCAAGATAGCAGTAGCCCTTCAAACACACAATTCGACTAGTTTGCATTTAGAGTGTAGGGCAGCTGGGGGTTCACTAAAGAACACAAGTTTTGTGTGTCATGTGGACAGGTGCCAAACACATTATGCAAGACAGCCGCACAAAGCTAATTGGCACAACAAATAGTGGCGTAGTCAAGGAAGAGGGGGGGGGGGGCAATTTGGGGTGTTCCATTTTCCAGCCCCCAAATCTTTATTTAAAAGTTTGCTTGGATGTCTTTACATGAACTGCTTCATGAACAAATGCATGGAAAAAGTTCATACATGTCAACAACCGCCCAGAGAGAGAGTGCTCAAGCAAACTAATATGATTAATGGTTAATCCATTTATTAACATACAGACTATACTACAAATTGATCTGCTACAATGCCGAGGTACTGGTCATATTACTAAAAGATTGGCACACAATTACATTAAAATTCGGGTGAATCGCTGGATGACAGCCCAGAAAACTTATGGTGGCATCATGGGAGCATTCATTAGAAAGGCGAATGTGTTCTGCGAACGCTCAATTTTCTTCTTGTAGCTGGTGCTGCTCGGAAAGTCATGTGAACCTTCTACCTTTTCCTCCTACCTAATTTTCAACGTGGACATGAGAATTTTTGCTTTTGATGCTGCCGAGAAGCAGTTCAGCACAGGAAAACTGTCCCTATCGAAACTTTCGGTATTCTATTCCAACGATTCCGTATTTTAACAAGAATCCATACGTTTTTCTGAAGAATCTTACAGAATCATACGAAATTATAGGAATAGCATACATAACATTTAGTAGGGTATAGTATCAAAAACGAACATTATGAGCAGCTGCCTCATCTCTGATATCGCAGTAATAATATATAAAAAAGCTAGCGGCTCACTCGTTTAAGAAATGCTGCGAGCAAAGTGACCTTCGCGATGCCCAGCACACTTTGCAACGAGAGCACAACACAGTGCAAGTCATCCGCTGATCGCCTCTTGACAATACGACGCGCGCGATCAGACCTAGTCAATCAAGGCGCACACTTGCTGCCAGAGCCCCACAAATATTACTCGTACTCCATAATGCTCCCATGAACAAGCAAAGCAAGGATGGTGACAGAAAAGTTGTTTAAACCCCTCCCCCCCCCCCCCAGACATTTATTTGCACTCTACCAACCTGACTTGTCTCCATTAGAGCACTAGAACTATATCCCTAACGCCAGTTCTGTCAGGACTATCTCTGGTCTTCTCCCTAAAAGCCTTGCATTAGGCGGCAGCCCTTCAAAGAATAATTCCTTGGGCTTGCAGAGTCGCATATTAAAAATGAAGAGTCAAAAGTTAAAATATATATGAAAAACGACTTCATGCTGTTTTCTTTGATGTATAAAATGCTCCAGCCTCATCGGGACCGCAGGTCATGCTTAGGAATGCTGAGTGACAATAATCAGAACAATAAATACGCTGAAACGAGTGGATACGATTCATTGTTTGTCCCGTTATTATATTAACATGCAGACAGTACTAAAATCGACCTGCTACAATGCCGAGGCACTCGTCATATTACTAAAATGACACACAATTAAGAGGCAAATATTTGGGCGAGTCGCTGGGTCACAAGATGCCAGCGCTGATGCTCTGGATCATCTCCTGCATCTTCTTCAGCTTGTCCAGATCAGCGGTCAACTTGGTCAGCTGGCTGGACTTGCTCTTGAGATCCTCGTCTTTCTTCTGACACTTGGCCTCGAGAGCATGCAGCTGGAGAGGAGAGAGAAAAGATGAGAAGACTGACTAAACCTGTAGTACATGGAAAGGGTTGCCATTAGACTTAGCAGAGCTCATTAAGCTTAGCACTAGGCATAACCCAAGGAGTTTCCCGAGGTTAACTAGAGCAGACTCTGGCGCTGCGATCGTTCAACCACCATGGGAACGACGAGTGGTACATGCATTGGCCTAGTCTTCGTGCTTGCGGGTTTCGAAAACACTTGTGGCTTTGTTTATTGCAGCATTTTGGTTTTGTTCCTGATAAAAGAGCAAACTGCTTTGAACTTTGTGAACCAAATTGAATTGGTGAGCCTAAACGTTTTGGGAGGCAAAGTGCAACTACTGAACATTTGTAGATCGTTGTTACGTGAAAAAGCAACTTCAAGCCATGCAAAGCCAGTCGAAGACAAATCTATGAAGATTAGGCAAATCCATGTAGTACCCATCATTCCCATGCTCCCCGAAGTGTGATGCGCTGAAGTGCCATGTATAGAAAACTATGGCATAACCCTATCAAGCACTAAGTGTGAAAAACTGTCTCTGAATGCGTCAGTTTTGCATAATATTATTTCAATGCATTCAATATTCTATTGTAAAAAATGTTTCATATTATGAAGGCATGCATTTCATAGTAATACTAATAAAATTGGAATTAAGTGTATTTATTCCAAAGATATTCATGTCCAGTTCTTACATAAACACCTGGAATCAAATCTTGAGCCAGAATGTCATGCCATTTGTTTGTCCATTAGTATATTAATTTGTCACAAAAAAAATTATATTTTTGATGTGTCTTACGGAAAGATACAGGCTGCACATATCAATGCCCTCAGCAGTTGCATCACATGCATTATGAACGGAAGGTAGGTGAAGACATAGGTTATGCTCCAAGTTGAGCTCGTTTAAAACTCGTTTTTGTTCATTCTTAGCTTCTGGTTGATTAAGTAAACATGAACACAACTGTCCACAAGGCATCTCAAAGGGACAAGGCATATTCTTCATAAGCCATCAAAGGGACACTAAAGCGAAACAACAAATCAACTTAGATTGATAAACTGTACCCTAAAAGCTCTAATGTTATAAATTTTACCATCACAGGTTTATTAATCAAGAAAAAGATCAACATAAAAGCTTCAATTTTTAATTTCGTACTGAAATTGCCAGGCATGATGTCAAAACATATTTTGTGTATCTCAGAAACATTTACTCAACTAAATTTTCAGAAACTTGGCATTTCAAATTTGTGGCATCCTCAGAGGACAACATAATCTGTTAGGCTTGTGCGAAAAGCGATTTTAGGTTCGAAGAGAATTCGAAGCAAATAGCGATTTTGGTTGAATTATTTTGAATTGAATTCAAATAGTATATATGACATATAAAGCAAAATAGGCATATTTATTATGACTTAACGAATCTGCACAATATTTTTTAATTAAGAAAAGGATGCTATCCCAATGCCATTTTAATTTTTGCTCAAAGAAAGCCTTAAGGTTGAGAAGTAGCAGGAACTGACTTTCGGTATAATACGATAGATACCACGTAAAATACGTAACATTTTAATGTTTATTATACTTGGAGCATATAAGCCGTCATAAGCTTTCAAGCATGAAAAAATGATGATTCAATTTGAGGGTAATATGTTCACTTAAAAAAGCCCTGCAACACTTTTTCAAGTAGCCATGGAAGTTTTTCACTAAAGAAGCTTATTGCCTCCCAAACTAACATCCACAAAAATTTTTAGAATCAGTCCCGTACGAGCAAAGTAGCAAAGATTCTTCACACGCTGCAATCGCATTCTCTCTTCTCGTCCCGACAAAAGCGCTGGAAGCTAAGCAAGGAGGGATGGCATCAGGAAAAAAACTTCATAACGCCCACCTCATGACCCTTGTGCGCTATCTTTCTCACTTTTTTTTTTTTTCGGGTACACAGCTTTTCACTGAGAATGTGTATGTACGAATTTACAATTGGCGGCCTCCCGCGGCTGCCCCAGTAACGACCCAGCACGCCATACTCAAAAGCAGCCAATGGCTACGACAACCGATTTGTGAGCTTGTAGTATCATTTGCTGAGAGGCGAGAGCAATCTTTAGCCGACTTTGAGAATTTATTGCGAATTGCGGGCCACAGGCTTTGCTATAATATTTGGCTCGAGTGTTCTCGGTCGGCTGGACCACCGATCGTTAGCATTTTCCGACCATACTCAAAATGTGTTGCCAAGCCCTTTTAAATTTGAAATGGGACTTCGCGGCACAGCGTATTTGCCTTGTAAAAGTGTTTTCACGGTATAACATCCTACATTGCAGTGATACAACCTTTACAGGAAGTTACATGCAGAATGATATACACGTATTCGTTCATTGCGAATACTTCGAAATTTCCGATAATTTAAATTCGTATCGAAGTGAATTCGAATATTCCAAGGATTCAAATATTTGCACAAGCCAACAACTTTTATTTGCGAAATAAGTAGGGCCCTAGTAGATGCCATCAAAATCAATGACGTCCCCGATGTTTGCTGTAACAATTTTAAGGTGATGTAGCCACACGCACTTTCTTTACCGCGATTTATTCAAGAATGTGTGCGATTTTGAAAATTGAGAAAGCGTAACGTACTAATGAAAAAAAAGTCAGTTTCATCAAAACAGCAAAGCAATGAATGCGATAGCAACATATTGGAATGTTTTACGAAGCAAGGCTAGCATTCTTAAGAGCAATATTTGTTTTAGTAAACGTGCGCTTGCTAAGTAACAGTTTTCTGCGGCACAGCCGCAGTAGATGACCACAACAAGACTCGTGCTTAGCGATGGCATTGATATACGAAGTGAGGCTGGCAGTCAACTCATTTAGGTGCGATCTTGCGTAACTCTACAAAATGCTGCTGTAAGAGTACACGGCCACTCCAGGCACATTTTTGGCACAGTTTTTTTTTGTGTTGAGTGCACAGCTCGCAGAAGCTCCCGCCTGCTGTGGGGGCGCATGCCGCGCATCGATTGCTGCCACGATAGCGCGGCAACTGTAAGCGCCCTTTTCGCCTTGTTCGCTCACGAGATGAGCGAACACGCGCTGATGACCCCGGCCAGAAAGGCGATGCTCGCTCCATAGAAAGAGCAGGCTGGTGCATCATTCCCCGTATATATATCTACACATACACAAGAACGACGGCGATGGCAAAAACCAGCTGAGATTGTCTATATAATTGCTGTCGCAATAAAATCGTTTTTCACTTCAGAGTCATTTTCAATTCGTGGACACAAGAAAGACAACAGTTGTGCTAAAGCTAGGGTTATGCTTAACGTAGCTTGAGTTTCCATTGCAAATAAGCTGCATGTTCGCGACTTTTTTTTTTTTTTACCTGTTGCTCCAGCGCACTGTTCTCTTTTTGCAGTGCTATGCTGGCCTCGTTTATACTCTTGAGCTCAGCCTTGACAGACTTCACAAGGGCTGTCTTCTCATCCAAGCTGCCTTGGAGTTTGTGGAGGCACCTTGCTTGATCTGGGTGAGGAAAGAAGAAAAAATTCAGATGAAGTGAATCATAAGAGTATGTTGTGCGAAAACCGAATTTTGACACACACATCCCACTTCGGGATACAAACTGCATCCACAACTATAAGCCGAGAGAAAAAAGAAATTGAAAAAATTCCAATGTATTATGCACTCCTTGCATTACTGAGAAGCCCTTGCACTCAAATATCGATATAACAAACTCTGATATAACAAAATACTGGTTATAACGAAGTAAGTTAATAATAGTATTGCAGTAAACAGTGTTAGGAATACCTTTATAACAAATTTCCGAATATAATGAAGTTGTTTTGCTGAATATGCAACTTTGTTATAGTATGGTGTGAGTGAAACAAAATATCCGTTATAACAAAGCAAATGAAAAATGGTCTTGCAATAGGCAGTGTTAGGAATATACTTCTATAACAAATTTTCGGATATGACAAACTTGTTTTGCTGTAAGATGCTAGTTAGTATAATGAGGTCTGAGTGTATGTCAACCCTACTTGCTCAATGAAACTCATAGTTTGCGCTGCGTCTTTGCTAAGTACGCAACGAACTGGCCATTTTTTGTTTATGTACGATTTTCACTAGATCTAGCATGAAACGTGCAGCAAATGTGTTATTTATGGCTGAATTGACTTCATTGTTACAAGATTTACCAGCATAGCGAGCTGGAATCCAAGAGGACAATCACACAAAATATATTGCACAACAGTCAAGCCAACACCAGAGTACAATTCAGCGTTTCGCTGCATTGCTCCTCTAAGCCCTTTATTCACATAACTCAAACCTCGATATAATGAATACAGATATAACTAAATACCGGTTATAACAAAGAAAATGAAAAATAGTTTTGCAATAGATATAGTATTGGGAATATACTTTTCGAACCAATTTTCGGATACAACAAACTTATTTTCATGTGAGATGCAACTTTGTTGTAATGAAATTCGAGTGTGATTCTAGCCACTAAATACCCAGTGTTAACGCACTCAATCCCCAACCTTGCAACGAATTTTAGGCCCTCACCTTTCATTTTGGCCTCGTGCTCCTTGAGCAGCTTTTCTTGGTTCTGGTTGGCCAACTCGAGCTCCTCGTTTGCCTTGGTCAGACTGCAGACACAATGAAAATGGTCGGCAAGCTGGATTACCACCTGTCAAAACTCGCCCATAACGCATTTACAATGTCAACCAAAGGAGAAGACTCTCGGAAAACCAGTACTTGTGCTGTGCATTTTGGCGGCGCCAAATTGAAATGCGTCCAAAGCTGTTCCATTTACATAGCTTCACACCACTATCCCAAGTAGCCACATTCAGATGTCCTGACTCCTGTGCCATCGATTCAGTCGGCACTATTGCAATTTCAAGCAGAAAGTGACTGAAAAATCAAATGGAGATACTGGCCCAGAGAAGGGCCGTTTCAATCAAAGCAATTGTCCACAACCAATTGCTTGCAATCAACCCGACTGCATGAACTCTGCAAATCAGCAGTGTGAATGAATACTTTCAGCAGTGTCTGCAATTCTCGCAACATACTGTGACGCGGTGTTTTGAGTGAAACTCAAACAAAGTAAATTAAAACAAAGGTAGAGTTAAAAGGGAGGACAAGTAGACAGCACGAGTGCCTCACTGCTGCTAGCAGCTATCAAAGTGTTGCCTCGTACTCTCTCCTAACCCCAACTTTGTGTTCTTTTGCTCCAAGTTGCGCTAAAAAACAATACGAACACTTAAAACGCTCTCTTATTGCTCTTATAATGCTTAAAATTCACCTAAAATGCTACTCTTATTGCCTTCTATGGTGCTATGTTCCCAAGAACAACTATTGCGTTTGTTCAGCTGTAACGAGCGCACAATTTCGAGCCAATCTGAAAAGCAACAGGCACGCCAGAGAGAGTTTCAGTTTGTTCGAACACTACATAACGCTCTTGTTACGCAAAACCCGAAGGGACGAGAACAGTTTATTCAGTTAAAAAGGAGCTTTTTTTACTCAAAAAGGAGAAGAAATGAAATATGAAACCAATCATATTAGTGGCAACTACTTCATTTAGGCAATTTTAATGTAATTAGAGTCTACTGTATTCAGCATTTACATATTACCGGCTTACTGTAGCAGTAAATACAAGCGGTCAAATTGGTTGTGCCACTTAGTGACACTGAGATGAATATAACAAATACTGCACACAAATAGACAACTACTACAGCTGTTACCAAGTGCATACTGTATTAAACTGCCGGCTTCAATTTTTTATCATTATAAATTATGACATGCCATTGAGTAATAGAAAAAGTTGGCTAGCCACTGTTGTAGACAATGTATATGTTTAAAACAAACACAGCATCTACTATAGCTGCTCTTGCATTAGACGCAACTTCATTACATCAAAGTGTGAATGTATCCTGCAAAATGTACTTTTTTCTATGCCTTGAACCAGCACCACTCCATCTAAATAAATGCTACAGAAATATTAATTACGCTTCGTGCTTGAGTTTCAAGGAATCGTTGTGTTTCTGGAGCATCGCAATCATCTCCTTCTGAGACTGGATCTCCTGCTGCGCAGACTCCAGGCTTTTCAGGACCACTTCGAGCCTGCATAGAGACGCACAAAAGCAAAGCAGTGTTTGTTATCGATTTCAACAGCACTGTACGAAAATCGGGCTGCTGGTATGCAATCGGGCAAATGGGGACAAGTGAAGTTTCGCAACTTCCTGCCTGACCTGCGACTCCCCCCCCCCCCCCCTTTATTGAGGTGCACAGTGCTTGAATATAACAGTTTCCTTTGTTCACGCTGGGATCTGAACCTGGGTGCAATCGCAAACAATTCTATTCCTTCATTCTATGCCTGTTCCTGCAGTTAGCGGCCTGCCATTGGTTCAAGCGCGCCATCGGCCACCTGCAATTGGTGGAGTGTCACTTTCACCAATCGCAGACTGCCAATGACAGCAAATAGCCTAGAATAAAGAAAGAGAATAGTTCTACGATTGCACCTCTACACCTGCGTGTCTAGCAAGTGAAACAGTTATGTCGCTACATGGTCATGCATTTATATCACGGCCATGCATTTATATTTATATGCAGGTCATGCATTTATATCCAGACAACGAAATGTGGCAATGCGAAATGCAATGCGACCTTAAGAGAGGATTAGATTGCCACGTCAGAAATGACCGACCGTCCGCAATCGCACAATTGAGGGCATGAAGGAATTAGCGGTAAACTGCGCACACAAATACGTTCGCAACTGCCACACCTTCGCGGGCACAACTTCGGTACGCTCGCTAGTTCTGGATGTCTTTGCGCTCGACACTGCCTCTAAAACCTGCGAGTCACAAGAGCTTTGCTTCACACTAACTTCTGGCGTTTTCAGTGCCGAAAATATGATACCATTATGAGTAGGCCTGTGCGAATATTCGAATGCTGCAAACATTCGAATGAATGATGTAGCATTTCAATTTGATTTGAATCGAATTGAAATTATTGAAAATTTTGAATTATTTGAAACCAAAAAAATAGATGAAAATAGATGCATATTAATCTGCATGTGTCACCCGATAAAGGTGGTTTCGCTGCAGTAGAAAAGTGCTAAGCCATGAAAACACATGTCAACGAAAAATCTGCACAGCCGCGAAGCCCCCTCTTCAAGGTTGAATGACGATATTATCCTCACATCGATTCATTTTTTCAAGTTTAAAGGCCTGGTATACAGACTTCAGTTATAACAAATTTAAAAAATAACATAGTTTACAGGCTATCCCTTGCATTCTAGTGAAAATCGAATTCCGCTACTATTCAATGTTGCCGCTTTCTTTGATGCAAAAAAATTTTATTTGCAACAACCTTGTCTCAATTTTTTAAAAATATTGTGCAAGTTTGTTAGGTCATGAGGAATTTGCCCACATATTTTTATAATATGCAATACATATATATGCTATTCAAGTTCGCTTCAAACCTAAAGCTCACTACACCGAAGCCTAACTATCAGGCTTTCGTCAAAGCGGCAATAATACTCGGCACGTTAAGGCTAAATGAAGACATAACGCAACAAATTGAATTCATCTAAACTTTCATGTATCGAGCACAGTGGGGTACTCCTAAGCAGTTTTGTCCCCTTCGTGTTCAGCCTGAACAAATGTACTAAGCAGAAAGGTGTTCTTGCATTTGAAGTATGCATCGAAATGCACGCGTATTGGCAGCATCTCGAGCTTACAAGAAAGATGCATGTGCTAAGCTACCCCGGTGAATTGAAAGCAGCGTATACATTAAGTGCTTAAAACATTTTAAAGAAATGAGAAAAACAGCGTAACCAGCGAGACTAAATTACACTTCTACAGTACCGTAAACTTCACGCTCAGAGTCATAAAGGTAGTGGGTGTGCAAGGAAACATGGGGAAAAAATTGGGAGGAGACCCTGATACTTGAACTTGGGTGTCTGTTGGTGGCGAGTGCGTGTTTATGTTCATCTGCCGAGAGTACTCCTAGAGCTAACCCCGTTTCACGTGCTGCTGAAGCCAATTACAGAGGCCGTGTATAAAGAAACTCGTGGTTGAGATTTCCTCTGCCAAGTGCCCCAGAGCTCTCAGTTTCTCGTAATCTTTCAATCAATGCAATTACTTTCAATAATTATGCTGACAGTTTATTGGCTGTTCAATGTTACCTGCCACGGCTAAGGCACTCTGCTGCTGACCCGCAGGTCGCAGGGTTGAATCCTGGCAGCGGCAGACGCAATTTCAATGGACACGGAAATGCTCTAGGCTCGCGTGCTTAGGTATAGGCACACATTATAGAGCTCCAGGTGGCCGAAATTCCTGGAGTCCTCCACTATGGAGTCTCTCATACTCATATGATGATTTCGGGATGGGACCCTCACCATGTTATGCTCGAATATCATATATCTACAATACGATATTCTCCAGATTAAGAAAACCAGAAGAGAGTTCTCAACCGTAAGTGCTTGGAATGGAAACAAAAGTCATTTGATGGTTGTGCCACTGAAATTTGGTGGCAATACCACTTTGAAGTTCTAATGCTGTCTCAACATGCAACATAGATTTCGATAATGCCTATTAGAATCTCCTTAAGAAATTTTGGCTAGTCTGCAAACTTTTCACTGTTTGTAAAATATCTGGTTTATCACGGCTAGGAAGGGGGGCCTTTACCTTTTCGCTTTCACGTCAAGGTCGTTATTCCTCTGTTCGAGTTCCTCCACGTGGGCCTTCAATGCTTTCACCTTGGCCCGCGACGCTTTCAAGCTCTGCACAGTCTCTTCGCTGCGCTTCTCCACCTGAAAATGGCAACATTGTTAACCCTTCCAGGTGGAACGCTTGAAGAACTGTCTGCAAATTCTTCAAACTTGTAGACCATAATTTGAGGTACTCAACATTGCAATTCCACAAAAATGTCGTAATGTGTTGAATTGCTGCTTCAAGTAAGTAATGTTAATTAAACTAATTAAATAGCTATCATTACGCAATTTATGTTCTGTTTTCTTATCAGGAGAACCAAATTTCATGCTAGAAATATAGCAAAACATTTCTTGTTGTTACTGTGGACTCTCATTCGGTGGAACCTCAAGGGACCAGAAAAATGCAATCCATTCAACAAGAGTTGCATTCATTAAGAGATAAACAGGGGCGGAAAACACAAGTACCAAACAAATCCTTCCAGAGGCAGTTCATTTTAACCAGAAATTCTATCTAACAGATGTCTGCCTGCTGAGAGTCTACTGAATATTTATTTCAACAGAGAAAAATTGTAGTTTTGATGTGACCGTCGAACGTAGTGGTGTCTTCAGCGAAGTTGCGTACAAGAGTACTCGGTAAAAAGCAGCTAAACGAAAACATTTATAATGCAAGAGGCTGAATTTGTTCAAACCTTCTTGTATCTAGCTTTTTGCTACAGATTAGTCGAGGCAACTAACAAAAACAAGTTGGCTACACAAATGAGTACAAGACACCTGAAACAATTAACACACTCGAAACGAACACGTTTCATAGAAAGTGACACGGTTGTGGCATGCTCTTGGCGATGCAAGACAAACCACAAACTGAGTACATTCGCAGGCTCGTTTGCATACACGCATGGTGATTGTGACAACATCTTACGGCGCCACGTGCTTGGAATTGTGGTTAAGGAAAGATGCGAGTCAAAAAACCGGGCTTGTGCGAATATTCAAATGCTTTCATTATTCGAACGAATAATGCAGTATTCGAGATCACTTCGAATGAAATTTAAATTTTTGAAAATTTCAAATTATTCGAGACAAACGAATAAATGCATGTTAATCCGCATGACACATTTTGGAAAGGTGGTTTCACTGCAGTGTAGAAGTGCAAAACCGTGAAAGCATCTCTTCGTGTGCATATTAATTTGCATGTAACTTACTGTAAAAGCGGTTTCACTGCAGTAAAGTTTTGTTCAGCCATGAAAACAGGTACCCAGAAGAAATCACACTGCCACAAAGCCTCTTTTTAGGGTTAAATAGAGATATTACCCTCTCATCGCTTCATTTTTTCAATTTCAAAGCTCGTTATACCGACTTATATGGCCCAAGTATACCAACTTTTAAAACTTGATGTATTTTATAGGCTATCACCTGCATTATACTATAGTCAAGTCCTGCTACTATTCAAAGCTGTTTCCACTTCCTTTGATGAAAGAAAAAATGGCATTTGCACAGGCCTTGTTCGAATTTTCAAAAAATATTGTGCAGGTTAGTTTAGTGATGACAAACATGCCCATTTTTCTTTTTAACATGCAATTTAAATATTATTCGAATTTGATTCGAAATTATTCCACCAATACCATTATTCGCTTCGAACCTATATTCACTATTCCCACAGGCCTACAAAAAACACAACTGTCTTTCCAAAATTATATTTTTTGTATTTGTTCGGATTGACAAGTATACTTTCTCTACTTTCCCCAACGAAAAAGTTGAAAATTTCAATTAAGCTCGAAGTAGGTTAAAATTGCTTTTAAGGAGCACAAAGTGGCTACAAAAGCTAAAAGGAGCACATTTTTTTTAGAGTACCTAAAAAACTATCAACTGGCTATTTGCCCCTGCATTTCACATGAGGAGTCCACATGACCAAAATATCAGAATGCCAAGCTCTCATGATGGAATAAATCATTGCAAAGAACATCTTTGCCGCATAGATGAGCTTTGACTTATGCCTTTAAAATGCATTTTTCTTGAGACGACTTTCAGACAACTTTGCGAGTTTAGACGTCATGTTTTGACTATTTCCGATAGTCCGCTCAGGATGAAATTTCGCCCGCACGTTCCACCAGTATAATTATCACAAACCTAAAGCGAGCCATTGGTATGGGCTCAGAAGTTCGAGAATCCTCACATTGCAGTTTTTCTTGTCCACTAAAATGTCTTGCACACACCCATCCTCTTGATAGCGATTTGCATTCTACAGCTAATGTAGAGAAATATGAGCTCTTAATGACTTGGAACCATTAAAGTTTAGTGGCATAAAATATTTGTCCAGAACGAACTAAACTTTACGCTTTGCCTAGACACAAAACTAAAACTGTGCAACCTACTACAAAACTAATTACAAGTATGAAATCACCATAAAAGCCTGTATACACAGCAAATATGTCTTTGCCCTAGGCTACAGATTAACGCAACTTTTTTTTTCTCGAATCACATCTCCCCATATGCATTAGAGAGCAAACAGCACACATATATAATTTGATCTTTAACGCATGCTTTCAACTGCTAGCTCATGGAACATGCCCCTGCATGTCTTCACAAGAGCAGAACTGGTGGCAGCAGGCCAATGACGCCCACCTAAACTAAATTGCCACTCGGAATCCCCCCCCCTCCCCAACTTGAGATAGAACACCGCCTGATAAATGTTTATTTGAGATCACACTGTGTCAAATTGAGGTTTGATCATGCAAAACTTTAGATTATCACGTCCCGAAGCATTCAGTTATGCCACGGTATTCATCTTACCTCAACCATCCTCTCCTCGGTGTCTTCGATGCGGCGCTCAGATGACCGTAACAGGCTGCGCAGCTCTTCTACCTAAAAGTCGTGAAATAATGACACCTATGTTATTAGAATAAACAGTACAGTGTTTGTAAATAGTATTCAGTAGTTATAAAACCTGAAACTCTCTGACATTTAACACTTTGTTATGCTGAAGTTTAACTTGCATGTAAACACTGGGTATATCTTACATACATAACACATTTATTCAAACTGTTGCATCAGCGAGATTCAAGTTGACTTTCGCCATTCACAATCTATGCACACATAGTCGTAACAGCAGCTCACTAAATTATCAGCATGCTTTTAAAGATTGCCTACCTATGTGCGCTCCATGCAGTTACACATTCGATAGACCTTCAAACTTTACACAATGTAGTAAACCGACACTAACTGCCCCACATACTGAATCGGAAGCTCTGTTAGAACTTTTATACCTGAAATATGCCATGTATAAGCCTTAGCCCTGAACTAAAATCGCATGACACGCGTTTCGCACGCAAAAAAAAAACGAGCGAATAAGAAACAAAATGCTCGCATTGCTGTCTCGTGAGGCATTTTCTTCTAGAATTGCATGCCTTAAAGAAGCACTGACACAAAAACTTTTTTTTTTTTTTGCAATAGGTAGCTTATGACCCACTCATCATGGCTGGAAACATCATTTGCGCGAGTTCACTCAACCCCAAGCAATGAGTTCACTCATTTGCGCGAGTTCACTCAACCAAAGAGCACCGAGCTAGGCAGGAGAAATTGCTGTGGCTAGGGAAACACAGTTGGCCACGTGACCACGCAAAACCGACTAACGGTGAGAGCGAGCGGGTTCCCACACTGACAGCCAGCACATGCAAAGCAGCAGGCACGAAGGAAGAAATCCCACTCAGTTCAATTGTAAGCAATTAGCCAGCACAAACTCTTGACGTAGGCTTGTTTACATTGTTGTTGCCTTGGCCTCTGCATCACAAGAGACCTCCCATCTAACTCAGTCCCACAGGGTGCAGTCTAGCATTAATATCTTGGGTTTAACATGCAAAAAACACCATATGATTACAAGAAACTCTGTAGTGGAGGGCTCCGAAAATTTTTACCACCTGGGCTTCTTAAAATGTGCATTGAAACCTGTACACGGCCGCAACCGGGATTCGATCCCGCAAGCTTCAGGTTAACAGTCGAGTTCCATAACCACTAGACCATCGTGGCAGGGCACAGCATGTATTTTTAAATTAATTTCAAATATGTTCTAAGCTATATTAGCTCTTGATATGTTGTAGATGTATAGACGGGTCAGTGGTTGAAGGGAACAGCTGCGTGCACAGCACATTTGGTTGTCGCTATCTTACAGAAGCATAGTGGTCGAGATTTGCTTAAGGCTTCTGGTGGTCGAGCGTTCCACCTCCTCTTGACAGACTAGTGTTGTACATTAAGATTGTTTATTTGTCCACTTGCTGTTAGATGGCCAGCAATATTAATGGTGTTCGTTCGAGTGTGCCCTTTAACAGTGATCTATACTGTACATGTCTTTGCATAAATTTATCTCGTTCATCGCATCTCCTTCGAAATGTGTGAGCGCTTCTTTGATGGCTACTGATGTAACAAGCTATTGGGTATACCGTATAAGACATCAGTGGGCCAACATTAAAACAAGGGTTGACTACAAATTGAGAATTCGATACCATGCCTTTAACAGATCTTGTGCAAGGGACAGGTACTGCGCCTTTGATGAAGGCCTCTTACATAATGGACAGACGTGCAATTTCATTATGGATGCGGCCGAGTACGTATCTATCCCACCGTGCGTTCATCACATGCAAAATTGCGCAGTGCAGTTCGAGCTTTACACAATAAGATACAGTAGCAGTACACGAATACTCGAGGACGACATTGAAGCACACACACCTCAGCCTCGTTCTTGGCCTCGATGCAGGCGTACTTTGTGACCAGCCGATCCGACTGCTGAAGAGCCGCAGTCTTCGTCTCGAGCAACTGCAGAAGCTCTTCTTCGCGAGCCTTTATGGAAAGAAAACAACGCAGACATGATCAAATGTAAGCAATTAATTGCGAGCTATGCTGCACCGTTTTGCACAGTTTAACCTGCGAAAGTTTCGTTAACGATAAGAACTCTTAATAGGTTGTAACCCCTCCAGGCAAGGTAAAGTCAAACGGTTTCTAGGGTACGTACTGTATATTGCAGATTATAGGTCGAACAGCAGTGAATCCGAGGACAAGATTGTTCATCGGACCTCTCGGAAAAGTCTCGTCAGACCCCTCAGACTTAATGATTCCAAGTCGATTTTACCATTCCCCATAAAGGCTGACTTCGAATATAAGTCGACACCCGAACTTTGGAAGGCCATTTTACGATAAAACGTCGACTTATAATCGGCAATATATGATATAAATATCACACTTTCACTATTGAAAACCAGAGTGAGAAGCCAGTCTTGTAAATGTAGCAGCCCGCTAAAAAACTGCTATGTCTTGATTTTATGTTAAAGTGCTGCTTCACAATTTGCCTTATTCCCTTCAGTCCTTGTTATTTTCGTATGTCGAAATGTTATGTATTACCTGCAATAGTGAATTGACGTTGCTCAGAATACAACTGCAGGATGTTTTATGTACACACATACCTGATTATAATAAAGTCAGATCTGTTACGAAAACACTTTGCTATATGCAAAAACTTGCTAGAAACGTGTATTAGCACCATCTGCAACAAAGTTATTTTTCCCCTCGTGATAAACGATAATTCGTTATATCGAGGTTTGAGTGTACAGTTTTATATGAATTCAATGAACGTGAAGGCAATTGCAGTAGCATTCTGCATTAAAGATGCAGGCCACTGGTCTATAGCAGGGGCGGCACCAGCATTATTTATTTGGCAGGGGCGGGGGGCACCCCACAATTAGAAAGTTCATTCAGGGGGACAAGAAGACGGGGAACATAGTCATTTTGTTATGATTATGTTCCCACTTGGAGAGCAACAGGGGGGGGGGGGGGGGCAGGCAAAGATTTCGGGGGAGCTTCAGCTCCCCCCTGTGCCCACTCCCTGGTCATTAGCTTCACTGCACAAATTGACCCCTCGTAAAACTGGCAAAGCTTCACCACAGTACAGGCTATGTTGCAGAGAAGCTAACCAACCAAAGCATCGCCATCATTTCGGGATGCACATAAGCTTCCCTTGATACGCATGTATAAGCTTCCCTTCATGGCATGTAATTTTCTTTTATTAACAGTACATGCTTTGTAAATAGATAATAATAACATTAGTAATAATATCTGGGGTTTAACGTGCCAAAACAACGATATAATTACGAGAGACGCTGTAGTGGAGGGCTCCAGAAATTTCGACCACGTGAGGTTTTTAAACCTGCACCCAAATCTAAGTACATGGGCCCCAAACATTTTTTTCGCATCATCAGAAAATGCAGCCGCCACAGCCGGGATTCAATCCTGCGACTTTTTGGCTAGCAGCCGAGCGTCATAACCACCAGACCCCTGCGGCGAGGCACTCTCCCTTAGTGCAAACATTTTAAATAGAAATGCTGCTTAAACGAAGGAGCTACCTCCAGTCACCAGCAGTCCATTTGTAGCCATTAAGGCAAACATTTGTGAACTTACTTTGAGCTTGAAGATCTTGTTCTCATAGACGGCCAGAATCTCCGATTGCTTCAGCTCTCCCGCCTGCGTAACAAGCATTTGACAAACGCAGTAGAGAAAGGAGATCCTTCAGAATCCTGCTAGATGTAAATTTGTTGATTATGCACGAGCTCCATCTTTGTTAGTACAGATCAACACAAGTATTACTAGGCAACACATTTGTTCCCGCAGGCCCAGACCAGCTAAAATGAAAACTGGTCCTTTTAACGCAAAATAGATTTCAGACATTCTAAAAGATGTCAAAAGCATGGACGACTAGAATGTCTTGCTTTTAGTTAAGAAAAAACTTAGTACAGGGTTCGAATAGCAAGTAATGTGCTTGTGCAAATGTTCGAACAAATACTGCAGTATTCGAATTCACTTAGAATTGAATTCACATCGTTGAAAATTTTGACTTGTTCGAGGCGAATGAGTAGGCACGTATTATTCTACATGCAAAACCCCGTAAAAGTTGTTTCACTGCAGTAGAGGGTTGCTAAGCCGTGAAAGCACATTGTTAGGTGTGTATTAATTCGCAGGTAACTTTGTAAAAATGGTTCCACTGCAGCAAAGTAGTGCTCTGCCGTGAAAACACATATCCAAAAGAAAGCTGCACTGCCACGAAGCCCCAATTCAGGGTTAAATGAGAATATTACCCTCACATTCATTTATCATTTTCGTAAATGTTTAAGTTTATAAGCTTGCTAAAACGACTTATATGCTGCAAGTATAGTTAATTTTATAATGTAACATAGTTTATAGGCTATCGCTTGCATTCTACCGAAAGTCTGAGCCTGCTTCTATTCAAAGTTGTTTTCACTTCCTTTGCTGAAAAAAAAAGGCATTTGCACAGGCCTTGTCTCAATTTTTTAAATATTGCGCAGGTTAGCTTGGCCATGGCAAATATGACCTTTTTCTTTCTAATAAGCGATATATACACTACTGAAACTCAATTAGAAATTGTTTGACCAAGTTCACTGTTTGCACAAGTCTAGCTAATACACTCATACCTCATTATAACAATGTTACATATTACACAAAATTAGGTTCGTTATATTCAGAAATTCGTTTAAAAGATGTATTCCTCACACTATTGTAGAACTTTTTTCATTTACTTTGTTATAACTAATGTTTAGTTATATCCGGGTTTGTTGTAACGAGGTTTGAATTATTAAGATGCCCAGGGCTACAAGCTACATGGACTGCCATGATAGATGAGAAATCAAGCTAGTAATTTATTTTTAAAACAACACTTCTTTATACTCTCACGCCTCTGACCCATGTGTTGTTTAGTGAAACGTGTTGATACCTGCTCGCGGCGAGTGCGGCAGTGTAAACCAAAGGCGGGCAAACTCGCTTATGAGTTGAATCACTCAGACTAGTGTCGACTGCGATCGTGCGCAGAGTCCAAGTCTGAGAGAATCCGGATGAGTCATATTCTGGCAAGTACGAGCGAGTTGCAGTAGGTTTTACATTTTTTTGCCGACCTATTGCGTCGAAATGGCTACTCTAGCAGCGCCGACATCAGCCAAAACAAGGAACGATCGGCATATGCATGTGTGAAGAAATGGGAGCGTGCTTTGCTAGGTCGAAGTGTTCCTGTAAAGTAGGCTCGCCTCACTCTGTCTTTCCGACCCAAATAAAAAGGCAGTGCTACAAAATGCAGCTGGTTGATAGCTCTGGCATGGATCTTTAGAACCATTATGAAGAGCCACTCAGATGCTCCTGTTGAGAAGCTTGTCAGTAGTGAAGTTTATAGACAGAATTAGAAAAATGACTAAAATACACTCATCTTAACGTTTCTTCTGATTTTTACTATTTTGTTTATTTATTATGTTCGAGGCAACCCAGGATACCTGCGTTTCCTCGAAGGCATTATAGCAGAGTAGACATGTTTAGTGTGACATTATACATATTTTGCATAAACAAACAGCTAAAAGATATGAAACAATGTCACTATTAAGGCAAACATAGATTAGTATGTTCATAATTAACAGAAAGCTCAAAGAAAAAAAACAC
The DNA here is from genome assembly GCA_013436015.1 of Rhipicephalus annulatus. Taxonomy (NCBI): domain Eukaryota; kingdom Metazoa; phylum Arthropoda; class Arachnida; order Ixodida; family Ixodidae; genus Rhipicephalus; species Rhipicephalus annulatus. The sequence goes on from WOVY01013673.1 coordinate 155,285, forward strand.
TCGGACAATTTTACATTATTGTAAACACAATTGTGATTGAATATCATCATTATCATATACAGAAACAGTTTTCCTGTAACATGTGTTAATCTTGTACAGTTTATGGAAAAAATTGACCTGGAAAAATTATTTGTGTTGCAACCAAACACATGTTTGAGCAAGCTATGAATCTATACCTCGAAGCTCTGCTCCAGCTTCCGCGTAATCCTCTCCATGCTGTTTTCAACAGAGAGTCGCCTGTTGTTGTTGGCGGGAGCGGCAGAGCGCGACAGCGTTCTCGCCATGTGCCGCGGTGGGGAAGGCTTGTCTCGCTTCGCGGGAGACTCCAGGGCCTTGCGCTTGCGATTGACTGACACCAGGGACTGGACGAACCTGTGTAAGGCGCCCAGTAGTTCTCCAGTGCTACGTGAACGAGTTGCATAAACACCAGCAACTCTGCAAGAAGCCCTGAATTGCCCAAGCAACTCTCGAATAAACCACCACTGTGCATGAAAAAAAAAAGCACACAAGAACACAGCGCTCATGTGAGGGAAAAGAAGTACACTCATACCTTGATATAATGAGCCCAGATATAACGAAATATTCGATGTAACGAAGACTAATATTCATTTACTACTTTATATAATAGGTATTTTGTTAAAACAACTGGGGTTCAATATATCAATGTGAGTGTATCTCAATTGAAATTTCAGCATGCAGCAGTGGCAGACCTGCAGCCGTAATTCCACTACATCAGTCTCGCAGCTTAAGAATGGCGATTCGCATCGTGGCACATGTCATTTGCCACAGAACTGAGCCAAAAAATTTTATGCAGTGCACCAAAAATCAAGATTCCCGATGCTTTTGAAGCGCATGTTTTCGATGCTACCATGGTCATGCCTTTACGAATTACAAAGCTGGAAACCACGGTACTGCAAAAAATTTCACATAACCAAGGGTGGCCTTACCGTTCACGGCTAAAGTTCTGTTGGAAGTTTGCCATGATCGTGAGGTTGAAGGCTGGCATGACCACATCCGCCTTGCCCAAGCACAGGGCTACTGACAGGTAGCTTGAAGTCGTGGGTTCCTGAGAATTGCCACAGGCACAATTTCTTATCGTTGGTGAATATGCGAGCTACCTGCAGCTTTCACAAACATTTACTCCCAACGCAAGTTCAAAAGTGGGCAACTTCAAACAGCAAGAACATGCTCATATTTACAAACATGAGTGCTGATCATCGATAAAGGTTAGTTGAAATCAAAAGCTTATTTTTGTCTCCCTATGCATTTGGTTTTGCATCGAGTACTGCTTCCAGCATCAGCTATCCCAAAGACTTCTTACATGCTTCAACTGCAAGGCTTGAAATGCTGGAACTGGAGACTAAACTTTTAGCGTGACATTTTGAGCAAGTACCCCTTCTTTAGCAAGTCAAAACTATCAGCAAAATGTGTGTGTATTGGGAAGGGAGTTGGGGGGGAGGGGGCACCTTTCAGGCAAAACACCGAAATTAGAGATGGGAGGAGCATTGGTTTATGGCCAGAAAAAAAAATTATGGTTGATCCCTTCGTCATAGGAATCCGCCTAATACGAAAGTAAAACGTGTCCTTGAAGGCCGACTACGGTGATTTTTTTTACCATGTCAAAGTAACAGTGCTTTCATGTTCCCCAGATGCTTGATGGGCCAGAGAGCAAGAAAACTCGGCAAAGTTTAGAAGAATTTTAAACAAACAAAAAAGTGCAACACCGAAACCGAAACCCAACCACAGTACTATCTTTGTCTGACGTAGGCGTTGGTAAAAACCATGCAAACTGAGATTCGAACGCATGTAGAGGCCAAGTAAAATCGCCGAAGAGGAATGGCGATTGCTTGTTGTGCATTCCACTGTCAGATTGCGCCACCTGTCCAGGCCACCGAAATTTGTGGAGCTGTGATTGGAAAAATGATATCGCTGAAAAGTTTGTAAACTAACTTAAGCTTCTGAGTATTGCTGTAGGGAAAGTGCACATGTCTGGCAATAGTGGAGCTTAAAATTGCGCTGGTAGGGAAGAGTTAAATTAATTTAGGCCAAGTACTCGCCCGCCCCTTTCGCAGGACGTGATAGGCCCGATCATGGTACGCCCTATATAATCTTTAAATAGTGTTTTCATGCGGTAGTGAGCTCACTTAGTTCGCTACCATAATGTTCATGCATGGACCATTTTCTGTCGGTACGATATTAACACAGTGTCCATGAAGCGAGCCTGCAGTGCTAGCTAAAACAATACATAATATCGAAACAAAGGGGTAATTGTATCTTCAGAGTGTATCCTGAATGTTTGGGTAATTATACGAGGAATCATGTGCAACCACAATGCCACCTGTCATCCATAGCTAGCAGGCCTACAACGAACTGAAACTTGTGCGCCAAACCAATGATATGTTGGCTAAGCAACACACGCAATCAGTGCCAACAGGCGACAATGTAGTGGTGCCTCAGTTCCGTCACTTTCGTTGCTTCGACGCAAGCGTTGGCACACGCACACACACACACTGTTGCCAACAATTGTTGGAAGCGAGTTGAGAGAGTCCGGGTGATCTAAAAAATTAATTTGTAAAATATCTGTGTATCTCTTCAGCCTGTAATTGGGGACGAATGATGGAAACGTTCAATGAACATACCCAGCGAATTTCATTGAGATTTATTGACCTCGAAATATTGCCAGACTTAACCTGTAAAGAATTAGAATAATGTACACTGATATAAAAGAACTTTCACACGTCCATTGGTGTTCGAGAGCAACAGCATCATTTAACATGGATGCATTCACGCTGACGCTTAGTCATACATCTACATCCATACTACTAACGTGTGTCTTTAATGATTGAACAAACCCTAGTGGTCATATGTGCTTGTGGTTGCTGCAGTAGTTAATGGTGAAAGCGAAACCAGAGCTAGTGATGTGACAGAGAGAAGAGCATGACTGATCAGACACCGGACTTGGGCTAAGGTCGCCTACTCGCGGCACGTTGAAGTTACTGAACACCACTGCCCTGGCCGCTGCCCAACCAGAGGCCGGCCGCGATCTTTCGCAGGGTGAGCGCAAGTGGGTAACGTGTAGCTACATCCAGGCTATCCAGGCGAAACAGGAACATTCCAAAGTTTGCCGAGCTATGTTTGGTTTGGAGGGATGCTATCAGCTATGCTGACTATCGTCGTAAGGTCACCACCTTGGGGCGTGTTTAGGCCTTGATAAAATTGCACTTCTATTGTAAACGTGCCAAATGAGACAGACGCTTGAAAACGAAACATTTAAGGAAGCAATTGCAGATGCCACGACCATAATGCATTACTGCACTTTACCAAGGACGCTGTGAAAGGCGTATTTTTAAGGTGTACAAAGTATGTGGCCGTGGTGCAGTGGACAGTGTGCCCGGCATCTTTTTAGGGGCGAAGCTCCTTATAGCGGCACCCGTTCGTCCCGCGTCCCGTCGTAGTATGTAACCAGTCTTACGCTTTGACCTGCAAACATTTTGACCTCCAAGGTGGTGCCGGTGAGAGATTCCTTCTGTGCGTTGTTGAACAACAAAAAATAGTGCTCAATGTACATGCCAATAGCTGATAATGGGGTACGAGAGACAGGACAGGCTTTTAGTTAACATGCACGCTGCGATCCCCATTAGCAGCCATTGCATGTACATTGAGCACTATCTGAAGGGAAAGGGTTGCTACGTTATACCCGCTGGGTGTAACCACCTTAGTTTTAGAAAGGTTTCACGAGCGTGGAGCCGCAGTGCCATGAATACAATGAGCTTGTATATACCATGAACTCGAGGTGGTTAAAGGTGGGAAGTAGACCCGAAGCGCAAGCTGTTAGAAAGTGTGCGTGTGCCCCCTCTCGTTTAGTCCTTGGAATGTCCGCTGGATGGCGGTGTTTCTATATGGGGAATATATGATGAAAAGATGTGAGATGGTGGTACTTGGAGTGTTGAATAGATGGACGAACAGACACACAGACAGATGCATGAATGGATGCATGAACGGACGCATGGGCGGATGCATGGACGAACGCAGGAACGGACGCACACACGGACGGGCGGATGGACGCATGGACGGTCGCACAGACAAAAGGAAGCAAGAACGAATGGACGGACAAATGCTTCGCCCCACTTTCCATCATTCACTCCGTGGATATGCTGCCAATTTTTTTTTGCAAACTGAGAGGTCAGTTCAACACTTATTGGCGAAAACTTTCTTTGTCTTCCGATCGTGCGTATTTTCTCGAAGTCACTTCCGTTTCTGAAGTCTTGGTTAATCCCGGCACAAAACACTTTCGTATCACAATGAAAACTCGCAAGCAAAGAAAATAGCTGGAAACGCAATGGCATAAAACTGAGAAGCATGGCATGGAGGCACCCCAGATGAGGAGGCTATGCCACCATAACACCAGCGGGCAACTGACGCAGGTCTCAAAAGCCATCTTTTGCCAAGTGTATGTGTCGCCGCAGATATCGTGTTAGACTTGTAAATACAGATCTCGAAGGCCATGTTTTTTTTTCTTGGGAACCTGGACATTATCATGACTGCGGCGTGATCACTACATGAGAGAAAAATAAAACAGTCACAGCTTCACCGCAAAGAGGAAGCAATGAATGCGATAGCAACAAATTGGAAAGTCACGCGAAAAATGGCAAGCAGATCGAAACACGCCCAGCGTTTCTCACGCGCAAATGACGCACGAAATGTACTCACAGGTACAGATGAACACGAATAAGCGTCTCAGATGTTACCTTACTGTGTCTGAAAAGCGCACCCTTTTCGCAAACAGACTGCACAGCGAGTGCAGTGACCTTTGCGCGCCCAATAACTACAACAGAATCAATCCAGTGAAAGCCCAAGACGTACGATTCTCTGCACTGCCAAACAGGTGCGTGCACGGCTGAGCGTCCAACCCCCTGTCTCTCTGCGGAGGCAAAGTACGCGTGAGAGATGAGAGCGCGCTCATTGCGCCATCCCCTGGTAATGCTGAAAACACGATATTTCCCCAAAGATGACCATCGCCAGTGATAAATGGTGGATATAAATAGCTTGCTGCTTCAACGTTGAAGGAGGTGCTCCTTCGTGGCTCAGTGACTATCACCTCGCACCCACAAGCAAGAGGTTGGACATTCGATTCCGAGCGCGGAGCTATTTTTTCTGGATAATTTTTCTCTCTTGCATTTTCGTGTATAAAGATACGTATACATATCCATGAATGACGCCAACATCAACGCCGACAGCAAAATCAAGCCGAGTGTCCATATAATTGCTATCGTAATAAAATTTGACAACAATTTGCATGTGTGGGTAGTTGGGAAGGCTGAGCAAGAGTGGAGTCGAATCAAGCATGAAAGTGTTGCCGGGATGTACGGCGAGTTTGGGGATGTTGTGCAGGATGAGGGGGCAAAAAATATTTCCAAAATGGTGTAAAAAAACTGCAAGTTAGCCATGCGATTGGGGGACGAGGGCATGTTTGCATTAAATTTCACGGTATGTGAACCGAATTGATTTTTCGTAAAACATAGCACCAGATTCGCAAATCTTTATGACAACAAGCGCCAATTTTATACAAAATTCGAAAATCTAAGCTCGTACGTAAACAAGCGCACGCAATTCGCCTACCTGGAGGAGTTCCTGAAGACACTCTTCGGCATTTTCGAGTTTGGTCATGAACTGCCGTAGAAAGTCTAGGCATGTGGTCACAACCTCCACTTGCTTGATGCTGAGAGGAAAAAGAGGATGAAAAGAGATTAAGCGTTAATTGTTATGCTCTACATATCAGTTTTAGTCACACGGACCTTTGACTATATCTAAATAAATTCTTACTGATGCAAATGACTGAAGTGACATATGGGCTACCCGAAAAAACAGCAGTAATAATGTTTGATACCACTACTTCACTCAAAAGTCAATATAACGAACATGAATATAACAAAATATTGGTTACAATGAAGTACTAAAAGAAAAATAGTCTCGCTATAGGTACAGTGTTAAGGATATATCTTTATAGCAAATGTTCGGATATAACAAACTTATTTTCCTGTTAGAAGCAACCTCGTTATAATAAGGTTTTAATGTGTTAACAAATGACTGCAATGATTATAGTACAACATTTAAGATGATTGTAAGGGGCCGAAAATAGAAGAAGCAATGACACACACTATTCTATTAGTGTGTTCTCTACAAGTGTTCACTCTAATGTGGACACACTATTCCTTGTTATGAAGGTCTTGACCACAGTGCGAGATGTATACTCATTAGGGGAGGACAATTCTGAAAAATGATTGAAAAGAAAGGACGATTGAGATAAATTATTGAACAGATAAAGTAATAGCACTAAATGCATAATCATCAGTGGATATCTATCAGCAGGAGGATGCAACTCGAGAAAAAAAAAGTCACAGAATCCAGCACATCCCAAAAAATCTTAAATTTCCAACTTTGCTAAGGCACTTTAATCAAGTAAGCCTGGAGCGCTTTTTGTAACAAATATGTGACACGCAGCGAATTCCGTGCATTAGTTCCTATAAAAACTGTACACAACATTTCCGGAGCTAGAGTTACGCTCTACAGCCGATAGGTATCCGCTGCCTTTACCCAAACAATGAATGCGTGCTGTCGTTACTAGATCTGGGCAAACACAATTCACAAGAAGCCAAGAATTTCATTCACGAAGGTGTCGACCTATCAATTATTTTCACGCCCAGAAAAATAAAAAACCTGATTGGACCCGAAACTTACATGCATGCGTCCTGGAGGCACTGAGGGTCCTTTGCAAGGTACGGCTTCAGAAGGGCCCTGATGTGCTCTATGGTCATACACTGTTTGATGATTGTCTCGCCACAGATACCCGAGTCCATGAGGGCTTCGAAAGAACAAAAAATACAACTTTTTAGCGTTTTCTTGAAACTACAATTCTACATTAATATCCTTCAATCAAGATATACGACTTGTTACAAAGTCAAATCCATATATATATACATATAATACACACACACCTTCTATAGCTTCATCACGTCAGGTTGCAAAATACAGCAAACATACGCTATCAATGACTATTAGTATGAGACATTCTGGAATAATACCGTCACATCTGCTTCTATGTCATGATATGATTGTACACGTAGAAAAAGCACACACCCGAAAAAGCCCTCTCACACAAGATCCATAGACAAACTTATCACATGCTTATAAACACTTTTTGAGCTCAACAGCCCACAGCAACACAGATTGCCAATCTTTAAAAGTACACTCAAACCTCATTACAATAATGTTGCATCTCGCATGAAAAATAGGTTCGTTATAATCAAAAGTTCATTATAAATGCATATTTGCAACACCAAACCTATCGCAAGGCTTTTCTTTATTTACATCGTTATAATAGTTATGACGTTATATTGAGGTTAGAGTGGAAATGAGCCACGGTATAGACGAACCCATGCTCATCCGCCACCGATAGCCATCCAAGAGCCAGTTTCGATCCTCCCAACCTTTGCAGTAACAAAAAAAGAGAGTTACCAAACACATGCAGCATAGTACATTGCGACATTTGAGTGTGTTTACTGATCCCGACTTATCAGTCTTTATCTTATCTGTCTCTTATCTGTCCTGTCGCATCTATGAAAGTGCATTACTGAGAAAACCGAGTTTCAAAGTGCGTCGCCCTTGTATAAGCAAATGGGGTCGCAGGCGTAGCATGTCAATAAATGCCCCTTGCACAACAAGACGCCAACGTTTTTTTCTGTTAAGGTCATTCTGCACAATAACCCCAAGGAGGCTGGCAAAATAAAGTGAGCCAAATTAAAAGTCCGGACGAATTTTAAAGGGGCCCTGCAACACTTCTTGAGCATGGTCAGAAAATGCTGCCAATCGGTAGTAGAGGCTCCCGAGAACACACCAGCCAAATGTCATAGAGCAGATCGCTGTCTAGAATTCACATTAAATTATCAAAGTCAGCTGAAAATGGCTTTCTCTTCCCTCGACAAATGACAGAAGACGTTCAAAAATCGCTCGTAGAATGCCCATCTATCTGCCAGTGGTTGATTCGAACATGGCACTCTCGGTCATTACAGAAATCGTCGCGGGAGGCCGTCACTTGTTCACACGAGCGCTTGCACTGAAAAATCCGGGTAATAAAAGAAAAAGAACACAAGAAAAAAAGTGCTCAAGGTCACGAGGCGTGCGCGACGTTTTTTTGTTTGCCCCTCCCATCCCTCCCTGCATAGCTTCCAGTGCTTTCGTCGGGACGAGAGAAGAGAGAATGCGATTGCAATGTGTGACAAATCTTTGCAAGTCCACTTGTACTGGACGAATTCTTTAAATGTTTGCAGCGTTGAATTTGTGAGGCAATGAGCTCTTCCAGTAAATCAATTCCATGGTTACTTACTCAAAAAAGTGTTTGAAGGACCCTTTAAAGCTTCGCACCAAAGTCCAGGAAGTGCACTGGGTTTTTCCGAGTCATTGGTTATAATGCATATATTTCTACGGGAACCGGTGTACTTACGTGTTCATTAACGCACACACACCAGTTCCCCTAGAAATATATGCATCATAACCAAGGACACAGAAAAATCCAGTGCACTTTCTGGACTTTGGTGCGAAGCTTTAAAGTTCACACGAACTACCCCACTGTCTACCCCTTTACCACACAAGCCCAAATTCTGCCCCTGGTCCTCGCGGCTTACTGTGAAAGAAGCGCAGGCAGGCCAGGTACATTTCTGGGGCGAAGTAGAGGCCCTCGACTTCCCGGTCCTGGAGGGAGACCAGGAGAACCGCGACTGCCTTTAGGAAAGCCGCCACAGGCGCATTGTGGGCTACCAGGAGGTTCTGCGTGCTCATCTCCTGCGATGACCAGAGAAATAAAAATATGGTGAAAGAAAATAGGTGCGAAACGAGGCACCACACACAGAAAGTGCGATGCATCTTTTACAACCTTCGCACTCCAAAAAATATACTACTTACAATTGCACTCGAGCCTCACTATAACGCAGTTGAGTATTGCACAAAAAAGTTTGTTCTAACCGAAAATTCGTTATAAAGCTATATTAACACTATATTCCAGGACTGTTTCATTTACTTCATTCCAACTGATATTTTGTTATATTTGGGTTTACTTATCAAGGTACGAGTGCACTCCTGTCACATGACTACAGTATGACATAGGCCAACATGTGAATAGACCAAGCGCGGTACAATAAATTGGAACAATACATTATTTTCTTGAAATTAGGAGACTCAAAAGCGGATAAATATGCAACAATAATGCAAGTGATTCCCGGCTGCATTCTCAACAATGTTCCTGTGAATGTGCAAAGATGGCTTAGTACATCGGCAGCAACGGGTTCCCGAATGAGAGTGCTTAGCCATCCCGGGTTGCAGGTGCTATTGAAACCAGTACATGCGGGAATGCGCGGAGCATGTGAAAAACGGCCTCAAGCCCCATGTGAGCTATTCGCGGTGGCTGCTGTCAGAAACAAACAAAAAAGGGCACTGCAGTCCTCACTGAATGTCCGTGTGCCATGCCTGCCTCGCTACTCGTAAAAAATAGCAGCCGAGTGCATATTACAGGGTGTCTGCGAGTACTATAAGGAGGGAATACCAAGCAGCAGTGTCTGAATGACATGTTTATAGAGCCCACACAATATACACTTCAACCCGATTATAACGAAGTTGCCAATTGCACAAAAATAGGTTCATTATAAGCGAAAATTCATTATAAAGGTATGTTCATAGCACTATATTGCAAGACTATTCTTGAGTTACTTCATTATAACGGATATCTCGTTATATCCGGGTTCTTTATATAGAGGTTTGAGTGTACACAGCAGCGGGTTGACAAGCTGTTTGGGTCACTGTGAAGTAAAGCAAATTTCTATTGAATTTGATTACCATGGCCACAAAGCTGTCCAAAAACACTAGTTGTACCACTAACCTTGGTGAGAAGTGTGACCAGCTTGATGCTGGTGTGCACCACGTCAAGCAAATTGGCATTTGTCTCGATGGCATCAACAAGCAGAGACAGCAGGGCTTCAATCGTGCTCGGCGTCCGGCCAACGTATCCCTCCAGAAACTCTGGCACCGACAAGACGATCGCCAGGAGGTTGATGGTCTTTACACAATGAAACGAAATGAGGGGCTTCAATGGAAAAATTAGATCGATTGAGACATGACATGAGTAGACACTTGAACACGTGCGACAAAGTAGGGTAGCAAATCTGGGAAGTAAAACAGCATGGAAGACAAAGACTCGTAAGAAAAAAAAATCCCCAGACACGATAGACCAGTGCCAAGTTCAACAGCATAAAAATTAGAGGACCCTGAAGCTTCGACTTTAGGAATTGAACGCGATAGCAACATCCTGTTTTTAGTGCGTACTTTGATCACTTACTCCATGAAACCTGTTCAAATATGCTATGCACCCACAATGTGGCCTTAAGGAAATAGGCACAGTAGTCTTGTGTGCCTTTCATATTGGGGTACGGGCTTTCAACCACGGAGCCATTATGATAATCACATATTCTGACACCTGTTGGAAATTTACCACGCATTATTACTGCAACATTTCATGCTGCATTGTGAAGTATATATACAGGAACCGTGTGTGAAGCATGAAAGCTACTTTCACTGGATTTACAAGCAGATGAACTCCTTCTCACTGTTTTCACAAGCAGAGGTGTGGTTGTGTGGTAGAACATCCGCTTGCCATGCAAACGACTCGGGTTCGATCCCCATTTGGACCCAAACAACGCTGGTTCGGTCCCCACTCTGCTCCAGAGCTTAGGGAACAAGGGGACATGAATGTCCCTATGTTCTCTAAGAAGTGGTGCTGTATCAGAGGTAAAAATGTCTACTCTCTAAAGCTCGGTACTTATGCTTTTGCCAAGGTAAACAACTAGGAAAATACACTCATGGTTGAGCTTTAAAAGGACACTAAAAAGTAACGACTTGGTTTAAATTGACAAACTGCACTCCTAGAACTGGTATGTCTAAGCTTTACTGTCATAAGTTCATTATTAGCAGAGAAAATCAAGGTTGAAGCTACGTTTCCAAGTTTTGCACCGAAATCTCCACGCATGACGTCAGAAATTTGAAAGGCATTTTTGTTACTTGCATGGCATGGGTTCAATGAAATTTTTTTGAACTTTGAAACCAACAGATGATGATTTACATACATTTTATCGATTAGAACCTACATAGGACTTGTTAGAAGACTTCAAAATGTGCGACATCGCAGGTTTTGGTGCAGCAATCTCAGAGCGGCATCTGCATTGTCATTTTCTTTTCGAGTGTTTACTCGCTTACCAAACATCATGTCACGGTAAGAGTAGTGTTTTCGGTATTGTGAAAGTGTACTTTGTTAATACGCAAAAAATCCTTTTGCCCTTAGGTGTCCCTTTAATGTAAACCACCAGTATGATCAAGGTGAATTGCCAGAGTAAAGCTGGTTTCATAACACAAAATTCACGCATACAGAGAAGCAAGACTGCTGCAATTATTTTGTGTGGTTCACCTTAATGCCAAACCAAGAAGGTAAAAAGAAATGAAAAAAAAAAGAAGCATCAAATAAGTATAGCTTTGTTTTTCTCTCTCCATACGTGTGAACAACATTTTACGGCACAAACAGATTAATCTCAAAATTAAGCTTTCTTGTTGTAAATGAAAAATCTTAAGACCCGACAGCAAATTTCGGCGAGAACAATAAACACACAAGGATTTTAACATTGGCCAGCACAAGTGAAAAAAAAAAAGAAAAGTGTAACGAATGTGGCCTCACAGTCCGCAAGTCCTCAGATTCTCTCTGTGCTTGTTTCTCGGCCACCTTCGATGCACAGGAGACCATCATCTTGTGGTACCTGGCAAAAAAATAAATAAGAATGGTTTCAGTGACGTGAATCACCTCTGAAAGAAGCCTGTTGATTTGATGATTTTAATAATGTATCAGACGAAACTTATTTGACTTCCGTTTAGTGCTATGCTTGTCTGAATAATTGAGTTCATGACACTTTTTGTTGTGGTGGAAGACAAAGTATAAAATAATTTTGAACAGTAGCAGGATTTCAATCATGGGGCGCGGGTCTTAAGCTATAATACATGTCTTGAAATGTGCCGTATTTGGCCTGTGGAACACACGAACGTCCGATTTTTTAACAGTACAGTACACTGTCGTTAAACAGAACCTGAAGGAACTAGGAAAATCTGTTACATAAAACAGGGTTCTTTTTGTTTATTACCAGATTAGCAGGCACACAGAATCCAAGCACAAGACCAACCATGTTACATGCAGCTATATTTCATTTACTGGGAAAAGTAAGTTGGGGTGCAATACAGGTAATACACCTAACTACGAAATGTGGCTTTGTACCAGAATGAGTTTTACTGTAAATAGGAGGTTTTGATGGCATAGCGGCCCCACATTGTAACTAAACCACCCTTTCGTATCTACAAAAGGAAAATAATTCTATTCATTAGTTTCCAACACACTGAAACCTGTTAAAGTTTCAGCATACACAAAAATATGTTTGCTATATCCGAAAAATTCGTTGTATCAATATATTCCTAACACTATAGCTATCAGAAGACTATTCTGCATTCACTTTATTATAACCGATATTTCGTTATAGTATCCGATTCGCTATATTGAGGTTTGAGGGTGCAGCGTCTCTACAACTTTAGGTTTATGTCAGAGCACGTTCAAATACTCCGACTCGTGCATACGTTCGACGCGCTCAAGTATTCGCAATCGCCTCAGTAGAACCTCGTTAACCACTCTTAGCCACCCTGTCGCGAAAACTTTCTGCAACTGGACTCACTTGAGGATGCAGGCCCTGCGCTCCGGGTGGTTAAGAAGGTCTTCGATGATGTCTGTGGCGATCCTCCTGGCTGCGATGTTGCTCGCCACAACCGTGCACAGGAGAATCTGAAGCGTCTGCTTCATTGATTGACTGAACATCTGGGAGAAGGAGGCAACATTAATCACATTTCATTAAAAAAAAATAAAGGTGGTCATCTTGCACTAGAGGCGCAAGGCTCAGTGCAAGAGCCACCAGGATACCACCAGGAGCTGGTGGTATCCTAGCTAGTACCGGCTTGGTCCACTCTCAATTAGGCCTAATTAAATATTTTAGTAACAAGAAACTAATATATATGGTTGTAAATATTCATTATTGTGCAAATTAATTTGATTTAATTACAATGTCAGTCATAATTATTATCTTCCTTGGCCTGATATCGCTGGTCTGATTGGAGATTGGACCTATTACTAGAGATATTTAGCTCGGCTTAATTATATTTGACTCAACTCCTGGCTTAAGACACAAAAGGCAAGTAATTTAATTCTGAGTATAAGATTGATGTTTGAGAAAGTCTAAAATGTCATTATCAACAGCAGTGCTCTACTTATTGAGGAATCAAGGTAAATGTACAATGCCATATGCACCACTAGTGGGACATTTTGATATGATCCCAATGTCATCGGAGGATTCGACTATAATTAAAATCGAACCAGTTGCAATACAAAAAAAAAAAAACTTTCGCGCATTACAACACATTACAAAATCCATGTTGCAGAACCAATTGGTAATAACAAGACGAATGGTGCAACTGGTTCAAAACTTTCTGTATTTACCTGGTTAGGATAGACAGGTGACACCATCTATCAGGGCCTACTTGAACCAGGCAAGCTTTTATTGCAGAAACATTGTGCATTCTATTTCTGGCGTGAATGCATTATAGCAACTTAATTGCAAATAAGTTGCTTTCATTTATTAATAAATTTTTCTTCAAGAACGCTGGGCAAATACGAACATGTCTATAACTCTCAAGATGTTCACATCATCATCTAGTGACCCTGCATCCCTACAACCCTTTGTGTATTCCGGTAGGACACAGTAAAAGCTGGCAATGCGAGCAAGGCACATGCCGAATCATTGAGGCCCATTTTCAGGCGGGTGACTTTAACTGTGCTAATGACGTGCGGACCACTAAAACACAATTTTATTTGAAAATAAGCATTTATTTGTCCTGAAAGCAGCAGTACGAGGCTTCTGGATCGCCATATTGACCATTAACGACTACTTAATATTTGCCTTCAATGTCCCTTCAAAAGCCCGTCTAAGCTTACCCTGGTTTAATACGCCAACAGTGAATAGGCAATGATGATAGTCTTCTTGCGACACCACACAAGATGCCAATAGAAAGCCAAATAGCTCTGCAACAAAACTTGGTTTAGGCAGAGCTCGCAAGTAGTACAGACTTTCGTAAACTACTCGCTGTGGTGGTCCAGTAATTATGGCATTTGAATGCTGACCTGAAGCCAGCGAGATTAAACCCGGACTGTGGCGGCTTCATTTCGATGGAAGCACCAATGCTAGAGACCCGTGCGCTTAGATTTAGGCGCCCACTCAGAAACCTCAGGTGTTCAAGATTGCTGGAGCTCTCCACTACGCCATCTTCTGAAACCATAGCATCACTTTAGGTTGTAATACCACAAACAGTTATTACTACTTGTATAAACTACAATTAGACAAACGAGTTTTCCCCGATTGGTTTTCATTCAGCGGCCTGCCCCCTGTGATGGTGATAATTGTGACCGCAATGGCCAATCAAACATGGCAATTGCACAAGCAGAGTTATCCCCATAGATTTATATTCCTCCCACTTCTACTTCCCTTCTCTAGACTTCTAGTAATTTCATTTGCGTGCTGTGCTTTGAGTATATTGTCAACTCAGTTATCGGAAACCTCTGAAATAAATGTATGCACTGAAATCTCTATGTACAGGAATATTGATTATAACGAAGGAAATTAAGACTAGTTTTACAGTAGACAGTGTTAGGAATACAGCTTTATATACGAATGTCCAGATATAATGTACTTATTTTTTTATGTTTATTTCCCCACTGAGTCACACATTTACATTTTTTTTAAGTCGCAATGTGCAAGATGCAACACGTAGCAAGATACAACTTTGTTATAATGAGGTCCTAGTGTATATTTCTCAGGGGAGAACAATAAAGAGAAATTATTGACCCCATAAAGTAACAAACAACCTTCCCACCTATCTATGAATTGCGGTTAAAGTGGAACTACTGCCTCTAACATGGTTTGTTTTATTCTTTTGTTCTGTACCTTTGTCTATATCTTGGTGCGCAGAATTCTTCATTAGGAGCAAATTGTCCTGGTCCCTCTAAGTTTAGTTTTACGAGTTTTAGTGTAACGAAACTGAGTCGCGGATAATGGTCAGCAATGTTCGAAGCCCTATCTGCTGCATATGGCATCTATTTATGCAAAAGCATAGATTTGTCGTGAGCTCAAGTGAAAGAGAGGTGGAGGAATCGCCTTTCCATCGTCTCATAAGAGACAATTCCTGCAAGAGCACACACATTTCTCTTGAAGCGCAGATCCTTAAAGAAACAAAAATAATAAAGGGCGCAGAGTCATCCATTCGAAATTTTGAGCCATTTTCACATTGCGAAATCATTTTACAGCTCACAGAAACTGTTGCTGCCACGGTGAGTATTTATTTACATTAAAATTTATTACTTTATTTACTCGCATAATGATCACACTCGCATAATGATCGCACCCCTAAATTTTGTAGTCTGAATTTGACTTTTTTTACCCACGTAATGATCGCACCCTGAACTTGCCGCATCAACATGTCATGTGCCGAGTCTAGCTGAACGCGCCTATCATTGTTTCTGTGATCTGCAAGTGGGCATCACTATGCTAATGCCGTAAATTTACTAATTTAAATGAAAGCATTCGTTATTTAGATGGAAGAAAGCGTTTTGATGCGCGTGACGTACTCACAACCTCCATAACTGACGCAAAGAAGAAAAAAAATGCGGTGGCTTCGCTCCATCGAGTGCTTTGCTCCGTCAGCCGCCATATTTGTTTTGACATCCCGCACTGCTACAGCGGCGGCCGCCTGTTGGTCGACCCGTGTTCATCCCGCAGCAGTGCTTTTTTGTTTTTTTTTCCCCCCGAGACCACGTTTTTTTTGTGGGTATGCTTTGCGATCGTCTGTTGAAGTGCCGTTTCACCACAGGGCGCTATGCGAGCTTCACTGCCGCGTTCAAGCTGAAGGCGCTTGACTACGCGCTAGAGCACGGCAACCGCGCTGCCGGCAGACATTTCGGCATGGACGAAATCCGGCTCAGATATTGGAGAAAACAGCACGACATGCTCACTGGCTATAACAGCACACGATGGGCTTTCCGCGGACCCAAACCTAGCAAGTTCCCCGATATTGAAAAGGCAGTCCTCGAATACGTGAAGGACATGCGCAAGGACGGTTATGCAGTGTCATTAGACATAATACGGATGCAGGCGTGCACAGTTTCCCGAAGGCTGGGAATAGCCACAAAGGACTTCCGCGTCGGTTCCGGCTGGACGACACGCTTCATGCGGCGGAATGGACTGTCGCTGGCATTTCCAACGCGCTCGACGGAACAGAAGATGACCCTCTGTGGGACAGTGCAGACACTGCCGGTTTAGACAGGGAATCGTGCGGCGACGACACTGACGCCAGTGACGCTTCGGCATCTGAATGAACAATAGGGGGTCAGAGAGGTAAAAAATAAAATGGCAGTGTGCCATGCATGTAGCTCCTGCGTAATGCGTGCATTTTATTAGAAAGGTAAACCTTAATTTACTTCTATTTTTGGTTATGTTCATGATAGCTACCGTAACAATTCTGATTAGCGACTTTTTTGCGTTTCCGGTGCTCAGAATATTTTTTCACGGAAAATTTACCCCGCGTAATGATCGCATCCCGAAGCTGGAGTCAATCTTTTGAAAAAAAAAGTGTGATCATTATGCGAGTATATACGGTATAACAAAGTTGCATATAATGAAAATAATGTAACGGGAAGTATTTAATAAGTGAGCGCTGGGTGGGCTAACAATGCACACAGTATGCAAGGACGCAGGACAAGAGGGCAGTTCAGACACAGCCCCACAACAACATCGTCGTCTTCATTCCGTCTGCACCCGTGCCTGAGGTACCTTTCTATACCAGTGACAATAAGTTTGTTATTTCCGAAAATTCTTTATAAACATACCTGCCTAGTTCACTCATTCTGAATCCGGGAGATTTTTACAATGGAGAGGGGGTGTCATATGTTTGTTGTCCTCACGTCTTTTTTTCATCGAAAAAAAAAAAAACATAAGAAATGCGGAACGGTGGCGAGCGGTGGGGGTCCAGAACAACCCTGCAAGCAATGTAAACACGCAGGTGGAGTGTCAAAATGAGAGCAGAATCTCCGTGATGCGTACCAACTTCAAGCGGGATCGAAAATATTCTTATTGTCTGAAGCTTAGTATAATAAAAAAAACTTGCAAAAGGAGTTTCCAAACCGCAATATACGCACAAAACATTTCTTTTCACCAAAACAAATCGCATGCATTTTTGTGGGCTACACGCAAATGGACCAATAAGGGACAGCGCAGCTGGCCTACTGGGAAGTGCTAAAGTCAGCTCCACCGTAGTCGTAAACAAAGATGGGCCCGAACACTGAAACGTTTCTTGCATTCTTTTTATGCCTTTATCATCTTTGTTAGCCACGTACCTTCCGAGCTCGTAGTCCCTATCTATGATCACATCGCAACGACTGTGGTTTCGTTCGCAGCGCTTGCGGCAAATGGTAGATCCGTTTTCATCCCGCATGCGCTGGCTGCACAAGTGCCTTCAAGACCAAGTCTCTTGTTGATATTTGCTAGGCTTGTGCGAATATTCGAACAAATAATGCAGTATTCAAATTATTCGAAATGAATGAATGGGTGCATATTAAACCGCATGCAACATTCTCTAAATCTGGTTTCATGGCAAGTGAAGCCGTGCAAGCACCTATTCAAACATATTAGTCCACATGTAAAAGTGGTGCTAAGCAGTGAAAACACATAATCAAAGAAATCTGCACTGCAGTGAAGCCCCACTTCAAGGTTTTAATGAAGAATTACGGTCACATTTATTCTGTCTCTGTTATTTTATTTTCAATTTAAAAGCTAGTTACACCGACTTATATGCTTTAAGTATAGAAAATTTCAAAACTCGGCAAATTTTACTGGCTATCACTTGGACAGTATCGAAAGTCAAATCCTAGCTGCAATTCAAAATTGTTTCCACTTCCTTTGATTAAACAAAAATTGCCTTTGCACAGGGCCTTAGTTTCAACTTTAAAAAATATTGTGCACGTTAGTTTGGTCATGACAAATATGCCTTTATCCTTCATAATATGTGATACACATATTATTCGAATTCGATTCGAAATTATTCCATCAAAATCACTATTAGCTTCGAATTTGCTTAGAGCAAAATTTACTATTCGCACAAGCCTACTATCTGCTATTGCTTCTGTTGCAGTTTTGTCTGCAGCGTGCCAGCAGAAGTGCCGCATTGACTGGGTGAGCGCTTGACGCACGTACGCCTTTGGAGTTCTGTCAAGTTACGTTGTAGCTATACATGATCGTGTCAAGAGTTACCGCTGTATTGTTGGGCCGCACACGTCCTTCGGTAGCTTTCAGCACGTTGCTCTCGGCCATTTTTCAACAGTCTGGTATTGAACATCCATATTTCAGCCCATTGGCCACGGTGGAATTCGGCTGCAGAATTATGCGAATTCGAATTACCGAGATTGTAGTGTATGTTTACATCAATGCTTCCTAAAACGACAGTGCGGATAGTTTCGCAAAAATCCCGGATCAGACATAGTTTACCTTTTGCTAATGTGGCCAGATCATGGTCAGAAATTTTAATTTACAGGGAGATTTTCCGGCCAGCCATACGAACGTAAGATATGGTCGAAATCCAGGAGCCCCCTGAAAAATCTGGGAGACCTTACATGCCAGTTATAAAGGTCTATTTTACACACTAGGTTTATTGCAAGTGTATTCTTCATTTATTTCGTTATAACCAATATTTAATTATATCTGGGTTCATTATATTGAGGTTTGACTTATTAGCAATGATCAAACATTGCACTGGGCCCCCTGAAAATGGACAAAGTATCTGAACAAAATGAAAATCGAATACGGAATGCTGTGCAGAGGACGATACGTACCGCTTTAGGGTGTAAAAATAGTGGGCAAAAAAAGTGCTCACGAATTTTGAGGACGAATGGGTTATTCTGCCAAGGGTGAACACTGCAGGTATCAACCATATTTCCGAAAATATTACCATATTTCAAAGGAAAGGCAGCAGGTACATTAGGTTTTATTGCACACTTTTTCCTGAATAAAACAGACACCATGCGCTATGGAGGAGTGATTGTGAATGGTGCATTAGAAACCCGTAAATGTACACATTTCTTTGCACTCAAAAGAAGCAACAGTGCAATTACCTTGTTGCTGATGAACTCATCGAGTGAGAGGTTCGCAAAAATGGCCAGTGTGTGCATGACCACGCAGCTGTTGTCGAATGTGGTCATTGGCACCAGCGCCCGACACAACTTTGGTAGCTGTGGCTGTGGAAAAAAAAAAAGAAAGAAAAGGAAAAAGCATGTAAGAGTGGGTAGCAATTGGTCAACTAATATGGTCTGTCAGCACGTGTCATCACCTGTATTTGCACTATCAAATGATGATAAAGGCTCTATACGAGGCAACTGTAAGATGTGCTGGAAGGTTTGGCCAGCATCAAGCACAGTCCTACCAAACAAAGTGCTTGAGTTGTTCAAAATGGTTCATTGCTAAGGTCACTTAGCTGTAAAAGTCTCAGATCATCGTAACTTCGTTATATAAAATACAACCTCGTAAATGCATTTCCATTTCATACGGCTGTCTAGCTCCAGCATCCGAGATATTGTTATGTTGCAAAACTGAGATGTTTTGGTGCATTTGGTTAGTGCATTTTCCCGTAAGGTATCTTCTAAAGTTGTTATTTAGATTAGAAATCCATAAACGAGGTTTTACTGCAGTTGAAGCAAATGGCAGTTAGTACTAGAGGATAATCTAGAGGCAAATTCAAACAGTCGCTGAATTTGAGTACCAGTAGAAAGCAAGTTAAGAGCAAGTAAAATATGCTACAACTTAGTATATGCCATTCTTGGCCAATATAGGTCTGTACAACACATCGTAAGCCTTAAGGCCGAACCACATGCAACATTTTTACCATCATTTCGTGGCGCTCCGTCTTACGACGGCATTGCATAAAACAACGCCCGAGAGGGCCGCCAACAACATGAGAAGCACCGAGGCCAACGGCCATGCCAGCGCACACATTTCAATTCCAGAGAATGAACCAGACATTTCGCAAAGTGATGTGCAGTTTCCTTCAATGCACCAACAAGAAATAATCAAGACTATATCTTGGATGCCTCATTTGCAGTTTTGTAGCGCAAAAAACAAGTCAAAGTGCTGCCGAAAGGTCTATTTCTGCTTATTTTAGTTGCAGTGCCAGCCACTGAGATTAAGAAGCACAATTTCCTGAAGGGACACCAAAGGCAAATGACAATTTACATCGTAGTGAAAGCTCAATGCATGACATCTGAAATTGCAATATTATCGACAGCAGTCACTTAATTAGCAAGAAATTAAGCTAAATGTATCGCACGACGTGTGCCAGGAGTGGGACATTTGCAAAATGATTACGATGAAGTGAAAGCATCCGACTATACTTAATCTCTTAATAACTAGTAATCAAACTGGCTGCAATAAAGTGAGAACTTTCTGTGTATTAAGAGACACAACAAGATGCTGCTTGTCCATTTGTTTGATTTATAGAAAAAAGAACTGCCTGGAATTACTATGGGAAATGGTGCGAGAGGTTCAAAAGTTATGTTTTCGGCTAGTTAGGTAGTGTCATCTAGCGAAGCTCTGTTGAGCCGAACAAGCAGAATTACGGCCTCCAAGATGGCATAAAATTGTTAAATGGACATTGTTGCTGTTGTGGCTCCTACTACTTTCGCTCTGCTGCTACTGGTGTCGGCAGCCGCATAGTAAAGGCGGAAAACGTAGGGTAACAGTGACATCTGAAAGTCCACTTTCAGGCGGGAGATTGATGAGCACCAACACGATGTGGACCATTGAAATGCGATTTTATATCAAAATAAGCACTTTATTGGCACAAAAGTTCCACTATGAGGTTTATAGACGGCTATTTTAACAATCAACATCGACTTAATATTTGCCTTTGGTGTTCCTTTAATATAAAGCATTTAAGCTTGGAGTTGTCGTGCATCTTTGAGGCGACATATTTGGCCTATACACTCATTCTTGATAAACCATCCAATGAACTTCAGTAAAGCTTCCCGAAACACTTCAAAGATATCACTAGCGCTTTGCTGTCGAAAATTCTGGGGTACAAGTGGGGTCAAATACACCCATCAGTTGAGAACTTGCAGGCCACACAGTGCACTGCGATGACCTGAGGCAGGCAGCAGCCAGTTTGGCAGCAGCGATGCCACAATTACGCTACATGGAAGTCGCTGTCAGCCGCGTATCGATTGATTTTGCATCCATCGAACTGCTTCCAGTGCCGACGCTGCTGATGTTTGGGACGTCCGGGGTGGAAACTTTGGCCACCACCCTACTGCGTCCACACCAAACAATGTCAGGCAACAAAGCGCTCACAAAAACGCTGCATGCGGCTCATCCCTTACAACAAAAAAATTAATAAATAAAAAGCTTGTGCAAGCAATACACACACTCAAACGAAAAGCAGTGCTTCGTGGCCCAGCAGGTTTTCCATGAATAAGCGACTTAAAGTGCGCCCACGGTAGATGTGAAACCAAACTTTCAAGTGGATCATATGTGGCGACCTACGTCTATTCATTCATTTTCAGTATGTAAATTCAAAATTGCTCATGTTTTAACTTCGTGTCAAAGCGAATTAAAACACTGCAGCATTCTTTTAAAAATTGGAACCTTTCCAACATTTGGCACACTCTTACAGATTTTTTCCTTCGTGGTATCATACACTCACTATGGAAATAGATACTTTCAATGAAGAATGAGACGTTGTAATGAGACAACGAGATGTGCCCACCATAATCTTCATGTACTGCTGTGCACTCGTGCTCCACGACAGATAGTTGAGCAGTTCCAAGCATGGCACAAACAGCTCGTCAGTCCCCATATCCCTGAAACATTTCGAAACGAAAAGGATTGGGCAATGACGCCAACTCCTCAGCATGCATTTTCATCGTGCTTCTGCCTTTAAAGGAACACCGCCGAGCAACAATATATCGGGTTAGACTGATAAATTATACTCGGAAAATTCTTGTAGGTAGGTCAATTTTACCATTTCAATATAGGCTCATTAACAGAAGAGGAAAGCAAGGTCAATGTTTCATTCTTGAACTTGGTACGGGAAATCTCCGCATGCGACGTTAAGGATTTTAAGATGTTATTCATATTTTGACCACACTGGCTCAGCTAACTTTCCTGAAACAATGCATGCTAATCAGTCTCCTCAAAGGAAAATATACTTCATATTTACCAATTAGGAACTACCAATCCAAATGTAACTGCACAAAAAAATGGACGAAAACAATAAAAGAGGGAGACTTTCTCATTTGCATCCCTTTTTTTGCGCAGTTACTTGTTCGTTTTCGTCTGTTTTTTTGTGCAGTTACAATATGGATCAATACCAATTCGCCCAACTTGCCATTCTTCTGAGGAACTACCATATTTACACGGTTACAAGTCTACTCGAATGTAGGTAGACCCCTCTAAAATCGCACAACATGAAAAGAATGAGAGCACGGGCAGATGTGATAAAAGAAAGCTACGATGTCATCGAAGTAAACGAAATCGAATTTTGGTGTGCCAAGGTGGCTTCACGGCAGAGCTTGAAAGCTGTGCAAAAAAGCACAATAAAAATGGCAAGGTTGAGGGACATAAAACAAAACAGCGTCACGCTGGTCAAGAGTGCGATTTCATCGCTTCACCCTGGTTCCAAACGCAGGCCAGCACTGCTGTCAGCAAAACATTGTGCAGAGCTAAAGCAATACGTGATGCTGTGTTAACTGAAAGCAATCCACAAAGCAGTAGACCAATACATTCACAGAATTATGTCTACAAGCACAACAAACTTGCCAGTAAAAGCTTAATAGGATATAGTGCAAGGCTTCAATGATAAATTTAATACAGCAATTGGCATTAACCAGCTGATGCATGTCTCAAGTTTTCTTTATTGTGCTAGTAAATTTGTCTCGGGTCACAGAAACCATGCTTGTCGTAAGGACTCAACTACACCCTGGATGTTACGTTTCACGAAGGTGATTAGTCCGTGTTCACATGCAATAAGAGTTCCCCTTAAAACGATGCAACAGTAAATTGGAAAAAGGAAAAAAAGATAACAAAGCAAGTTGATAATGAACTTACATGCGTTTGAATAGAAAATCGCCGAGATAGCCAAGTTTGGATTCTGTCAGCGTCACCTGATGTCTGTAGCATAGGTCTCGCAGAAGCTGGATGACCTACAATATTTTTTTTAGTCTTTCAGAGAAATATCTTTGAATTGAAACAAAACCGAAACACTGCAATAAACAAAGCCACAACTGCATTCAAAGTCTGCAAGCACGAAGACTAGGGCAAATCACTGTACTAACCATCATTCTCCCATTTGCTGAACGAGCGCAGCACCACACTCCCTTCTAGGTAATTTTAGGCAACGCTATGCGCTGCAGCACACAGTTTCTTAATAATACACTAAATGTAACTTTGGCCCTGGTGCCTACGAGAGCTACAGCGCACGGCATTTCATCCAGCATGGGAATGATGGGTAGTACTCATATTTGTCCAAGCGTAATGCTTTCAGCTCTGTTAGGTGTTTAGCCAGGAGCCAATAAGTTGAGAGACAAAATTCAGCAGTTCATTTACCTTCATTAACCTTCCTAATCTCGCCAATTCAAATCAACTAGCGGAGTCCACAACAGTATTTTGTTTTATCCTATAGAAACACCGAAGCGTAACAGTAAACATTGTTGCAAGTGTGGCTGAAGCCACAAGCATGAAGATCCGTGAGCTACTGATTGCTCTCATGATCTCCGAACAATCGCAGTCTCGGAATTCCCTCTAGTAAAGATTGTAGAAAACTATGCCCCGAGGCACACAGTAGACTAACCTGTAGTTGCATCGGAACGTTGTCTTCGATGGCGCGGTTCTGGAAGAACTCCGCAAGCGCAGAGTGGAGCTCGAACTCTTCGTGCAGCCACTCCAGCAGCTGCGGATCTTTGGCCAGATGCTGAAACAAGGTCAAAACTTTGCTGCAGAGCTGCAGGTTCGGCTGGACATCGAAGAGGATGGATACGCAGCATGTGACGCATTCATGGGCCAGCCGGCTGCGTCCGGCAAAGAAGGTCAGGTCTCGCGAGCCCAGCATGCCATTGAGGACCTAGAGAAAATTACGAACAGCAGTTTGAGATAGCTCGCAATGATTCATCATAAAAAAAAATGTAAGGTATGCATAACGAACCCAAGAAAGCAGGCCAACACATGTGGTGAATGCTTGCTTGTGTTTGAGAAAGACAAAGTATATGTGTACACTGTCGGCCTTTACGAAAGGAAATATGCGAGCACGTGACCTGCACTCTGCGGCGGCTGCCTACAGCCCCATCAACTGATTGCTGAAAAAAGCATGTCAGCTTTTTGCGCCATCTATTCGCAAACAAAATAACGAGTCTTAGCCATTGAACAAGCACTTCTAGATAGCGATCCGGCTCAGATCCAATAACGGACGGTGCCACCAAAAGCGGGCACTTTCTTCAGCTGTCAATCGATGGTGCTGTAGGCAGCTGCCACAGAGAGCAGCGGGCCACGTGCTCGCATGTTCCCTTTCATAAGGGACAACAGTGTACAGCAACAACTTTTATGAAAAGTAACACGCGAGCGTGTGGCCTGCGCGCTTTGGTGGCTGCGTGCAATGTGTTCAAGCGGCAATAACAGTAATCATAGCCTCTTTTCCGTCATCTAGAAGGGAGCAAAACAGCCAGGTATTGCTGATCCGGTTTCTTGGGTGATCGCTTTGAAGAAGACAGGGTTGCAATCTTGCCGCTAGTTCCATATCATCAATGACTGGTTATTTTACTCATCACTAGATGATGCGAGAACAAGCTGTAGTTGCTGTCGCTCCTGCTTGAACGTGTTACAAGCAGTTGCCAGAGCGTGCAGATCACGCGCTTACGTGTTCCCTTTTATTAAAACTGACACTACATGTGCATACAAGAGGTTGGGGAGGACGTGCTTTTCACTCTGGTCGTGCTGGTGATCTTATGTAGTTAGTACATGTCCGCCGTATCACCCGCACGTGTAGTGTCGGATCTAATTTGTTGTGCTACACTTTCTGCGCCACCTACAAACCTGCATCAGCAGCAACTCCTCCATGCAAAATACTACTTGTCCTTCGACGTGCTTTTGAAATTATCAGGACACCTGGTAACAGGAATACATTTGTAATAGAGGTCAAACATTATGATGAAGTGAAGAGGCCAGGTGTGCAGTACACCAAGCAACTGTTAACACATTTTCTCACTGTGCTTTGCGGCTTCACTTTCGCTGACAATTTTTTAGTATTTTTTTTTTTGTTCTCGCGGGCACTCCAGACATGTACCGCAGCGTCCCCGTTTAAGAGTCTGCATTGTAGCTGCTAAACTCGGAACGTGCCCCTCCCCTTGAAATTGTTTTTCGCCACGGCGAAGAGGGCGAAAAGTGACCATATAAAGGTGCCCCCCCCCCCTCCACGGAAAAAAAAATAAATAAAACAATCTGGCTGCTCCTCTGCATAGGGCAGAGCTGTTTTGAGCATCCGATGAGACACACGCAGTCGCTACCATTTCTGCACTCTGTGGGGGAAGGGGGGGGGTGCACCTCCTAGTGACGGGCAAGGCGCGACAAAATAAATGAACGAGGCAACTTGCGTCCAGTTGTCGCTGAGCGTAAGACGACGACGACGGGGAGGTGGAATCTTCGTGCGCCGCCGGCTGCAGGGTGCACGACTGGACGAACGATCGGGCCACGTCGGCGACTTCCATGACAGCTGCACGCTAGAAGAGGATCCACCCAGGACTGCGACGGAGTGCGGTGTTGACACATGCGCTTCGAAAAGGTCCGGCGTCAAAACCACGCTTGATCGGAACGTTCGCGGATTTAAATGCCGCGTGCGTTGCGCCGCGAGGCGCCGATTGGTCGACGAAACTAACAATGTGACGTATGTTAAAAGCTTCCGCACTGATTTTGAGTTCCAAGCTTTTGAGGCTATGCATACTCACAAGAACGTTTAAATTTTTTGTTTACAAGTTCAATTAAGAAAATGGGGCTATTTTTATATGCTAAAATAAGACGTAAACGTACAGTTTTGACTTTTATAGTTTTGATAAATACACAAATTAGCACTAAAAACTTGACTAAAAATTAAATTTAGGTCTTTTTTGTTCATTAATTATTTGTAAAAGTTGAATAGTAATTTGAAAACTTGTGTTTTTACGCGTTGCACAGGACAAAAGTTTGGCACTGTAATTCTGACAGAAAGTAGCGCCGCAAAAGCAGTAACTTGTTCTGTAAGCCTAAGCGCAGGGCTTATTTTTCAAAGGGCACGGCTGCTGCTGCGGTGCAGAGCCGTGTTGTAACGAAAGGTCAGCTTATCAAACATCGCTAATTGCAAAGATGATCGGCACTTTGATTAGGACGGCAATCGTCCGAACGGCTCGATCTAGCAGGCCCATCGTCGTGCCTGTGACTCGAACGAGCGTGAGACATAGCGGCGGGTGAGGTTTCAGTTATGCTTCCTAAACCGATGCAATGTGTTTAGACCCTTCGGACTTGCTCAAACAATTAATGTCAGTAGGAGTTTGTATATGCGCTCGTAGTATGCCTTCACATTGCAATTATTTGCGTGGTATTGAAGTACTGTGAAGTGCAACAGTAGTTTCGTTTGTACGTGTGTGTAACCGCGTTATTTGCCAATGAAACTAAACCACACATTCTAGCTGCTGGGAGATGATTTAGACTCCAACCAAAAGTTTCGAAGAAACCCGACGTTTCGAAACCGACTTGGTTCCTTCCTCAGGGGTGACTCCGTGCGCCGAGTGCCCCTCGTCGTATATCGGCGAGATGAAAAACCTACCGGAACGACTGAAGCAACACGCAAACGATGTGTGGAAGTTCTACAAAGAGCGCGGCGCAGTAGCCGAACATGCTGAGACGTTCGATCACCAGATAAATTTCGAAGCGATAGTCATCCTTGAGAGCGAGCCGAGCTGGAGGAGAAGGTTGTTACTCGAGTCGTGGCACATACAGAGGACAGCCCATATCATCAACCGCTCCCTTAGAAGCCTTCCCCCAGTGTATACACACGGACTGCGCTCCACGGCACAATGCGAGAGAGGGGTCATTAGCCACCCCGCGAGTGCTTTGAAGACGCCGCTACTACGTGGCCTCCGCAGTCACCCCTGAGGAAAGAACCAAGTTGGTTTAGAAATGTCGGGTTTCTTGAAAACTTTTGGTTAGAGTCTAAATCATCTCCCAGTTTCATACACAATTAGACAGACTTCTGTCAAATGTTTACATTCAACTCTAGCTGCTGTAACGATGTTTGCGCGAATAACTTCGCCACCATCCTTCGTAAAGACCACAAAGGTGCGCGAAAAATCTTAGAAAAAAAAAGTTGTATCTCTTTGCATGGCAAGAACACATAGGTTTCACTTCAAGTGAGGATGGCATGATATGTCATCTAAGGTAGCTCTAGGGTCGCGAGGCAAAGCCCAATCACTGGTTATTGGTAACATTTTCCTTCGCTTTTTTTGTTGTTGTTGCTTTCTTACTTTGACAGCTACTTATGAGTTATAACGTACCTATTGTTGAATCGTTGATCCTGTTTATAAAGAGAAAACTAACCGGCGAAGCTGCAGTTCACAGGAGTGTCCATGCAATTAATAGCATACCACTTATCTTGACGTCGGGACTGCCAATCATTCAGAGCTGTTTGTGAGTTCCGACGTTGCTGAGGCCCCGAGAAACAAAGAACGAAAATGTGTGCCAGCTTTCTTTTGTCGCATACTAGTTTTCTGTATCTAGTGACACGAATTTTAGATATTACGCATATTTTCAATGACACCAGCGAGAACTCGCAACGAGGATTCGCTGTGTAGAGTTTGTTGTTCTGCTATTACGGTTGTTACTGAAGTGCACTGTACTAAGAAATCAGACCGCCATTCTGTCCGTTTTTTCAGCCACGGCAACTGGGTCTACCGCGATGTACCCGAGCCGGACCCGTACGACTACAAGTTGGCGGAGTTCATCATGACCGTAGCGTGGTGGTGGTTCTTCTACCACCTTATCACGGAGCCCGAACACATCACGGTGCGTGCTGTAGTCTGTTTCTGAGGGCCTGTACACGCGCTCCCCGCACAGCCGCAGAACACTTGCCGCACCTGAAGGGAGGGCGGAATGGGCACCGCTCTTTCACCCTCCGCTTGGGTGCGGCAAGTGTCCCGGCACCTGCTGCGGGGGCTGCATTTCCGATGGAGGCGGAAATGTTGTAGGCCCGTGTGCTCAGATTCGGGTGCACGTTAAAGAACCCCAGGTGGTCAAAATTTCCGGAGCCCTCCACTACGGCGTCTCTCATAATCATATGGTGGTTTTGGGACGTTAAACCCCACATATCAATCAATCAACCTGCGTTGCGGCTGCGCGGGGAGCGTGTGTGCAGGCCCTTAGAACCGCAATTCTAAGTTTGGCATTAAGGACATTTGAGTTTGTCACATTTTGCTCGAACCGGCTTGGCAGCTTTATACAGTCACTAGCTTCTGCATGTACAGTGTAAATTTTTATGAATGGTAACACGGCGACGCGTGACCTGTGCACTCCTGCGGTTGCTGGCAGCGCGTTCAAGCGGGAGCAAGCACAGTCTCTTTTCGCATAATCTCGCGGCGAGCAAAACAACCTTTTATTGCTGACCACCTTGAAGGGGGAGAGGGTTGCACTTTTACTGCTGGTTCCATATCAGCAGCGAATGGTTGTTTTCCTCGCCGCGAGATGACACGAAGGGACACTGTGGTTGCTCTCACTCCAGCTTGAACACGCTGCCAGCAGCCGCCGAAGCGCGCAAGCCATGCATTCCCTTTCATAAAAATTGACGCTGTACAGTCGCGAACTAGTAAACGGGAACACTGAGCTTGTTAACAAAGTGTTGCAGTCGCTAAGCGCAGGTGTCAAACACATACACAAAGAAAAACACGTGGCTGATCCCCCTATAGAGGAATTGGTATAACACAAAAGTGAACCACATCTTCACAGAAGTAGCTGAGCGTTTATTGTGCATTGTTTCAGCAACAGCTACAAATTTCAAAGTCACTATAGGAACAGCAAGCAGCTCGAAACATGCAGCACGCACCTCAAGCAGAAAGCACGCACAAAATTAGCATGCACAGGATGAGTGCGAATTGACAACTGTCACAGTTCTTCCTGCATCATGTGTAAGCAGTGCTGACTTTCGTAAAAATGGCCGCTTGCGAAGTTACCTTCGTCCTCTCCCGAATTACGAGTCTGATAAACGCGCATGCAAGAGAGACCACGCTCAGTGAGGGCGGCGCTTCGTGGAGGCGGCGACCTTGAGAGTACCTCTACTGCAAGACTGTCGCACCCTTTTGCCACTGATAACAAATACGCGCTTAAGTTTCGAAGCTCTGAGGACTGCCCAACAGTGTGTGGTGTACATAAATGGCTTGCAGTTAGCACTCCAGACAACGTACGCTTTGTGGCGTAGGGGTTAGCACCGCGTGCTGAGACTCGAGAAGTTGCTGGTTCCATTCCATCGACAGATGTCCGCCTTCAAATTTTTTTTGCAGTTTCTTAGTATATATCTTTCAACATCACTTCCGTGACGGAAGTACTTCAGTAGAGCCATGGTGAACCACGGCATAAAACACTTTCGTGCTGAAACTTGAAGGACGCTTGAGTTTTGCCTTCAAGAGCAAAACTTGATAGCCTAATAGGATTCACGTGTAGTACTGTCTTAATTGCTAGCCTGACTTTGGTTTTAGGTGCATGCCTCGACAGTGCCGCAAGGAAATGAACGTCTCTGTGCATAATAAGATTGGCACTTTCAAACTGTCCTAGAATTCCTACGGCAGGTACACTTGCATAGCGCTTACTACATGTCCACGTTCATATTAAAACCCAAAAGCCTACTACATATATGCTCATATTTTTGGCGTCCTTGCTGCTGAATACGATTAAATATGTGTGAGCAGTGTGTGACGGGTGGGCTTTTAAAACACCTACTCATTGCACAATTCGCATGTTGCAAGACCTGGCACAATTCAGCACGTCTGCCTTGCAATTTGCAAGGTCTGTTGGAAAAGCATTCGACCTTATTTTATTTTGCGACCACCTAATGGATTTGAAACAAGCGCGCTTGCATAAGCCGACCTTGAACCTTCGTGTGCATGCGTGAATTTTTTCCCACCTGCCAATAGCATCATTCGCTGAGAAGTAGCATTTGAGTGAAATAGAGTGCAGTGCTCTTGTCAGTTTTTCGTTGCAAGGGGAAGTGACGGAGCGACTGGAGCACCGCTACTGCATCATATTTTGCCAGAAACTAGGCGACAGCCAACTGTAAATCATTCAGATGATCAAGACGGCTTTCGGTGACAACGCTATGAGCCGCACGCAGATTAAGGAGTGGTACAACCACTACTTTAATGGTAGTTTAAAGACGGCTGCACATCGGTGGAGAGCGAGCTGCGCTCTAGTCGGCCACCAACATGCCGAAATGAACAGGTTGTTGCCGAAGTGAACGCTGTAGTGATGTGGGACACTCGTGTCACTGTCCGGGAAATTGCGGGAAAGGTGGGCATCAGCACTTTTTCTGCACATTCCAATATGACAGAAGATTTGGCCTTGAAGAGATTTGCGGCAAAGTTGGTGTTGAAACTGCCCACAGTGGAGCAAAAGCAACTTTGTGTCGAAATCTCACAGGACATGCTGAATTTCACAAGCAGTGACCCTAACTTCACAAGCACCATTATCACTGGTGACCAGTCTTGGGTGTACCCGTACGACCCTGACCCCAAATCCCTGTCGTCACACTGGAAGCATTCCACGTCACCAAGACCAAATAATGCCCTCCAAGTGCGCAGCAACATCAAAGTGATGCTGAGTGCTTTCTTTGACTCCTGCAGCGTGGTAAACCAGAGGACGCACCACAGGGTCAAACAATCATACTATAGGGGGCCTCGCTCACTGGATTCCGTGCCGACCTGTTGTGCCCTCACCATCTCCGATGACAGCGCAGCTCTCGCCTACTGGGCTTGTCCTACGCTATCTCCTGACGCCATCTCCTGTCGCCGACACGAGCTCTCACCAGTGGTGCCCTGTCCTTGGACTCCTGCTACCATCTCCATCTTTGCTATCTTCTCCTCACTTGCGTCGATCGTTGTCCCTGCACCTCGCTCTCTCCTTCCTCTCTATCTCTTTACCTTTTAATCCTATCCTTTTAATCCCTCCTTTACCCCACCCCTCGTGAGCTACTGTTGAGGTGTCCTCCCCCTGAGAGACAGTTATGGGGCTAACTTTTCTCTTCTTTTCATTTAAAATCACTTCCCCCCTCCCGTACTGTAGGGATGTCCTCCGTCGCCTACTTGATGCTGTGCGGCGCAAGAGACCTGACTTGTGGTCAACAGGAAACTGGTGCATCCGTCACGACATGCTCCTGCACATTCCTCACACTTGGTTCATACTTTTCTGGAGAAAAGTCAGACTTTTGTAGTTCAACAGGCTTCTTACTCTCTTGATATGGCCCGCTGTGACTTCTGGCTGTTTCCCAAGCTCAAGAGGACATTGAAAAGAAAGAGATTTAAGACAAGGGGGATATTATTGCTCCAAGGACAGCTGAGCTAAACTCCATTCCAAAATGCTTCCAAGAATGTCAGCACCGCTGGGAGAAGTGTGTGCAGTCCCAAGAGGACTACTTTGAGGGGGATTAGGTTTACAACGCTCCAATTATGCTAGTTTTTTTTTTCTTCCACCAAAGGCCGGATACTTTTCTAACAAACCTCATACACGCAGTAAGGAGATTCCTGCCATTACATGATCTTTCATATCACGTTTTTTTTTTTTTTCGAAAGCATCTTTATTTAATGGTGTGGCTTCTTGAACACAGAGTCTGCTTGGCACACAGCAGGACTGTGTTTCATTCTCACTTGAGCAAATTTTTATAACTTATCTTGTTTGTATCTTCCACGATTTTTCGATCAGTGACAACATAATTTTTCACTCACCATCTACAGCGGCAATGACATAACACTATATTTTCAAGCAGTAAATTATCTGTTACACAAGTTTTTCACATCCAGATATCATCAGTAATCATTGCTTTAATATGAATTTGGTTTAGCCTTGCCTATTACTCACAATTGCACATGTTAAGAATTGAAACGGAACACTGAGCTAAGCAGTACACTTAGTTTTCACCACTTACATTGCATGCCATATACATTCGACTCTCGTTAATTCAAACTGGAAGGGACCTCTGAAATTTGTTTGAATTATCAGGAGTTCTCAGATATATGACTATGTGCGAGGTCACAACACATAATATGATTAGGCATTGATTTTATCATATTAAAAATTTGCTTAAGCATTTTACACCCTAACTCCACGCAATGAACAGAAAGCGGAGGTTTATCGGCCGTTTACTGATGATCAGATCTTTTAAGAAATCGTGAATTGCCAACTGCTTCTTTGCTATATGTCCCTTTGGCACAAAGCTCTCTATACAAGTTAGGAAGCATTACGGTTTCACCATGGGTGTGCTTACTTTCAAACATTGTACTTGCAAAGCCTTTTTTTTAAGGCCTAAGGCGCTTATTTTTCATTTTTAGACCTTTAGGGTTATATAAGCAGACAAATTTTTGAATAGTAGTGGGAAAGCGGCAGGTATTTCCTGGTATGGAACCGCAAAACAGTATGTAATAACTGAATGATAGCTTTGAATTAAGAGGCTTTCAAATACATTGAAAGAATAGAGGGGCAAACAAAAAATTTAATTTTGTCTGAATTAGCCGAAAGTATGAATTATCGGGAGTCTACTGTTGGTATGATTTTGATCCTGAACATTTGCATCAGGGTCATCTTTACGTTTAGTGGCCAGATCGTAGTCACATGACCCAAGATTCGTATTCTCAGTCGCCTGACATTAAAGGGGTTGTAACACAAAAATGAAGCTTCCCAAATGCTATCATTCATGTTTCAGCAAGAATTAGACATGCCAATTACAGAATATTTCAGCCCGATATCCAGTCAGTAATTAATCATGCTCGTTAGAAATTATAGTTTTCTCGGACTCTTAAGCAACCATGCGGCGCTGTTGGCTGCAATAGGCGATAATGTGTGACGCGAGTGATAAGTCGCAGTAAGATATGTTATGAATATAGTTTTAGCTTTTTTTTGCTCCGAAATTGTAGATTTATTATAACCTAGGAAAGAGAAAAAATAACACAGGCATTTCAGCGCTTCAGGCTGTGTATAGTGTGGAATCACAGCAAGTGATCTGCTTGGTTCCGCTTTCAAGTGCACACGGGCTGCGTCACATGTTGCCTCGGCGCAGCATCTCTCTGCTCTTTTTTTTTTTTTTTCAGTTTGCGTTAGGTTGTGTTCTATGGTGTGTTTTGGGTGGTTTAGTTCTCGCGATGCCTATCCTGCGCGTTTTCCTACAAGATGGCACAGCTTATCAAAGTGGAAACAATGTTCGTGATGACTTAACGGCGCCACAATCGAGGTGGTATAATGCTGAAAACCTCGGTCAAATATGACTAAGCGAAAAACGCTGCTTCAACATGTTTTCTCAATGACTGAAACTTTTTATTGGCTGACTTTAAGTGACATCAGTTGTACAGTTCAGGGAAACGTGAGCAGAGAATCTAAATTGTGTTTTTATAGCTAATAAATGAACCCTGACGATGAAACGAGTCGAGTTATAATATTGAACAAATGGCCAGGATTTTGAATACACAGTAGTTGAAAATTTTTCAAAAAAGTTGTAACCTCTCTAAGCAGTTATGCATGCCAGCTGTTATTCTCAAATATCTTGATGTCACATTTCAGTCTGTGAGTATCTTCATGCCAGCAGTGTCTTTTGAGAAAAATACCCTCTGCAGCTTAGCTGGGCAGCTTCTTATAGAACACATGCACGCAGGTATATTTTACTCAGATGCCTGTTTTTTTTGTGTTCATTATGTCGTGTTTATCCGAATAAAATTATTGTGTATTATTTCTCAGCATGGGCCATGCCTGACCGTACTTAAACCATCTCAAATGTTTTTCCGAGTGGGTCAATGAATTCTGGAATTTACGCGAGCTCCAGCCATAATGCTGAAACATACAAATGGCGCATGTTTAAGCGACGATGCGTTTCTTCCGCAGCCGATGAGACCGTTGCCCACCGACAACTGTGCGCACTGCTACTATTTTATTGTGAACGCTCCGTTTTGTTTGGAACAGGTTCACCAGCTCGTAAGTTTAGCTGCTTTGATTGCTGTATACTTAACTGGCACAACTTCATCACTGTATGGAGATAAAAACGATGAAATCGGGCACCACCAACTAAGCTTGTTGTCAATGAGAGCATCGTTAGATTTAGATTGATTTGAGACAGCAGTGCAGTTATAAATGTACAAGGCCCTACATTTGCCATTTGTAAAGCAACATTTTCACACATTGAGACGGGTGTGTGTGTTGTGCTCTTATGATGATCATGTACAAGAATAATGTGTGCTCTCTTTGTGTTCATGCACGACAGTTTTTGTATCCCGTCACTGCTTGCTGAACTGCAATTGGCTGGGAAGCTTAGTCAAGCTCACAACAGCTTTTCTTCCCATGCCCTCTACTTCTCGAAGTGGCAAATTATGACTGATTGATTGTTAGTTGGCATTAGCCATTTGATTTCGTTCAGTGCTTGCAGGAAGTCCAGTAAATACAATAGCCCTGGTACAACAGTCACCGTTCTCGACTGTTCACAAATTGTAGAGTTTCGTACGTCGGCATGCTTTTTTGCACATAGTAGTTGTGTTCAGGCTTTCTCTGTATGTTCGCCAGCTGTGCCGAGTGCCAGCTCACCACGACGTTATCCTTCCAGGGTCACTTCCTTCGGCCACCGGCGAGTTCCTTCACCGACGCGGAGCTTGGCATCCCTCCGGACGACGAAGACTAGACTGCTGCATCCGCTTTAGATGTTTTCTGCTAGCATCTACTGGCGTATAATGGAATTAAAGGTTATTGTTTCACAGTGTAGTGGCCCCGAATTTCTTGCATATCTGTGTGCAGAAGTGCTGATGTCACACCGGCCGCTCCGCCGTTATCGAGGGGCGTTTTGTCGCACAGGACCGTCCATTCGGACTGTACAGTCTATCGTCTGCCATGTACAGAGCGGTCTTTTTGTAGAAGTAGTAGTGCCACACTCCAGCTAGAAAAAAAATGGTCAAGGGTGAGTTGTCAAACGAAAATTTGAAAGAAGGAAAACGCAACTTGCCAATCACTCCAAAAGCTATCACCATATCTCTTCTCAAGATGAGGCCCCAATCTACACCATCTTTTTATAGGTTTTGATATTGCTTCCCATATCCCGTCACTGCTTGCTGTGCCGTAATTGGCTGGGAAGCTCAGCCAAGCTCACAACAGCTTTTCTTCCCATGCCCATCTTTTTTTTGTCCATCTGGGATGCCAAAACCCAGATGGACAAATTTTTGAGCAGTAAAGTTGGAAAAGGTAGTGAGATGAAAAAAAATAGGTGGAGTTAGTCGGCCCTACGCAGCTGCTGTAACTTGGCTCATAAGTCATCCTATGAGCCTAACCTGTGTACCCTGCCGGTGAAGCTCATCGTATCACCCAAGGAGAATGTAATTGGGCTCACGGTGAAAATCCTTTGCCCTGCTGCAGATTAGGTTTGCAATAATTTTCTTATTAGGCTGGTGTCTATATTTAAGCTGCTTGTTTAAATTCCACACTACATGTTTAGGGCCACATTGGAAAATTTTATAATTTTCTAGTGCTGCTTTTAGTGACACCATGCGCTTCTTTCATTTAATTTTATTCATAGATACTGTGATCTTGTGAAAGATTTTGGCAACATGGTACATATGTAGGTGCATAAAAACAGAAATATAACAAGGGGAAACAATATATTTGTTCGCAAAAGTGGTTTGAAAAACAAAACAAAAAGGAAAGTGACGTTATAACAACATTAAATCAACCAGACAACGAATTAGGATGAGTAAAATACACGAAAAATATTGAAGCCAGACAAGAAAAATGCTTCCTATCAAAGGTGTGATTTAAAGCGCCATAGTAGTTCTGTGTGACAGTTATCGGACAATTTTGTTTCAATTCACTATGGTTCTAGTTTGAAACAGGTGACACGTGTCTTGAATGGAGTAACAGCTATTATCATACAATCACTCGTCACACAGTCACAGTTATTGCCTATTATCACACAGTCATGCGCAGTTCATATATATTTTGAATTAGGCGCCTTACACAATAATCCACACTTACAAAACTCTTATACAAGGTGCAGTCTGTGAAAGCAACTACTCAAAACAAAATGATAACTATTAAAGCTGCAAGTCCCTAATTTTAAGTAGCAACCATGATATGCAGCAAGATTTATGGCAGTAGGCGATTGCATGAAGAATGTGTGACAATGTTAGACTGCCGAGAGTACGACGTTATTACCAAATCTTTGAAGTGTGAAGAGTGTGACATCAGTAGCTTTGGTTTGCCAAGAGTGCCGCAGTCGCTCGGCTGACCCGTCTTCGTTGATCTCCTGGTAAAAAAAAATCATAAACAAAAATTGTTGCACCACTTGGTAGATTGTATGAAAATTGAAAAGTTTGCATCATCCCCATCCAAAATAATTTAGCTGACACAAACTCTCGGTATTTAGGCTTCTGCGAATATCCGAATGCTTCGAATGTTCAAAGGATTGGTAGAGTATTCGAATTTAAATCATTGAAAATTTCGAAGTATTTGCAATGAATGCATAGGTAAAATTTTTCCACATCTAATCGCATGTAAAGGTGGATTCGCTGCATGCAGAGGTTGCTAAGCCGTGAAACCACCTATTTAAAAGAAATCCCCTCTGCCCCCCTTCAAACTTAAAGGGGTCTTGCTGCCGATCAGAAGTCGAGGCTACCGAAAACACTGCGAGCCTAATACTATAGGGCAGCATGCAGCGTGAATGTTGACAATAAATTCTCAAAGTCAGCTAAAGATTGCTCTCGTCTCTCAAAAAACATTTGTCACAGCTATTGGCTGATTCGAGTATGGCGCTCGCGCTTGGACGTTTCTGGGGCCGCCGCGGGAGGCCGCCACTTGCCAATGTGCATGTGGGCGATCGCACTGAAACGCCGTGCACTAGAAGAAGAAAAACAGAAAAAGTGCTCATGGTTACGAGGCGCACATGATGTATTTGCTTTTCTCATGCCATCCGCTCCTGCTTGGCTTCCAGTGCTTTCGTCGCAACGAGAAGAGAGAATGCAATTGCAGCGTGCGACAAATCTTCGCAACTCTGCTCGTACTGCACAAATTCTGAAAATTTTGCGGCGGTGAATTTGTGAGGAGTTTACTTAGTGAACCCATTCCATAGCTACATGAAAAAGTGTTTCAGGGCCCCTTTCAATGAACATATTGCCCTCAAATCAGTTAATCATTTCATTAAGCTTCAAAGCTTGTTTGGACAGCTTATATGCTCTGTGTATAATTAATTTTAATATGTCACATATTTTACAGGCTGTCAGTCGCATTTTACCGAAACTCAAATCCTGTTACTACTCAAAGTTGTTTGCACTTCTTTTGAACGAAAGAAAAAAGGGCATTTGCATACAGCCCTTATTTCATTTTAACAAAGAATCTATCTATATATATATATATATATATATACTGAAGTTTCAATTCAAGTCATTCGACCAAAATCACTATTCGTTTTTAACCTAAAATTCACTATTCACACAAGCTTACTGGTATTGCTCAATTATATTCTGAACTATTTTGAAAGCGACACTTCTGGGAAGCTTTGAAGAAAAAAAAAATCACAGAATATCTACGGAATTGATGATGATGATGACGGGCGAAGCGTCCGTGAATCCGTCTGTGGGCCCGCCCATCCGTCCGGAAGCATAAACGGATTGACAGATGCTTTGCCCCACTCATCACCATTCATTTCGTGGATATGCTGTGTTTTTTTATCATATATTCATCATATACAAGTACCACCATCCAGCGGCCAATCCAAAAACTAAATGAGAGTATGTACCACATTTCTGCTGTCAGCGCTTTCTTAACACTGAAAGCATGATAACTGACGCCATGCTACGTCTTTTGTAACATGTGGACATGTGCCACAGGTTACGCATTACAACGGGGGTTGCACAAGCCACGCCATAAGGAGCTTCGCCCCTAGAAAAAAGGCGTAGCTTGCCCAAAGTTGTGCAAGGTGTAAACAACAAATGGCGGACGATTCTGAAGTTTAATACAGTTGCTCATAGGTTGTTTCCAGGCTGTATCGCTAGGTCATGCTAGGCTGTTTCTTCATTGCTTCTCAGTTCAGAGAAGTTTGAGTCAAATCAGAAAGGTGCGACATAGATTTCAAGACTCCAGACACAAAAACTAAGGGATCCTTAATCTTCGTCTTTACGAGTTGAATGCAATAGTTATGTTTTCTGCTCAGTGCGTACTTCTGAGCACTAGGTGCATAAATATTTTCGAACTTGCTATGCAAAAGCACATTAGCCCGTGTCTCTTTTGTAGTAGGTGGCCCGCTATAAACCGTGAATTCACGTTAACTGCATGTTCCGATGCCCGATAGCAATGTACGCTTGTATCATGAATTACTACTGCGATAATGCATGTGGCATTGTGAAGCATGTATACAGGACAGCGCGTCTTTGTGAAGCATGCAAGTTGCTTTCACTTGCAGGTTCGATCCTCACCGAGACCCAGAATGTTTATTACTATTGATTTTATTTCCACCTTTCTCGGTTTTTTGGTCGCGTACAAAATGATGATGTTGCAGTCACAACCAACGGCACCGACACCAGAATATCTGTGAAATGAGCTCTTTAACACTATCGCATTAAACCTTCGTTTGAAACCGAGCGCTTGTACATGCCATACATCTACGGGCAGGTCGCTTTTCATGTAGGGCTTCCACCTTCTCGGGTTCCTTTGTAGACCTTGCCCAATTTTTGTGGCACGTACCACTTTACGATGACAGCTTTTCGTGCACACCTGTTTGTGCACACCAAAGTTTTTAAAGCAGGCTGAAACAACTTGACATTAAAGAGGAGAGGGCAGCACTTTATCAGAGAATTACTGCTGTTGAGGACACTTGCTAACTCCACTGGTGTAAATGGTGCGAGCTCTGTGGGTGCTCTAATGTGGCAACACTTCATCTCGAGGATCATGTTGCAAACCGCATCTGAAGCCTCCCAATTGTACGTATTACTATGCGCTGTTATCAAAGTGGGCCTATATGTCGCAACCTTTAATTATCCTACCTTCATGAGTGACCCAGTTTGGTCAGCTCGAACGACTGCACATTGGAATAAGTGGGAAGAGCCAAAGGAGAGTTTCACTTAATTATCTAGCCTAATTAAGCTGTGACATTGGGACAGCCATCAAGCACGCTTTCCGGATGGCTCAGTTAGCTAATAGGAAAGGACACTGTAAAAAAAAAAAGGGTAATCGTTGCAGGACAGTCTTTACAGAATTTACTGTAGCACTTCCACTATGCAAAAGAAAAAAAGATTCAACTCTTCCTTACATTGACTATGGGACAGAATCTCACGGGTTTTTCCTGTAGCTCTCTATCGCAACTGGCCCAGGAATAATTAGTTCTGAGGTATACGGACTGGTCTGTGGGCCAAGTCGGGGGAGTAGCTTCAATGTGTTAACATGCACTCGCATCACATGGTAAACGGTCTTCTAGCAGTTGAGCCTCGTGATTCTCATACAACCACGGTGGGCTGATCCCTCCCACTCCAGCTTTGGATGCGCATGGGCTAGCAGTGTGACATAAATAAATGAGTAAATACTAGAGCAGCTTAATTAGCCAAGTTGAATCAACTCGCCATGGACCACACGTGAAGAACTAGCGACAGAACCAAGTAGATGAGGTTGACTGTGACCGGTGTCTTGAAGGTGGTGGCGACTTCCTTGAACTCGCCAACTTGGAAGGCGTAAGTGTTGAATATCGTGAGGCACATGACCAACAGGCTCAACACGATGCAGAAGTCTTGGATGCTGCGAGGAAAATTGATAACGAGTGGACACATGTTTAGGGTCCTCAATTCACGATATATGTATGTGTGCGGCATTTCAGATGACCCATGCACTTTTTAAAAAATTCTTACAGATTGTGTTTCCAAATAAGTTAGACCACTTTATGAGAAGTAAACCGCAAAGAGCAGTGTACTCGTGTAATGATCAAGCTAATGGTTAGGTGAATAAGTAATACACATGAATTAACTACCTTACTCTGTGGCACATATTACAGCTGATGATAGCCGTAAAATATTCAATGCTTATGTCAGTGAAATGAAACCTAGGAAAGCCGTGGAGTTCGTGACGGATGTCATCACAAACTTGCCATCAGAATGCCCTGTTGATCGTTCTAGTTACTCTTGCAACTGCTGTGCATTGAAGTAAAAAAGCGAGTGGATCACACCTACACATTTATTCACGGATTTTCGTGCATAATATCTTGCACTTGGTGTTTCCTGACTATTTGTTCAAATGGACGTGCCTAGTGCACCTGCTGGCTGAAATATGTCCAGTGAATAATTACATCAGATAATTTAAGCAGAATGTATTTTATTCAGCTGCAACTTAGCGCGCGTCTACCTATAAACGCCCGGTGTATTGTACAGTAAACATTTTCAATAAACTTTTTTTTCATAAAAATTTCAAGTTTCAAAGTATTTGAATGAACTAAAAAGAATTTAGGGGTTAGTTTAGCTTTCGCTAGCTGCAACTTGGAGTAGAATTAACGGACAACCAAGCCAAGGAATTTCAGGGGATATTTGTAGTAATTATGGCGTCAATGTGAAGAATTTTTATACGAACGATAGTACAACTTGCCGCCAGCGGGGATCCGAGCCTGCGACCTTCGAACAACGCCTCTGATTCGCTTCCGATCGAGCTACGGCGGCGGTCGTTTTGGAGTTCACTTTACAGGGTATATCTGTGCATTTAAACCGAAGAGTACTAGTGAGGGAGTGCATGATTGTCTCCCCAAGTTCTAAAACTCCTGCGTTACCCACGAAGCACACTGCACATAATTAACCGCCAACGCTCACATGAAAAACAGTAGCAGGGTGACCGGCGAACCTCCGTGGAGTTCGGACATTACGTTCAGCGTCACGTCAATGGCCAAGAGCGCGAACTGAAGCAGTATTACCAATCCAATGCGGTCGCTCCTCATGTTTACTAAGAGCGTGCCAAAGCGCGTTTATATACAAGCGGTTGCCATCACAACCGCGCGAGTAACTGGACCGCAGTTAATGTTATAAAATACTGGGGAAATATAACTTATTAGTAGTTGCAACAGTATATCGACAAAATAATTCCGTAAAAGCACTATTTAAAACTACGTTGCATTAATTCGTTCGTGGACAGTATAGTATTACGTATTGCAAGCGCGCGCCTTGCAAACATTCCTCTATGGCCGCGCACATGGTGTCGTGTTCTATGGAGGTGTCGTCTCCGGTGTAGAGGTAGTAGAGAACCAGACATGGTGTCAGTTGCGTCGCGTGAGGATAAAGGCGTTGTCGTTAGAGTTCCAGCAAGCAAAGCATTGGGCGTGTTGAAATGGATGAACAGCGTGGCTCCGGTGGACAAGAGGTCCATCTCCTGCAAGACATGTATGTATGCATTCTGTTACTAATCAAAACGCGGTAATTTTGAAAGCAATACCATCATTTCTTTTCTTGGTCTGACCATCTTGCATGCTTGACGTGTGTGGGCGCTTATTTACGCCGTATTTAAAAGGGTTGTGTGGGTGGAATGAGTTTCAGGTCTACCAAACCGTCCCCTGGATTCACCAGTGGTGCGAATGTTAATGCACGGGATGATAAGTTTTTTTTTTTTTTCAGCTCCAGAGAAATGTCTTACCTAAATTTTTTTACTGAAAGGTCGCTGGTGCTTATATAAGCATGGTGTCAACGGAATGTGACCGACTAGATGTTAAATAAGGACAAATTCTTACAAATCATGCTACTCAGCATGGATGCTACGAACTGCAAATTGTGCAAGTGTACAAACAAAGGAACTGGGCAACACATGTTTGTGCTGTCTCGTTCCGATACTTCGTGTTAATGTTTACGTCTCTCATTTTGTTTCGCAATGAATCTGTGCCAACTGGTTCAGACTTGCTGTCCGTTTGAATGAATCAGTTTTACACGTTTTTTTTTTTTTTTTCAGATGCCTGGATGCCATTACTGGCTTCAGAGTTGTGAAGTGGTTCCGGCATGTTGTGCTGCCACGTTCCCTCGCCGATTACTACTACACACGACTGCAAAGACAACGGTCGCTTAAGGATCATCTCGTACCTGTGGTACGTACGGTTTCAATAATTAACATAGTAGTGCTGTTGCGTCATTTGTGTGACAAACGTTGAGTCAGAATATGGGGTACTTCTTTTTAAGAACTAGAACGTTGTAATCGTGAGATACAAAGAAATGGGAGTAGTTTAAGAACAATATAAAATGTATTCTTTATCTTTCAAACTCTTACTGTTGTAGTATATGAGCTCTTCCTATGGAGCCAGCTAATTGAACAGCTGCCCTTCACCCATAGACGTGCCCAGAGTTCCCCATCAGAAGGGGGTGAAGGTTCATTGCTGTGCAACAGCCCCTGCCTACTAAGTTAATGTGCCCCCCCTTTGGTAACTGAAAAAGGTGCCCCCCCTCAACCCCCTTCACACGCATTTAGATA
The DNA here is from genome assembly GCA_013436015.1 of Rhipicephalus annulatus. Taxonomy (NCBI): domain Eukaryota; kingdom Metazoa; phylum Arthropoda; class Arachnida; order Ixodida; family Ixodidae; genus Rhipicephalus; species Rhipicephalus annulatus. The sequence continues at coordinate 198,205 of WOVY01013673.1, forward strand.
TGACGTCACCTAGAAAGGCATAGGCAGATTAGCTTTTGAACCCTGTGTTTTTGCAGCTAATGTAAATACCTCCTACACTGAGAGTCAAACATTCGTCATCACTCTCTAAAACATTATCTCGGGCTGAATAGCAATGTCAGTTTTTCTGGCGAAGTTCATCAGGACGTTCAAGTCCGAAAATGAGCGGAACAAACATCTGTCATTTAATGAAAGGCTGAAACACTGGTGAAGTACTTGATGCCACAAAAAAAAGTGAGCGCTATTGTATCAAGCAGTTGCAGCTGGCCGGGGCCGAGACAACTGGTATTTCTAGAACAAAGACTTCCGAAACCAGGAGTCGTTATGCGACGTTTCCGCTAAGAGAGAGTGCATGCGCCGTGGCATCTGGGGAAGGCTAATTCTCTGTAGAAGAGACAGGCATGGCTGGGGGCAAAACAGACATTTTTTCTTATGCTGCTGTCGTGTACACTACCTTTCTTCGCATTTATTTTCCTGTTACACACAGGTGCTACACGCCAAGTCCATCGAAGCAGATTTGGCCGAGAGTCCTGTCACCGCAGCGGCCCTCGTTCACGTCAGGAAATGCACGCAGCTGGAGAAGCTCACTTTCTCCTCAGTTCGTTCGAATGACTCGCTCTGCGAAATGAGTAAGCCCCTCGTTTGTGGGCCATCTGCACGTGCACTGGTACCAACCTCCGAGACAGCTTGATAAAAAATTATCAAGCTGTCTCGAAGGTTTTCTCGTCTGAGTGAAGGTTTTCACCTTGTGTCATAGTGAAAGGGATGGCCTATGCAGCTTTAAGTATCTGTGATTGAAAGTTGTATTGAATGGAAATGCCATTGGAGCCATGTTTTTAATGTCTGCTACAGTGATGTTACCTTTTTTGATGAATTCAAGTTATTTCAAGCTTTTTTCCTCCCCTGAACAGGGTGAAATTGTGTTTCTAACAGACGATATGGTCCTTGAAAATTCACAAGCATAGCCTAGAAAAATTCTTGAAGACCCTTGAATTTCCGTCATGTAAATGAGCACGAGCCCTGTGCTTGGGCGAGTTGGCTCATGTTTATGACAGATTACGACAGAGGCGCTTTGTGTGTTTGTCAGAATCCCTAGACATTCTGTCTTTTTGCGCTGGTAAAGTCCATCAAGAACTGATTGGCTGCAAGAGCATGGGTTATGAGGAATATGCTGTGTGTACTGTTTAATTTTTTCAGGTCTCCTGGAGACTGTAAAGTGCTTCCAGAACCTGAGGTGGCTTGAGCTGAGTGGTGTCAGCGCGGTCACTGACACAGTGCTTGCAGCCATTGCCGAGCAGAACAAACTCCTCATGGTCCTCAAACTGAATGACTGTGTGAACATTGGTGACGGGGGCCTTGAAGCGTTGGGACGGAATTGCCACTTTTTGAAAAGCCTCGACTTCTCATCGACGCAGGTCAGTTCGTTCTGCAATCTGAAGAGGGTTCCCTTACCCATTCCTACTAACCCCTAAATCCCTGAATTATGAAATCGCCACAAAAAATGAAATTTTTTTTTCATTTTTCAAATAGCAACCTTTAATTGATTCTACAGTAAAGAATCTAAGATACAACTTTAGTGTATACTCTTAGTTGAGAATTCCTCATATGCCATAGAAGCAAGGACCTTGCAACAGAAAGTGTACTTCAGAACTACGTAACATGTTGTGAGCCACCTGTGGGTTGCGTGCACACCAAACGAACAAAATTGTTGAACTTGAGTTACTTTGGCGAGAAAGAACGAAAGAGTGAGAGCTGTCGCACGTGCCTCGCACTGTCCGCTATCAGCTACAAAACAATTGATTTTAGCATTGAATACCTTACATGAGACGGTGCTAGATTTTTCTTGCTGAAAGCTAAGCTCCCCCTGAGTACTTCACAGCTGGCATTGAAGGGCCTGTAAACCACCTCCGATATTTTCTCAAGCATTTCAAATAAACACAAGCATCCTGTGCAGAATGCCATCGCGATCAACGATTCTGCAAGTGGCAGCAGTACGAGCTGCCAGCACGCCACAAATTACAAAAAGCAATCCCTCCTTCTTTCCAAGACATTCAGGCCTTCGCGTGACGTGCCGAACGAATAATCTCAGACACGCTGTTCAAATATGTTCACTAGCCACAAATATGCTGTTATTTATCGAGCAAGAGCCTACTACTTCCGGTTAGTCTGCAAGCAGCTGTCTGTGCTGCTTGTTGTTGTTTGTCGTGTTACATGTGCACGTGTGAGTGAGTTCATGGTGTTGGCAATCCTTTGAAGGCGTGAGCGCAACGCTGGGTACATACCGGCACAATTCGTGTAACACGCACGGGCCGGCACAGAAGCCACGGTTTGCCTACAAGCAACCGGAAGTAGACGGTGTTTTGAGCAGCGCATCAGCGATGAGGTATGCCACACAAGGTTGGGAGGGGCGCTCGGTGAGAGGGTAAAGCAGGTTTTGGGAGAGGACACCATGGAAGAGAGCGCAAAAGTGAGAGGAAGGAGCGATCATCGCAGTTTCAATAATGCAATGCGTCTAACTCCGCTATTACGGCACCGTTTTGAAAAATTCTCATGGCTCCATGTACGTCGATCGCTCGGGCATAATTTCCCCACCACAAATGAATTTCCACCTCTTGGTGGTTTGCAGGCCCTTTAAGGGGGGACACAGGTCTTTCAGATGAAAAAAAAAAAAATCACGAAAAAAATCGGTTTTTTGAAAGTGGAATTTTCATAAAGTACAAACATTTTCATGTGTTTCCGACGTCGTGGATAATTATATAGGCTGCAATACCAATTTATGTAAAAACCGTATGCTATATATTGAGTGAAGGAATCACAAAAATGGGCTGTTCTTTAAGCCGCATTAACGCTGAACCTTGCAAGCTATTACTGCCAGATTAGTCATGCTGGAAAGAACTGTTTTTCTTCTTGAAGTTCTCGCCACAATTTAATTCGTACGCCTATTTGCTGTGTAGTAATACCGCGTAGAAAAAAGTCCCAGAGCGCGGCTCCATTGACCTATTTTGTGCACGTGATTCTGTGCAGCCCTATAATTGGTGCAGCTGGTTGGTGTCATATGTTGTTGCGCATTGACGGGCTTGAAAAGGATAGCACGACACCATTGTGAAAATTGATTGTTGCGTGCAAAGATGTCCGAATATCGCAAGTTTGCCACGCGAAATAAGTTGGGCAAGAAAAGAAAGCAGGCGCATTACAACTTCAAAAGGCGCCCCGATCCTGTCGAAGTTATCAGCGATGACTACTTGCTGGCAACCCCAAGCAAAGTCCGCTGGGGCTCCGAGGTATACGGCAGCTAGCCTCGTGATAGCGAGATATGCCTAACGGCGTCCCCTGCCGATAGTGATCGGAGAAGCACTGTTCGTCACGACACAAGGATGGTTCCGCAAGCAGAATTGCTTCAACGGCAGAAAGACACAGAAGATAAACTTCAACGGCTTGCACAAACATCAGCGACTGAAAGGAAATCGCACATGTCTGTGAGCGTCAACGATGGTGCGGACAGGCCGGCAGAGATGAAGTCGCACTTATTTATTCTTGGTGAAGAAACGATGAGTGTTCTTTTCTCGCGCATAAAGTGCACTCTGTGTGGCGGCTTCATGACTTTCGTCACAGACGAGCGTGAATACGACCTTGCCATCAAGCTTCTCTGCTTTTGCAAGAAATGCGGTGATGTTTTTTCAGAGTGGAGCTCGCCGCGCTCAAGAGATGGCACGACGGTGAGTCCCTTCATTGTAAACCTTCTGTTAACTTGTGTAATGATGTGCACTGGGAATCGGCAGATGCAAATGAATGATATTTTTGCTGCAATGAATATATCGCATCGCAGCTTTCATACTAAAAAGTTGCAGAACTACCTGAAGCAGAACTACCTGGCGCCGACGGCCTCAACAGCAGCACAAAAACTGATGGGCGAGTGCACTGCATCTGTAAAAACTCTACACAGTGACCTGAATGTCATTAATTCCGGCAATATGGTGGTATCTTATGATGGCACGTGGATGACACGCGGCCATTTATCGCACATGGGAGTTGGCACTGTCATCGAACTGTTTTCAGGACTCGTGCTCGACTATGTTGTGTTGAGCAACTTCTGTGCAGGTTGTGCGTGCGGCCCGAAGCTGGACGACCTGTATTATAAAAATTGGAAGGTAAACCATCTGTGCCAAAAAAATACAAACAAAAAAACTGGATAAGTAAAAGTTTAAGAAGCACTAATACTTCTTCAGAGGTCACTTCAGGTGCACCAACTGAGGTACACCTCAGTCCTCTCGGACCGTGTTAGTCGCTTATTTCTGGCTATCAAGCAACACAAGTGTATGGATTTGTACAAATTGAAGAAGAAGATTGCATTAATCACGTGCAAAAAAGAATGGGCACAGCCCTTCGTGCACTCATTTCAAAACACAAGGGCTCGACTTGAGATGCTTTAGGAGAAAAAGGCAAGTTGACTGATGACTTGATAACCAAACTTAGTTCGTACGACGGATATGCATTGAAGTCAAATAAAGGGAATGTCAAGGACATGCGGAAAGCTGTCATGGCAGCATATCACCACCAAACCTCTATTGACAATGTTTCTGACCACAGTCTTTGCCCATCAAGTCCGAGGTCTTGATGCCGTCAGAATGCTGCTCAAGCAAAAAATGAGCCCATTGCAAAACACAGATATGATTTGCCTTTACAAGTCCGTGAAGCCCTTTGCCCAGTGTATGAGCGCCTTTCGGAAGAAAAACTGTTTGAAAGGTGTCAGCGCAGTATGACCCAGTATAATAATGAATGCTTGCATTCAAATATTTGGGCATTGGCTCCAAAAGAACAGCAGGCCTCACTTTTTTGCTGTTGAAGCTGCTGTGGCTGAAGCAGTGATGAAATTCAATTCAGGGAATGCGAGAACTTCATCTGCCATTCTACAGCAGCTTCATTTGAGTTCAGGCCAACCAAACAGCCAGAGAATGGCTGAGAAAGACAACCGGCGTGCAGCAGCATCAGCGCACAAGCGTGCATCTGCAGAAAATCTGCAACAAACTTTTAAGAAGTGCCACTCTGGTAGCTCGCAGCAGAGAGACTACATTCCTGGTGGCTACTGATCACATACCTAGGTGTATGTGCCATTATTTCTTGTTACTTCTCAATAAATATGACCCTTGTTTGTTTTTGTTGATTTTCTTAATTCCTGAATTCTTGACGCTTTGCGACCATTCGGAAGCGATTTCTCAGTATCCAGAGCACCTATAATTGTCATTCTTGTTGCGGTGCAGAGCCAAATAAGGGTTTCCACAAGGGTAGGAGACCATTTTCGCATTTATGTGTCAGTGTTTCTTTATTGTTCATTTAATCAAACAATCGATTGGTAACATTTTGAGCAGTAAGATTTCATGAGCTCTATAAGTGCTAATAGATGTCATATCAAAAACTCCAGGCCTGCGCGGTAGGCGCCGCACAGTCACAGCGAAAGCTAGAAGAGCGGCCTTTCATAGCCTTTTCAAAACACTCATTAGGTAACTACTGTAAGCACACTTGCTTGGTACCCACTAGTGCATTAATAATAAACTTTGGGGCAGTACGCTGGCATTCGCTATGCTTATTTTCATCATTCTTTTGAGAAGCCTGCTATCTATTTATTTATTTATTTATTTACAGTACCTACAGCGCCCGTGAGGGGCATTAGTGTAGGGGGGAGATAACGATTTCGAAATGCAGAAAGGCGACAGTCCATTAACACTGAGTTGAACATAAAAGAAATACAGATACATAATAAAGCATCCAATGGTGACACGTAATAAACATTGACGTGTGTGAAGGTACAGCAGCAAGAAAAAATATATATATATATAAAATGCATACACACACACACATATATATATATATATATATACATATATATACACACACAGATAAAAACAGGCGGACAAAAAAGAAAAAAGATCTGGAGCGTAGATCGCTAGAGAGACAAAACGAAAGTGTAGGCAACTTTAATGTGTGCTCAGGCTACGATAAAATATGATGTTCCAGCGCAGTGGCGAATGTTTCCCTGGACGCAGCTACAATTTCATGAGGTAGTTTGTTTCATTGCTTAATTGATCGCGGAAAAAATGAATATTCAAAAAGGTTAATTCTGGTAGCGAACTCGTGCACTTTAAGGGGGTGATCAGTGCGAGCAGATATATACGTAGGCTCCGATATGTAGTTATCTTTGTGAATACCCGTTAAACCATGGAATATTTTGTGAAATAGAGATAAACGTAAGAATTTGCGCCTGTCTTCAAGAATAGGCCATCCTAAAGTACTCCTGATTTCGAAAGATCTTTTAGAAAAGTTGTAATCACCCGTGACGAAACGGGCCGCTCTCAGCTGCACGCGTTCTAGAGCGTCGATGTTCACCTTAGTAAAAGGGTCCCACGTGCTGCACGCCTATTCCAAAAGTGGGCATACATTCGACATACACAGGATTTCTTTCAGGCTGGCCGGTGCTTGTTTAAAGTTACGTCTTAAGAAGTTTAATGTGTTGCTGGCCTTTGTTACGATGTAATTTATGTGGGCATTCCAAGTCAAATTACTGGAAAAAATGACTCCTAAGTACTTATATTCTGTTACAAGGGACAGCTGTGTTGTATTCTTGACATAGCTTGCCATCAGCGGGTGTCTTTTGTTTGTGAATCTTAAGAGGTTGCATCTGGACTGGTTGAGTGTCATGTTCGAAGTCGAACACCAAGACATGATTTTGTTCTGATCATTCTGTAGCAGTTGACTATCTGATTCACTTGAAATTTCACGGTAAATACAGCAATCATCTGCATATAACTTCACACGGCAAGACAAGTGTTCAGTAAGGTCATTGATAAATATAAGAAAAAGCAGGGGCCCTAAGACGGACCCCTGTGGCACTCCAGATAATACAGAGACATCAGAAGAGCGGACACCATGAAGTATCACGCGGTGGTTTTTATCTAACAGGTACGCTTCCAACCACTTCAGGAGGGTGTTCGGCAAGTTGAGGTAGGACAACTTTAGTAGTAACAGGGTGTGAGATACGGTACCGAAAGCTTTCCGAAAGTCTAAAAAGATGCAGTCAACTTGCAAACCTGAGTTAATAAATGCTGCGATCTCATGGCAAAATTCTACAAGCTGAGTGTCGCAAGAAAAGCCAGCCCTGAAGCCATGTTGCGTTGGAATAATGAAGCTATTTTCTTGAAGGTGTGCCATTAAATTTGTATAAACAACATGTTCTAATGTTTACAAGCAACGCTTGTAAGTGAAATTGGCCTGTAGTTGCACGTTCTTGTTTTTGAACCACTTTTGTGAATTGGAATAACATTTGCAGTTTTCTAGTCCGAAGGTAGAGCACCAACTTGAAGAGATATCTTAAATAACAGCATTAATAAAGGGGTGACAGACAATGCACAGTTTTTTAGGACAAAATTTGAAATAAAGTCAGGACCGGTAGCCGAGTGGATGTTTATCTTTCGTAGTAATAATGCGATATCATCTTCAGACAGCTCAATTTCCCTCATCTGAGTAAGCTCTCTGACGTCATGTGATTTCAAAAGTGCGGCTTTTGAGAATGAAAACATGGAGTGAAAATAAGCATTGAAGGCCTCTGCTTTTGCCAAAATACCTGCGCCATAGGCTTTTTCATCTATGACGTCAGGGATAGCGTCACCAGAGTTCTTTTTGCTCTTGACATATTTCCACATTCCTTTTGGATTAGCTTTCACTTTGTGTCCTAGAGTGAAAAGACACTTTTTATGTGCATTGCGCATCAATCTTGCTATCAATTTGCTCATTACCTTCATCTTTGCGAACAATGTAGGATTCGGCGAACATCGTACGAATCTCTTTAGTAATCCATGGTTTAGTGTTTCGACGCTGGGAAGTAATGACATGCGAGGGAATGAAGGTTTGTGTCAAGGACAGTATTTAGTCTTGAAAAGATCCCACAATGCATTTATGTCTAGACACGAACATTGAGCCCTAAACTCTGGGAAAAAATTGTGTAGTTCTCATGATATTGTTGCGTAATCGCCTCTTTCATAAGAAAAGACCTTGCGAGGCTACGCAGAACGACAATTCTTGGTGGCACAGGACATCTTAGCGACGACAACATCATGATCACTAATAATAGGAATCAAGGTAATTGAAGACACGAGATCAAGCACATTGCAAAAAAATAAATCAAGTACATTTGCACTACTAGCCATAATTCGCGTTGGTTTTTGCATAAACTGTAGTAACGAATGGGCATTTATTATTTCGCGGCAGGTCGTGTACAGGAGGGATGAATTGACTAACAGTGGTGTAAGCTGCTGCCATATCACATCTGGTAAATTAAAATCACCTGCCAAAACAATATATGTAGTTTGTAGTGTCAGCAGCACATTGCTTAAATTGAAAAGGGGCTGAGGGGCTCTCGTGCTGGGTGACCTGTAGAAGGAAACGAATGCCACAGACGAGCCGTTGTTCAAGAGTACTTTGCAGCAAACAATTTCGGTTGAGCCAGCTTCAACGTCAACGAGGAAGCTAGATATAGTATTGTGAATCAAAATGAAAACACCTCCCCCATGCGCGTTTCTGTTCTTCCTGTAGACTGTGTAGCAGGTTGGAAAGATCTCATTGTCATTTATTGTGTCGTCTAACCAAGATTCAGAACCAAGTACTACATGTGGCTTTGTCGTTTCAATGAGGGCGGCGAGTTCTATAATTTTATTTTTTACGCTACGACAATTTACCACAATACACACAATGTCATCCATTAAACATTTGCGAGGAATTTTGTGCCAATTGTTCATGCAGTGCCTGACGATGATGAGGAATTATGGCTGAAGTGGGTATGCACCACAGTTAATAGGGAAACAACAACAAGCTTTCGTAATGGTTTAGAGCATTGAACGGCTCACTCGTTGCGCTATTCGCATTGTGCGATGACTGGTTGTTTATTCGCTGTTGTAAAACGTTTTATAAGTCGTATTAACACGATTGCTTTCCTGACATCAAGCCTACCTAAGGCAAGTTTGACAAGAAGTCGCAAGCACCGATGTAGCTCAGGGGTAGAATACTGGGCTGGCACCCAGCAGACCCGGGTTCGAGCCCCACTGTGTCATTGGTGCAAAGTGTTTTTTCTGATTTCGAGCAATGTGGTTACGGATAGCTGCGACGGCAGCAGACAACAACTGCGCGGGACCTGAAAAGTGGTCTTATAACAGCTTTCACTGCAAAAAGTATTCCTACCCTTGTGAAGCTCCCGTTTCCTAGTATCCAGCTATGTGTCTAAACCGAGATTTTGATGAGTAGTTATTTAGCCATCGTTCCCAGAAGCTATGCTAATTAATTATCAATTAATAGTGCAACTAGTTGACATACATAAAAACTAAGTGCATATTTGGAATTTGCAAGAAAAGCTGAACAAGGCTGAGCAATTTTATTAAATTTGGTAAAGGAAATCAAAAGATAAAAGACCTACTTTCCCTCTTAAAAGTAGGCACCATAAAAAATGGTTGTCGGTCGCTTTAACTCATTCAACTTGCGCATACTGTAAGACAACTGCACTGTACAGATTATAATGCTTGTTTGTTGCCTTCTGAAAACTATGCTATATTTACTTTGTTTTCTTTTTTGTTTTTTGCCCTCACCTTGGTTGGACTAGTATAACGTCTGCACTACTGAATAAATACAACTATAAATAAAAATAGCTGTAGCGCCATGAAACTGCTGTGCTCTCGTGCGCACACACATGGCCTCGAGCCTATACCTCACAATTGATTGAACTGCATGGCTGGGAAATAAGAAAATGTAGCAGTCTGCTATTGCACAGAAGGTACTTGGAAGAAGCGATGCCAGAATGCACCACCTCAAAAAAAAAAGTCTCCGCAGGTCGCGGGATCAAATCCCGGCTGCGGCGGCTGCATTTCCGATGGAGGCGGAAATGTTGTAGGCCCGTGTGCTCAGATTTGGGTGCACGTTAAAGAACCCCAGGTGGTCCGAATTTCCGGAGCCCTCCACTACGGCGTCTCTCATAATCATAGCGTGGTTTTGAGACGTTAAACCCCACAAATCAATCAATCACCTCAAAAAGTCTGTGTCTGCACTGGTTTCACTCCACATTTTGTCATCGTGTACAGCTAGGAATAATATTCCTTGGAATATCTACCGTCCTTAGAGGTATTGTCACGCACGTTTTTTATTTCACTTCTGCTGTATTCGGTTTCCGCCCAGAAGGACTGTCAGCAATGATGCTCAGCGCAAGCCGTGCCTTTATTATTCGAGAAGCTTCACGGTTGCAGTAGATAGTCAGGGTTGCGCTCAAGACACGAACACTCGACCCTATTCCAAAGTTCATGAGATGACGTGCGACAAAGCTGGAAAATTCCATGCAAGATTTCTATATATAACGGCGCATCTCAATGATGGCCAGTTTGCTGACGACCGACGCTCTGTGCGCCACTATCAGTGTACAGCGTGCTGTAAATTGAGTTTTGTTTCATGGCTGCAAGTTCGGCCAAATAGAGAGCTCAGCCTTGAGGGTGCAGGCTTTTCCTTTTGTCCATCTCACGACCCCGTGACAATATAATTCCTAGGGATAGCCAGGAATGATGTCCGCTGCGGCATGAATCACTACCCATAAAATGCATTAGGCATTCTTACTATCCTTCAAGCTAAATTCACCAAGCGCCAAGTCTTGACGACTCACTTCGCTTGAGTTTTGTTATATAAAAAAAACGGAAACTATTACAAGAGACCTTTCTAGAGACCTCACTCATGATAGACACCTGAGGCCGCACGTTTCAGCTTTCCTGGTTAACCGTCTGCTTTGGCGCAAAGGTGCTGATTTTCCTGTTTCCTTTAGATTCTTTATAAACCCAAACGTCATTATAAAAAAGTCACGTCTGCCATCAAAATACTTTGTTGCATCTGAAAATTCGCTATGAACGATTATTTCTAACACGGTATCTATGGTAAAGCTATTGGTAACTTACTTTTTTATAACCGATAATTTATTACATCTGAATTCGTTATGTCAACGAGTGAGTGTATCTGCGTTAGTCTATGACTTATTGGAATGAAAGCACGAGCTCGGTTCACAACTCTTTACATATGTGGCTCGTTTGAAGCAATTTTTCGCGGCGCACTTGGAAAGGATTTGTTTTGTCCTTTGCAGATAACTATGCGTGGTGTGGACATCTTGGCCAACAGTCCTTGCAAAGTCACTATAGAGGTGAGATGATGGTTATGGAGAGATGATGTCTCTATAGAGGAGAGATGATGTGCTGCTAAGTTCAGGCTCTTCCCAGCCATATCTGTATTGTAGTGCACTTTAAGGTAAACGAGATTTGAGCTTCTCAACACCTTCGCTACATTGTCATTACCTGTTAAATTAGATCCCGTGTGTCACTACAAGGTCCTTAGAAAAGACAAGTTTCGTTACAGGTAATACTTGCTGTGTGACAACTGTGCGTTCACCTGCTCTCCTTCAATATGCTTTCTTTGGTTTTCAAAAGTCGTGCCAAGCCATTGTTAGAGTGCGTCTTCAATTTGTGGCTAGTCAAGAGTGTTGAAAAAATAGTAGTTTGGCGTACAGTTCAAGCATAGGCAACCTGGATTCACGGTGATGATATATGAATGGGGGATTGTTAAAGTTCTGATACTGCACTCTACAAATACGCTTGTGAACTTGAATTGGGCAATAACGTCGCATAAAAGGATGCAAATTTTAAAGCAGCAGCCCAAGTGATTTAAGGAATACCAGCAAGTAGGTCACGACATATGATGCATCAATTCAAGATGAAAGAGTTCCTCTAATGAGTTTTACGGCTTGGTGCTGATGAAAGTGCCTTGGAGCTGTTTGTAAGACATAAAAAATAATAAATTACTTGTGATCAAGTAAACTATCTTATACTTTGGTTATATATATGATTACTTTTTTGGGAGGTTAACATTCTGGATTGTTTAATAGCAGTGTCTTGTGGCTGATAACCAATGCTACCTTCTTTTTGAATTACCTTCTAAACAAATTACCTTTTTTTTCCATAATTTAGTTGTAACCAGTCTTCTACAGCAGTTGTCCTAAAATACAGTAGACTATCAGTAAACAGAAGTCTGCCGAACAGAAGTGCTGCTTTATGGGCATAGAGTTTCCTACAATACTTACTAGAGGGAACTCTGGCGCTAGTGTCTATGGGAGCTGCAACGCACGGCGCTTCAACGAGCATGGGAATAATGGGTAGTACACATTTGTCTAATTTTCGTACTTCTGGCCTGCCTCTGGCTCCATGTGTGTTCGTGTGGCTTGGAGCTGTTTTTTTAACGAAAACATAAATTAGAAAATGTTCATTGTTTGCACTTCACAACCTTATTCTTTTAGGCTTAACATTTTGAATCAAGTCACTAAGTTCAAAAGGGTTTGTTCTTTCTTTCAAAACAAAACCGTAACCAGCAATAAACGAAGCCGCAAGTACGAAGACTAGGCAAATGTGTGTACTACCCATCATTCCCATGGTCGCTGAACGATTGCAGCGCCAGAGGGCCCTCTAGTTCATTTTGACCAATTCTATGTTTAAGGGAAGGACTGTCTCCAGCACGGTTGGTTTCGTACTTGGATTGTCTACCCTCGCTCATTTCTCAGTAAAAGGAACTCCCGTTAAAGACAACACATTTACCTGGTCTATTCATGTCCCGGTTAAAGAGAGTCTACTGTACACATGACTGCTCTGTAGGGACTCTCTCGTCGGACTGGACGGGGTGTCCCTGTAATGCTTTGTTCTATAGTGCAAGCAACGGTGGACCGCAACAATTTGTACAAGAAATGGACATTAGCATCGAAGCAGTGCACCACTCATACAAGCTAGTGTTCAAGGTATTCCTGTGTTATAATGCCACCCTTTTTTCTGGCACCCAAGTTGAGAGAGTGTTTTGTCTAGAAGCTGACCTGTTAATTAAAAACTATGCAGAAAAAAATCCTGTTGAAGGTTAACAGCGTGCAACACTTTCATCACACAGAAGCTGCATTAAGCGTCCCAGCCTTCACGAAAGCCTGCAGCTTTTCACTACCATGCAGATCGCAAGCGTTCATTGTAGCTTGAATAAACTTGTTATTGCGTTATGGGGCAATCAAGTTTGATTTTATTCATATGTGGGGTTTAACGTCCCAAAACCGTCATATGACTATGGGAGATGCTGTAGTGGAGGGCTCCGGAAATTGCGACCACCTGGGGTTCTTTAATGTGCAGCCAAATCTGAGCACGCGGAGCGGACCCTACAGTGTTTTCCCCTCCATCAAAAATGCGGCTGGGATTGGTCCCAGGACCTGCATGTCAGCCGCCACTACACTACTAGACCTTAGCCACTAGACCTCCGCGGCGGGGCTTGGCAATAAAATTTCACCGGAAAGCAATGCAAAAGTAATCGACTACATTTCTGTAATTGCTCAGTTACTACATTTCTGGGGCTGTAATTGATCACTGTAAAGATATGAATTTTAAAGGAAGTAATCGCTAATATAATGGGTATTCATTTTTTGTATTGTTTGCAAGTCTGCGGGCTGCAAATGTTGGTTACCTTCAGTTTGTGTGCTCTTGTGCAATAATGATATCTGAGGTTTACCTGCAAAAACCATGATATCATATTGAGGTAGGACGGAGTAAACGGCTTTGAAAATTTCGATCACCTGGTGTTTTTTAACATGCATTGACGTTTTGTGCAATTGTGGAAGGTGTTTTAGTCAAACATTGTCATTGTAGCATTGCACAATCCTTTCAGCCTTAAAGTATTTCCTCGCGTACCACCTGAAAGCATCAAGTGTGGTCAGCTGCCAGCTTGCAAGATTGTCACATGCTCTGGGACGCCAACAGGCAGATAAACGAGGGTTCGACATTTGCCGTCATGGCTGCTGGCGGCATTGACTGGTACGCCTATGTTTGAATGCACGTACATTTCCCACAAAATGGATAGGGGGACGGGTGCCGCTGAAATCCAGTTTGTGGAACACCGATGTGTTATTCGAAGGTCGCAGGTTCTGTGTGTGCCCACGACAAGTTATCACTTATTATACTTTTTTGTCGTCACATTTCCATTACAATTATTTTTAATAACATCCCCTATATGTTCATTCACATTATAATCTGGTAGATCTCGTTAATATTGTGTCTAACAAAGGAAAACGGGCCTTAAAATTATTACTCTTTTCGTTTATTGATTTTTTTTTGTGTGTGTGTGTGTGTGTATGTGAGAAATGTTAACGATCCACTGGAAGGCAACTTGCAGGTACATTTTTTGGTGGACTAACATACAACATCTAAAAATAACAATTACATTTGACAAAGACCGTGATGCTGTCAGCAAATATAACATTATCACAGCAGTTGCAACACAATGACTGTGGGCCGAGAAAGAATGGAGTTCTGCGATAGAGAGAATTTTTGGCTAAAAAAATTTTTTTAATGAAAAAGCATGCTTTGAAAGAAACAATGATATTCTTCCCGCATGTTAGAAAAATTATTCTGAAGTGTGATCAGTTTTGCTGCTATAAAACTGCTTTCAGTGTCAAAAGTCTTTGAAGCACCTGGTTCACGAAGCTGTCACACACTTTATCGCGGTACTATTGTCCGTCATCAGGAAGTTCTTGTCGTCTGAAGAAATGACACCCTGGTGATGTTGGCCGACGCTCTTGATGGGAAGCCTACCCAAGCATGTAGGGAAAGCAGTAAGGAAATGTTGTGTCACGACGAATGCCACTACCCTTGCAATGACATAAGCAAAGTGTCTGACAGCCTTGTGATTGAGGCCCAAGCTCTGTGTCCGGTTGTTTTTCGGTGGTTGTTCATCTTGCAGGAGTTTCTTGCCGACCGGTGCAGTAAGCTTGAAACCGACGCAGTTCAGGCCATCACCACCAACTTTCCGTCACTGCGAATACTGGCCATAGAATACCACCGCACAAATGATGTGGGTGAGCATTCAACCTAAGCGGTGTCTAAGCGAGTAAAAAGATCAGTGTAAGGCTGCTACAAGACAGTTTATTTATAGGTATCTTATTTAGAAAACATTCTCAATGGCCTATTGACATGAGCAGTGCGTAAGTTTCTCTCTGGAGTATGGCGGTTTATAAGGTTGCAACTTTGTACGCCCCTTTTACGCTCCTATACACTCAAACCTCAATATAACAAACCCAGATATAACAAAATATTGGTTATAACAAATTAAATTTACAATAGTCTAGCAATAGCTATAGTGTTAGGAATATACCTTCGTAACAAATTTTTTGATGTAACGAAATTATTTATCGTGCGAGATGCAACATTGTTATTCTCAGGTTTGGGTGTATAGCGCCTAACTTAAGGCCTCTCTACAGCCGTGATACACCGCCATTGCAACCATCGGTCATCGCTAACACCATACGAAGAGCCATGGCGCCCTTGGCCACCTATGGCCCTCGTGCCCCGAAACCCTACTTATCGTCATGAAGGCTTCAACTTAAAAATATTTTATGGCAGGTTTGTTGACGATGGAGTTGCAAAGCTTAGCTAGCTTGCCTGTTGTCATCAGCAAGGTATAGGTGAAATAACTAACGTTAGTGCCGCAGCTTAGCACGTAGGCTTTATAAACTGTTGATTGGCAGTGCGTGAGGAAATGCACTGTCAGTCAAAATGCGCGAGCAGGTATTTCCTAGAGCTGAAGGTTTGTGTACTCTAATTGCGTGGGAAAGACACGAGTGGGCAATGTTTTTTAGCTGACAATTCCGCATATAATGATGCCTAATTCGTATTGTTGGCATTGACGCATGGTTATGTCAAAAACAGTAGATGAACAAGAAAGAGATTGGGGGACATTCAGAAGAAAAATGCTGCAAGGCTGTGTGTGCACTGTAACTTGAAATTGGAATAATCTGAAAGTTGGTACTACTCGCTTCACTGTGTTGTTACTTTTGGCATTCACAGGATTCTTCGTCCGTGTGGCATCAGTTTCTCGACTCGTGCGCGAAATTTCGCCAGCATTCCGGCTCAAAATTTATTGATGCCTATATTTCGCTTGCTCTACCACGAGCCATTCGTCGCCATCGTGTCGCAATTTTCTGGAAAACCAGAAAAAAAAAAACGCTTGTCCCACAGAAAATATCATGGCTACTTCCGCAACATGGTAGCACCCCCGATTATTGCTTCATTTGCGATTTGCTCTTCATGCTTAAAGGGGTACTGACACAAAAACATTGACCTCGCGTTTTTCTGCTGCAATGCGTAGCTGGGGGCCTGTTAGTGATGACAGGGCACATCATTTGCTGCAGCACGTGACAGATAATTAATTACAGGCTCCTCATTATCAATCAGTTTCGGTTTGAGAGAGTGCCAAAAACTGGATGCAACTGTCGCCACCTAGCGTGTAGAGCTCTTGACCACGTCAGCACACAGAATTGTGACACACTTCTGCACGGTCCGCATCCAGAATTACTTTCGAATAGGAAACTGGGCTGGAATGTCGGGAAACACAAAACTTTCTAATCCGGCTTCAGGAACTAGCGAAGCAAAAAAAAAAAAAAAAACTTCAGGAACTAACGCGTCAAAAAAAAAAGGCAGCTATGACGTCATCATAAACTTGTTTTGTTGACTGCAGCGTGGTGACGGGGGGGAAGTAGAGGGTCTCCTCCGAAGGTCTCTATAGCGCTATGGAGTAGGTTGCTCACGCAAACTTCAAAATTAATTTAAAGTGCCTTCCAAGCTATATTCACTGTTGATATCTTACAGATGATATACGAATGTTCAGGAGAATCGACCCTGCGGGCTATCTTGGCCCCGATATTTTGTGTCAGTACCCGTTTAATCGTGCCATGTGGGATCGCCTCCCAATCTTAAATATAGAGAATTTCATATCCTGCAACGCTCGACTGCTTTGAACCAGGGGTCATCCTGTAAAACTCAGTAATAGCCAATCATAATTTGTGATACCAGTGTGCCATTGCATATTTGTGTTAACAACAAAATGCATTTTCTTTGCACTTCTGGTTGCGATTAAAAAAAAAAGTAAGTCTCCGCAAGTAACTCCTTCGATTTTAGCTCATGTGGTGGAATGTTGTATTTATATTCCTTTGACACTGTGCATTTGAGTTCAGTCTTGATGATTTTTGATGTTTTGTGGTGCAAGTGCCTTTTTTTGTGTGTGTGTGTGTTCGATCTTAACATGTGAATATTGTATTTACTCGCCTACTGAATGCACTCGCATAATAAATGCGCTCCAAACTTCAGGCGTCAAATTAGGAGTTTGCCCCCCCCCCCCCCCCCCCGCCCACTTAATATATGTACCCCCTACATTCATCTGCTGCAGTCGGCTAACCGACACCTGACACCTCTTTGCCCTTTGGGTCTCTTTCATTTTTTATTATAATGCCGATTTTTTTCGCCCACCTCGCGTTGATTTCTGCCCCCTTTCGGCCGCTGCTGCGCGCCGCTTTGTTTTTCTATCTGTGCGCAGCACGTCCCTTGTATTTTTCAATTATCTATGCACCACAGCAGTGTTTACAAACAGTGCAAGTGTAGAGACATTGCAGCTAGCTGATAAGCACACAGTGAGTGAAGGTCACGTAACTACCCGTGCCAACCGACAGTCACTTCCCGTAAATACAAAATTTTAAGGCACAACAACATGCACGCAGTTTTTGACCGACGACAACAGGGTTTACTGTTTCCATGGCTGTCGCAAAGAGCCAGGTGTCGCCATCGCGTCGTAGATTTCTGGAAAACTAGACAAAATTCGCTTGTCGCCCATGAAAGATAGTGACTACTTCGGCAGCATGGTAGCACCCCCGAGTCTCGCTTCAGTTGCGATTTGCTCTTGATGCTTATTATTCATGCGTAATTCAAGTCAGTAACTTCTCATGGGGGCAGGGAAGCGGAGGCCATATTTTGTCGTTAATCTTGTTCTCCGCGGTTTCTTTTTATACTTCGGTGATAGCTCGCTGCAATGCTGGTCACTTGTTGAAGTGTCAACGGTGGCAGTGCGATCGTCGTGCGAGGTTGCCACAAAGTTGGCAAAGCGCGTCATAGCGTGCACTTCTGGGCGCCCCTAGAGATCACAGCTGATGCCGCTGTTGCAGTTAAACTATTGTGAGAAAATATAGCCATGAAACACTCTAATGGCGCGCACGGGCGGCACGGGGACAGCTTGCAGAAGGTCCTACCACCGAAGATGAGTGAAGTGCAACAAAGATGTTTCCAAACAGTGCATGCGTTTGTCGATTGCAAAAAGCTCAGCGACCTAACTTTTTTTCCCATCACCGCATTTTTTGCTCATCCTGAAAAAGTTGTCATTAAATTCGCCCCGCATAAAGAATGCACCCCAAATTATGCGCCAATTTTTCCCGAAAAAAAAAGTGCGTTCATTGCGTGAGTAAATATGGTATATTGTAAGGACATCATAGTAATTTTTTATTGAATTAAATATTTGTGCTCATAATGTGGATTAGCGCTTACAGTAATGAAATAGTTACGACCTTACTTGCTTGCAGCAAGTTTCCTTTGCTGAAACTTGCGACATAAATGTAGTTAGGCTTACAAGTTATGCTTTAGGGAGGCCAGGCTTTCGTATACTGTAATTCAAACCACGATGTAACCAAATACTCCGTATAACGAATTATATAACAATAGTCTTCAATAGATGAATTGTTTGGAGTAAACCTCTGTAATGAATTTTTGGATATAACGAACTTATTGTCATGTAATATGCAACTTAGTTGAGATGAGGTTTGAACAGCATGTTGTTGTCACTTCTTGTGTAGCATATGGAGGAATGCCTGCACAAGAAGTCTTTTTCTTGCCCTTTGATCTCCTCAATGATTGATCCCTTTTAATAATCAGCAGAAAAAGAAAAAATGGAAGCAAGTGGGAAATAGAAAGAAAGGAAAATAATAAAAAGAAACACATAGAGAACAGAAAGGGGAAGAAATAAGAAGAAGTAGAGCTACACTCAAACCTCGATATGATGAAATATCTGTTATAGCAAAGTAAATGAAAGTTGTCTTGCAATATATATAGTGTTAGGAATGTACATTTATGACTAATTTTGGGATATAACAAGCTTTTTCAGTGTAAGATGAAACTTTGTTATGATTAGGTTCGTGTACAAAAAAAAAGAATATAAGAAAGAAAAGAAACGAAGAAGGCTGCTCATCTGCGCACTTCTGTCATGCTTGGCACCTTTCGTGAGAAGATTGCGTGATTTTATGTCCCGGGTTCAAAACAGCCATAACATTTCGTTTCATTGTAACGCAGAACCTGAAGCAATATCAATGAGAATGGAGAAGAAAGGCGAAGTGTCCTGGTTCGTCTTCTACTGACGTTTGCTGAGCAGTTGGCCAACTGGTTTACATCATGGTAAACAAGGTGATCAATTGCAGTTAATTTCATTTTCGAACACTCTTGGGCAGGACCAGCGAGAAAGGAGAGGGAAGGCAACTGCTCCTGGTTGACCTTCTGACATTCACTGAGGAATTGGCCTGCTGGTTTACGTCAGGGTAAACAGTTGCCATTGCTCTTAAGATGCGAAGCATCTTAGGCTGCAGCTTTGTCCGGTCTGTGGTGTGATCATCCTTGCAGCGCGTGCGTGCCCTTCCCGCTCTTGCTGTTTTGTACGCTGCCCCCAGCTGCTTGCAGACTGACCGAAGTCGTAGACTCTTGCTCGACTAACCACAGCATATTTGGATCGGCGCGTCAGGGATATTGGAATGGTGCGCCACGCGGAGGCACAAAAGGCATGGAAGAAAAGAGGGATTGTTTCTTGGAAATTGTGGCGCGCCGCCAGCTTGTAGCGCTTCCACGTGTAGAATCTTTGATCGCGACGGCATTCTGCACACGATGCACGTGTTTACTTGAAATGTTTGAAAAAATATCGCAGTTAGTTTATGAGGTTTGCACTTTCTTTCATGCATAGCACGGGGCTTCGTTCTGTCAGACTTTATGCCTTGAGCTGGTATCCGAGAGAATAAGTAATAAGATCATGTTCTACGTTACTCCGAACCGGCATATTAGTTGCACATTCGCCGTAATGGCATGAGATGGCGCTGATTGGAGCTCCGATTAAATCCACATATATATTCTATGAAGTGGATGGGGGCTGACCACAATCGTAGCTCGGTGATACAATCGAAACCCGCAATAACGAAATCGTGAGAGAAAAAACGAAAAATTTCGTTTCCGTAAGAATTTTGTTGCCGGTAGTATGAAACATAAAACAGTAATATGGGCAGCAGAACGAAAAGACTGACGAAATGACGGACGCAACGAAGGATGGGATTGTGTCGCTGCGAGGCTGCTTAACATGATGATGATATTGTTGCCATTCTTTCTTTTTTTTTTTGCGATCATTGGAGAATCCGCTTCCGGCGTCAAGCTTTTCTCAGACGCCATTGTAACTTCATCTCGATTTCGTCACCAGTTCCAGTCTTCTATTCGTCGTTTTGATTGATTCCAACTGTTGGTGTTGCTTCAGCCTGTTGAGCTCATCTGACGGCGCCCTCTGCACTCCAGCATGATCATTTGCCATCGCCTGCTGCAGTGTGGCCATGTCTGTTGCCGGACACAGACCCCATCACTGATTTAAGTAAACAAAAATGGCGGTACCCACGCTACCAAGGCAAAGCAGACGTTCACAAATTTTGAGTGTGTATAACACGAATACGAGCATATTTTCAACAGATAACCTTTAACGGGAGAATAAAATAAGGCCCGCACCGTGGTAGAAAATTCGTTAATGTGGGATCGCTGTCCAAAAACATTTCGTTGCCGCGAGATACGTAATACATGGGCTTCTATCAACGTTCGCCGGGGATCCGGAAATATTTGGTTGCCGCGGGGATTTCGTACTCGCGGGGTTTCGTTATTGCGGGTTTTGGCTGTAGAGGATTGCACGGGTTATTCAAAGGTTGTAGGTTTGGATTCTGCCAGTGGCAAGTTATCGTTTCGTTCACTTTTCTTTCTTCACATTTACTCTACAATTACTTCTAATAACATCCCCTATGCTTTCTCCAGTGTTATTGTCAGTTAGTTCTCATTGATATTGTGCCTAACAAAGAAAACGGGCCCATGAATTTACACTTTCCATTCTTCACGATGCATGTTATTGCAGATCCCGAAGATACGTCATCAAGGGGGCCAAGTTAAGCAAAAACTGCCAATGATAGAGATATGGCAGCCTTTCGGTCACTTATTTATGAAATCAGAAGAAAGTAATTTTGGTCGCCGCATGGGGGCAGTGCTCACGAGCCTGTTGGAAAACTTCCTTCGCCAAAGTGCCATGGGAGCACACCCTGGAAGGCAAACAGGGGATAGCTGCCTCACCGTACTTATACCAACAAGTCTTCTTTTTATTCCTCCTTATTGCCAGCATTGTTTTTTTCATGGTCACATTAGTCAATTATTCCTTCTTATTTCTTGCTGTTTTTTTTTCATAGCCACATTAGTCAATAATATGCAGTCCATCCTGTGTCTTTCAAAAGCTTTCATCTCTGTTGCTTTTTATAATGTGACATGGAATAGTCACTTACTGGTTTTATGCAATGACAGTTTCTCTAGAAGCTGTGGCATTCATGTAATTCATTTTTACAGATATGTTGTATGCGTGATAAGTTCTTCTTGTATAACATAATATTCTCAGAATAAAATTTGTTCACATTAGCCTTGTTACGTATTGCCTCAATAGTTCTGGTATGCTGTATAGATTGTAACACAAACACTAGAGATGTGCCATACCTTGAACTTGCAGACACATGCACCATTGTTTTTATTGCAATAGGAACTGTAGGGACTAGTTTTGCTGTGATTTTCCATATCAAGTGCGTGTCGATAACATCGCTCCGTGCATCGTATATCCTGTGTGTTGGTGAAAGTGTGCCAGAGCTGCAAACGATCGCTGCTCAAGCGGGAAGACAACATGTCAGCTGTCCTTGTTGTCTAAATGGCGCATGGGGGTGTTTCAGAGTGGGGGGTAGGCTGCATACATCATGCAAGCGCCGTATACATTGACCTGCCATATCTGCATAGGGGATCAGCAGACCACTGATACCATATTTTTCTCGCCGTGATCAAGAAATAGACCTGTCTGCAAACAATGTGATGTTACTGCGAGCAGGCCGCCCTGGGGTTCAACAGCTGCACCAATTTGATACGACTTCCAATTTTTGCCCTGAGCTGTGCCAAAACCGTGGAAATTGCTGAAAGTATCGCTGGCCGCAGCGGATACCTATCGAAGGGACAACGCAACTTCAAGTCCCCATGGTAACAACACATGAAACTTTTTCTGTCGAAGTTGTATTAGCTGCGTCATCTCGGTGATAGATATCTGTGATTGAACATGCCTTGCAAGCAAACCGAGAAGTTGTGCCCTAAACCTCACCCCATCGTGAAAAAAGGATGAAGGTGGGGGCGGTGGGGGGGCATTGCAATGTTCCGAAATTGTTAGGTTTTGTTCTAATACGTGCAGAACACTGCTTAAGCCACTTTCTCCACAGGACAGCGATGACCTGTGGTAAAGGGTAGCATCATTTGGAAAGGATCGTTATGTTAGTCGCGGCACACTGCCATTTTCAATTACTAATGCGTAAATAAGCCGCATAATTGTGAGTACTAGTATAATCGCTGAAGTCCGAAGAAAAAATACTGGAAATAATTTGGAGCAGTGATTTACATTTTTGTCGCCCCTATTTGCTTGTTTTCTTCTTTTTTTTTTTCCGACGTTCTACTCCTCAATGTCCCTTGAAGAACAAAAGTAGTGCCAACTGCGCCCATTCGTCTCTGCCTCCTTCCCCAGCAAACTTCAGTGGTGTCCGCCAGGAAACTGCGGACATAGACATCCCTTTCTCAGCACACAGGAGAGGGTAAGCCGTGTCGTCATGGAAGCAAAAGCAAGCACGCGAAAGAGGACGGAAGAGATGGCATTTGCACTATCAAGCAGAGAGAGAGAAGCCCGCACACTGCCTCGAATGGCACTACGTTAGTTTTCAGGCAGTCTACTGCTCTTCAGTTTCACGAATTCCTTGAATTTGAAGGTCACCAGCTTTGCAGGTTGGACAGACACAGCAAATGGTACTGTGAACTTTATAATTGTTTGCTTAGCGGGGTGGATCAAAATGCAAATGTTATTCGAATAACAGTGCCGATGTTTGCTGTGCGTAAATTAGGTGATGTCAGATGGTTTATACATGTTTATTAATGTAAGCATTCTTTTTATACTGCTCCAAATTTGGTATTTTATGATAGAAAGCCGATGTATTTTCCCGTGACTTTCTCCAACCTTGCATTTTAGGGCTCCAATAGTAACATCTTACTGCTCCAAAAATTGCTCCAAATCCTATTTTGGCTGCTTCACCCCTGTATCCCCTCCCTGGGAGCAAGTGCTGGTTGGCAAGAAAGTTCTGCCAGTCGGATATTTCTGCATAGCGGCACTCCATGTGTCTGCATACCTGCGACAAATTTCGGTGAATCACTATTTTCTCGTCAAATAACACCAGATGATGAAGATTTCTGGAACCCTTCACTACGGCATCTCATTTTATTTATCAAAGGGGCCCCGCAACACTTTTTGAGCATGGTCAGAAAACCCTGCCGATCGGTAGTGGAAGCTCCAGACAACACGCGAGCCAAGTAATATAGCGTAGCAGGCGACCTGGAATTCACAATCAATTATCAAAGTCAGCTAAGAATTGCTTTTTCTTCTCTTGACAAATCACGGAGTAAGCCCATCTATCAGCCATTGGCTGATTTGAACATGGTGCGCTTGGCCATTACAGAGATCACCATGGGAGACCGAGACTTGTCCACGCGTGCGTGCACAATCGCACTGGAAAAACTAAGCCTTCGAAGAAAAAAAAAGGAAAAAAGTGCTCAAAGTCACGAGATGCGCTACGTTTTTCTTTGCGCCTGCCATCCTTCCCTGCTTAGCTTTGCTTTCGTCGGGACGAGAAAACAGAGATTGCAATTGCAGCATGCGACGAATCTTGGCAACCTTACTCACACAGGACGGATTTTAAAAATTTATGTGCGGTTTAATTTGTGAGGCAATAAGCTCTTCCAGAGAGTTCATTCCATGATTACTTGAAAAAGTGTTTCAGGGCTCCTTTAATTTTTGGATTCACAGCCCCAGATATTAGAATTGCTATTTCATAATGTCACAACTTTAAAAGGGAAGGGTCACTGCATAAGACGCACAATTTTGTTAAATTAACATGCGCAGATTTGTTCGTTGTAGATGGCAGCCATAAAAAAATATAAAGCGAGCGTTCTACATGTGCACGGTGTCTGGTGCTTTGAAAAACATTTGCATGGCATAAATGTAGACATAGGCATTACATTTTCCTTCAGTTTCTGTCGCGGCATGTGTACTGCAGTTGCAAACGTTCTACAGCATTGCCGGCAGAATGGTTTTGAGCTGCCATGAGCGACGTCACAGATAAGATTCTCACTCACTGCCCCAAATTCCGAGTGAAGATAAACGAAAAAAAACAACAAAAAATAAGTAAACATTTCTTGTCGCACGCTACGCTGAGGTTAAGAAATCCTCATGAAAAATAAAGCCAAGTTCTTGCTGGTGTTTCTCGTAATTGACTGAAAATTTATGCAATTTGAAGGCCGATACATGGTGTGCATAATTTTTTGCACATTTACCTTGCTGCCTCTGATGCCTATAGCCTATTTGCCTACTTACATTGCTCTCTTAGACCTGATGAACAAATTTGGAATGTGCTTTGTCGCTTCGGAAATAAGTGAGCTGTAGAGGTGCAAAGTGTGCATGAAACAAGAATTCCCACTGTTTACATGAAGACATAGGAGTGTGTATGTTCTTTGGATTAGTGGCTGGCTGATCCGCGCAGGAGGCTTATGGTTAGCCACTGTAACCCATTGCCAGTGGCCGGGTCACCTTATAGAGGATAAAGTTCACACGAATGGATACTGGTCCACCCTGGCATTGACCTGCACCCAAGGCAGACTGACATAACGGTTCGGGCTATGCCAGAACGGTTTGGAACTATGCCCGAAAATCAGGAAGAATGGTGAGCTCATGTGACCGGACTGCCCAGAAGTGCTGGCATACGGAACGAAGTGCTTGTGAGAGAACCAGACAACAAGGCTGCATCGGCAGGAGCTGCTTGCGGCCCTCTGTAATCCAGCGTAGGGGATGCCACAGCTAGGAGTCTGTTTTAGAAGGCTCTTCGGGGAAGTTTTTGGTTCATTCATGTTTCCGAAGTGCCTGGACGGTGCGGATTGTTGTGCACTTACATAATCTAGCTTAGTTGGAGCCGCGACCTCTGTTCATGCCCCTCCCTACCTCCATATGGTACACCATGGGCAATGTGTGAATGGCCACAGAGCTCTCACAGCTTAAAGGGATGGTACAGTAGGAAGTTTGCCTCACCGCTACGTAGTTCCCACTTGCAAGGCATCACTATGTTGATGGTGGCGAAACAAGAGGCTGCATGTCCTCTCTGGCTTCGGTGCGCACGGCTGGAGCACAACCCCTGTGGCTTGGCTATCTTCAATTGAAGAAATCTTCTTGAAAGCCCACGCCGAGTGGCAATGGGACCAAGTCGTTGCTGCCGCCGCTACAACTCTACCTTTGTTTTCTTTGAGTATTAAATTTTGGTGCACAAAGGCGGACTTGTCGTCTGGCAGTGGAACTGCCGAGGCTTCAAAAACAAAAAAAACGCTACGTTCGTGCAGTACATGAAAATGCTTCAGAAAAAGAAACTTTCAGACGTAATTGCTTTACAAGAACTTTATGACCACGCCAAGCATATGGTGTACTTCTCTGAGCGCACGGGGCAGAACATCACAATGTGCATCCTAGTAAGAAGTGGAATAGCTGTCATAGAACACGAGCTGGATGTGGTGAGGGACATCGATAATGCTCTGATAGAAATCGTACTGAGCAAGGGCATGACAGCCATTACAGTGACATTGCATGTAATGTAATAAGTAGCCAAGCACCAGAGCTTTTGCATTCAGCATTTGAATTCATATGTGTTTTACCCGCAATCGAATGGACAAATTGAGCGATTCAATCACAATCTGAAGGAACACGTTCAGATTGCACAATTGAATCAGCGCACCTTCAAGCAAGTCTTGACTGAATGCTTGGCTTCGTACAAGCTTTTTCCGCAGGGCACCACAGGAGTGTCTCCTGCTCAACTTCCTAATGGTAGGCAGCCTCAAGTTGCTCTCAGCATTGTTTTTATACATTGTAACACTTGAGTTCCTCCGAGTACCTGAGTCTTTTCTCGTCAAAAAGCAATGAAGCAGTATATGTGGGCAGTCGTTGAGGAGCCAGACCATCAGAAGTTTGAGTCGGCGACACAGTTAAAGTTCGTGTCCCAGGAAAACGTCCCCAAGTATCGGGGTCAATACAAAGTCATGGAACAAGTTGGCCCAACTTTCTTTCAGTTGAGTGATGGCAACATATGGAACTCCTTCTGTACCATAATTTCTCATACAGATACGGCTTCAATGCCTCAAACTTCTGATCATCACTTTTACACCACTTCGCAGTACTTGGTAGACTATTGCATGTGGCCTACATGTTCAGATATCTTGTCTCGCAGGAAGGGGGGGGGGGGGGGCTTTTGGTAGGTGTAGCTGGTACCCATACACCAGGTGACACCGTTCACATCGAGCCTGTACCAACATCAAAGTCTGTCGAACTGCGAATTCTTCGGAAAGTCTCGTTGCAGCTGCTACTTCATGTAATGAGGCCGAGGTGGGAAGTGCAGTCTGGCCCAGTGCCTTCTCCGTCTCTTGTGGTCTCATCACCAGAGGCCGTGCAATCGCCAAACTGGTCTCAAAGAAAGCGAACTAAACCTAGCCGCTTCGCGGACTATGTTCTAGACTAATATGGAGGCTCCTGTTCTCTTGTTCTTGTGTAAAGTGTTCTTGTACAAAGTTCCTGTTTTTCCATGTGCTGTGTATTCTTGATGTGCTATCCTAGGTATACTGTTCTATTGTATTTTTTATGAGTGTCTTTTTCGAGGGGGGTACGGTGTTGTTTCGTTCTCTCATGTGAAGCCTTGCGCAGCAGCGATGTGTAGAGGCACTGCTAGGTGGTGCCTAAGAGGCATATGATCATATATGTATACAGTTGTAAATAAAGCAGTTGGCGAAGAGCCCTTGTTCGTGGCTCAGCTTCCCCCCCCCTCCCCCCGAACTTTTATGAGTGGGGGGGGCTCGCGCACCCTTGGCTGATACGCCTATGAAGGGCAGTGCTTCTCAAAGAGCTGCTGTAGTTGAGCGAGAGGGAAATATTTTAATGAAGAGCTGAAGATGTTTGGCTTTTCGCCTGATGTGCTACTTCAAGTGCTGAGTGATGACTATGATACATATTGTGATAAACGCATAACGCATACAGCCACACATTTAGACGGCGCTATTTACAAAATTTCATTGAAACTTGTGGCCCGCAAAAAAGTAAGCAGCACTTTTGTGGCATGTAGTGTATAGGAGCAGTTTTGACAAGGCCCAAAATATGTGTGATTGCCAAATTCAAGTGCTGTAGGAGATTTAAAGCATCCTTCAAAGACTTCAAATTGGTGCAAGTGGTACGAGGTTTGTGGGTGCTTCAACATGGCAACACTTCATATGAAGGATCATGTCACAAGCCACGTTAAAATGTAAGCTCAGAATTATATTCAATATATGATGTCATCGAAATGGGACTAAGTCGCAATCTGTAACTATCCTACCTTCATGAGTGGCCTAAATTAGTAGACTTGAACAACCGCACATCGAAAAGTGAAAAGAGGCAAAGTCAAGTTCCTCTCATCACTAGTCCAATTAAGGTGTGAAACTGCGATGGCTATCTAGCACTCTTGCCATATGACTAAGTTAGCTAACTAATAGGAACAGGCACCATACAAAGAAAAATTGTTACCAGAGAACAGCCACTACATAATTTACCATACAAGTTCCACTATGCAAAAGAAAGAAAGATGCAGCACTTGCGTTTATTGGATACAGCACAACATTGCATGCCTTTTTTTCCATAACTCTATCGCAAGAACTGGCCCAGGAGTAATTAGTTATGAGGTAACGGCTGGTCTGCAGGCCCGGTTGGGTGAGTAGCTTGAATGTGTTCATGCGGTATAGTAATAATTGCTCTACGTTCTGAGACCAGGATATTATAATTATTATGAGATATGCCATAGAGGAAGGCTTTAGTCTATCTAGTATGCTTGAACATGCACTGACATCGCACAGTAGTTGAGCTTCTAGCATTTGGCCTCTGTTGAAACGTGGCTGCCTTGGCCGGGATGAAACCTGCCACTTTTGAGTCAGTAGTTGGGCTCTAATTAGTACTATACCATCACGACAGACTTATGTGGTATACTTCTGCCCACTGCAGCTTTATATGTGTATAGGCCCGTAGTATGGGATAAGTAAAAAAAAAAAATATGAGGGATTCTTAAAGTTTGCCTTTAAGATTTGAATTCGATAGCGGTATTCTGTTGTTAGTGCGTACTTCAAGCACTTAGTGCATGAATTCTTTTCTAACATACTAACACCTGCTACATGGTCAATACGCGCAGTAACGTGTGCGAGTTTTGTTGAGGGAGCTCCGCCTTAAACCATAAAGCCATGATGATAATCAGATGCTTTGACACCTGATGGCAACGAACGCTTGTACCACACATTATTACATCCATATTTCATGTTGCATTGTGAAGCATGTATACAGGACATGTGCGTTTGTAAAGCATGGAAGTAACTTTCACTGCATTTTCAAGCTGAACAAGTCCTTTTTGAGGCCCACCACGGTAGTTTAGTGGCTGGGGAACTCGGCTGCTGACCCTCAGGTCGCGGGATCAAATCCCGGCTGCATTTTCGATGGAGGCGAAAATGCTGTAGGCCTTTGTGCTCACATTTGGGTGTACGTTCAAGAACCCCAGCTTTTTGGAGCCCTCCACTATGGCGTGTTTCATAATCATATGGTGGTTTCGGGAAGCTAAACACCACATATCAGTCAAATCAAAGTGATTTATTGTACACTTTATTCACAAGCAGGTGCATGGCTGTGGGGTAGAATACGCGCTTTCCACGGTAACGGCCCGGGTTCATTCCCCACTCGGGACCAGAATTTTTGCTATATTTTTATTTGCATCTTTTTATATTTTTTGGTCGTGCACAAGATGAAGATTTTTCGCTCACAACCACGGACATTTCTGGCAAACAAGCTCTTTAATCATGGAGGTACGTTTACAGCGCAAACACAGACACACCACAAAAAGGCGACACACACAAGCACTGCCTTTCTTTGTGGTGTGTCTATGTTGTAAAAGTACCTCCATGATCATAAACCAACTTGGCCCAAAAAAAGTTTTACTGAAGCTGTTTAACGTTTCCATGTTAATAAACAGAGCAGCTTAATTTTTCCAAGTGTAATTGACTCGCCATGGACTACATGTGAAGCACCAGCGACAGAACCAAGC
This sequence comes from Rhipicephalus annulatus, assembly GCA_013436015.1. Classification (NCBI taxonomy): domain Eukaryota; kingdom Metazoa; phylum Arthropoda; class Arachnida; order Ixodida; family Ixodidae; genus Rhipicephalus; species Rhipicephalus annulatus. Next base: position 227,660 of record WOVY01013673.1, read on the forward strand.
AGACGAGGTTGACTGCGGCTGGTGTCTCAAACCATGGCGGTGACTTTCCTGAACTCGCAAACTTGGAAGGTGTAAGTGTTGAATGTCGTGAGGCACATGACCAGCAGGCTCAATACGATGCAGAAATCTTGGATGATGCGAGAAAAGCTGATAAGGAGCGGATACAATTTTAAGCTCCTCTATTCACGATATATGTGTGGCATTTGAGGTGATCCACTCTTTAAACAATTCTTAGGCATTGTGTTTCCAAATAAGTTAGACCACTTCATGAAAAGTAGGCTGTAAGGAACACAAAACTCGTATAATGCTTAAGTTAATGATCAGGTTATTAGTAATATGCAAAAATTAATTGCGCTGTAAATTACTACTCGTCAGATATTGCAGTTTATGAGCCATAGTCCTACATCTTTCAATGCTGATGTCCGTTAAGTGAATCCTGGGTACACTATGAATTTCGTGATAGATGTCATAAACTTGCCATCGGCATTGTTAATTGTTCCAGTTACTTTTTCAACTCACCGTGCAGTAAAGTACAACAGCGAGTGGAACACGTCTACACATACCGTCTCAGATATTGGTAATGAATATCTCGCGACTGGTGTCCTCTACAATATTTGCTCAAGCAGCTAGATGTGCCTTGCGCCCTTATTGGCCGAAATGTGTCCTCCGAATAACAAGATGAAGTAATTAAAGCGTAATGCTTACGTTATTTGCATGCTATTTAGCGCGCGTATACCCATAAACACCCGGTGCATTGGACAGTGATGATACTTTTATAAAATTTAGTTTTTCAAAGAAAGTTTCAAACATATGTGTAATGAACGAAATAGAAATTTAAAGGTTAGTTTTTCTCTTGTTATAATCCAAATTTGGTAAGAACTAACAGACAGCCAAGCCAAGGAATTTTATGGGATATCTGTAGTAACCATGACAAATGCGAAGTATTCAAAACGTACACGGAATAATTTTGTCTTGCCGCCGGCGGGGATCCCAAACTGCGACCTTCGAACAACGCCTCCGATTCGCTTTCAATCGAGCTACGGCGACAGTCATCTTCCCGTTCGTTTTACCGAGAATATCTGTCCACGTAAACCTTGGAGTATTAGTTTGTGTGCGCCTTGCGTGTTATTTCTAAAATTTCTGTGTTACATATGAAGCACACTGCACATAACTGCCAACGCTCGCATGAAAAGCAGCAGTAGGATATGACCGGCGAATCTCCGTGGAGGTCGCACAGTACGTTCAGCACCACGTCGATGGCCAAAAGCGCGAACCGAAGCATTTTATTACCCGTCAGATGCGGTCGCTCGCCATGTTTACGAAAGCGCGCGGCTCACGGGGCGCGGCTAGAGTGCACTAGAAGCATAGAGAAATAAAAAAAGGTGAAGAGTGGACACTCCCATAGACCACCTAGTGGTTGATGAGAGCAAGTGGCGTGCGCTTCCGGTTTCGGTTTCACTGGCGCAAATTTTGAATTACTTTGCATAACCGATGTTTGGCTATGACGAAAGTTCATGATTTCAGACCACTATTCATCGCCCAAATGGATAGTTTTTGTAGGTCGTTTTGATTTAGCGCTTCCCTGTTTTGTTTTGTTCAGTGGTTCGTGCGAATCGGTCGTGACGTAATTTTTATTTCGATTAAGTTATAATAAAAAGAGATGCAGGTAATGATTATTCACTACGGTTTTATTCATCGCGCTTGTGTTTTTCTTTTGGAACAAGTGATCAATGTATATATCAGTCAAAGAAACAGAGCATCCGCAATGTTTTATTCAAAGGCAAGGTAGAGTATGAGAATATAAAAAGCACAATATGACAAAGGTAGACAACAAATGCATCTCGCCTTACAAATAAATTGTAACAAATATTGTAACAAATACATAGAGAACACAGACAACGCACACATCGCTAGAGTTGGCAGAAGCCGAGAAGCTGGTCAAGTATGACACACCGGGCCAGTGGGTAAGTAAGGATCTATGGCAAAAACACAGCGCACAATGCTGATGAAGAAGGAAGAAGTGACATATACACAGCAATGAAGTCGCGAATCACGCCTGGGCTTAACCGAAATAATGCATAGAAAAAAAGAGCGCACAGAAACCACACGACACAATATAGCAGAAAGGCAAAGGTGCAGTGTGCTGGCTGTGTGCAGTGTGCTGGCTTCTTCTTTCTCTATGCTAGAAACGCGGTGAAGTACGCTTGTTTACAAACAGTTGCCATGACAACTATGCAAACGACAGAACCGCAGTAAACATTATAAAATATTGTTAAACAGTAAATGAACTTTAGTTACAATAATAAAATAAACAAATGTTTTATAAACATTGCAGTCAAAATGACGTACATTTTATTGTTTGTGTGTCATATTTTGTTTTCTACGTGCGGGCCTTGTAAATATTCCCCCATTGGCGCGCACATGGGTTGGTCGTGTTCTGTGGGTTGGTCGGTGTTGTCAATTTGTGTGAGGATAAAGCAGTTGTGAGAGTTCCAGCAAACAAAGCCTTGCACGTGTTAAAATGAATGAACAGCGTGGTTCCGGTGGACGAGAAGTGCGTCTCCTGCAAGACATGTGTGTATACATTCTGTTACATAACGAAACCGCAATACTTTTGAAAGCAACGCCAGGATTGTCGGTCTGACCCCCGTGCAAGCTTGTTCTAGCGTGTGTGGGTGCGCATTTATGCAACAACGAAATATTAGGTGTATTTTGAAGCCATTAGAACAATCCCTGGCTTCACCAGTGGTGCGAATGTTATTGCACAGGATAACATCGTATTTTTTTTTTTTTACAACCCCAGGGAAATGTCTAGACGAGATTGAATAACTTACATTTCTTATACAAAGGTCTCGGACGTTTACAAAACCATGGTGTCAACGGAATTCGACCGACCCGGTGTTGATTACCGACAAATCCGTACAAACCACGCTGCTGAGCATGGGTGCCGTAAATCGTGCAAGTGTACAAAGGAACTGGACAGCACATGCCTGTGCTGTCTCGTTTGGATGTCTCGTGTACTTGTTTGCATCACTCATTTTGTTTCACAATGAATCTGTACCAACTGGTTCAGACTTGTGGTCTTTTTTAATAAATTAGTTTTACTCGTTGCTTTTTTTTTTCCAGATGCATGGATGCCATTACTGACTTCACAGATGTGAAATGGTCCCGGGATTTCGTGCTGCCACGTTGCCTCGCCGATCACTACTACACACGACTGCAAAGACGACGGTCTTTTAAGGATCATCTCGTACCTCTGGTACGTACCATTTCAGTAGTTTGCGTGGTAGCGCTGTCGCATACTTTCTGTAAAAACGTTGGGCCAGAATAAGGGGTACTTGTTATGAAACACTATAACACTGTAATCGTGAGATTCAAAGAAATAGGAGTGGTTTAAAAACAAGGGCGCGCCTAATGTGCCTGCAGTTTTTCCTTATTGGCTGCCCGTGACCATGTGATTATCTGCCAGCACATTTCTGATGAGCCTGTCATGCCGGCTCGCAGCCTTTGTAGCCTTAAGCCGTTGTTTGGCTATTTTTGCTCTCAGACATTTTGCTACACTGATCAACATTGTCAAGGACCTGAGGTTCTCTAACGTAACCTAACTTAACAAGCCCCACAGGCATTGTCCAGGCAGTATGCGGCTGGCTCGCAGCGACGCTCTTTCCTAGTGTGCCTCATGTCGTGAGATGAGCTTCTGTGATGTGGACAATATAATGCCTAAGTAGCAGTGTTCCTGTAGCTTGGGCAGCTCCTCGTCGATTGGCAGCACCAGACCAGCCTCGGCACACTCCTCAGAGAACGTGACTGGAAACCCTGCCATAGGAAAGAACTGCTGGCATCCGGTCGGTTGATATACTCTGCCGGTTGCCGGCAATATAGACACTACCTAAAAACAATATAAAATATAATCTTCATCTTTCAAACTCCTACTCGCTTCGGTTGTTTAAAATCTAGGAAAAATAATAATAAGCTCTGCCTGTCGAACCAGCTGATATTAAACAGTTGTCCTTCACCCATAGACGTGCTCAGAGCTTCCCAATCAGGAGAGGGTAAAGGTTCATTGCAGTGCAGCGCCCTCTCCCTATTAAGTTAATGTGCAAGGCAGATTTTGTTCCTCCCTCCCGCCCCACCTCTACCTCTTGAATAATTAAAAAAAATTGGGCAGATTCGCGTGCCTTCGGAAGTTATGCAAAGCATGCAGAGGGAAAGTGACTGTGTTGTAATTTTTTACTTGAGTGACACGTCATGAAATTAGGCCAAATATATGTATAAATATTACACGAAGAGACATGTTGAAGAGTTGCAGATGTTCATATAACCTGGTAGATTGCCACTGTCCCTCAAGAGGAAGATATATAACAGCACTGTGTTCGGCTGCTGACCCGCAGGTCGCGGGATTGATTCCCAGCTGCGGCGGCTGCATTTCCGATGGAGGCGGAAATGTAAGCCCGTGTTCTCAGACTTGGGTTCACGTTAAAGAACCCCAGGTGGTCAAAATTTCAGGAGCCCTCCACTACGGCGTCTATCATAATCAAATGGTGGTTTTGGGACGTTAAACCCCACAAATCAGTCAATCAATATAACAGCTGTATCTCCGGTACTTAGCTATGGAGCAGAAACCTCGAGACTTACAAAGAGGGTTCAGCTAAAATTGAGGACGACGCAGCAAGCAATGAAAAGAAAAATGGTGAGTGTAACGTTAAGAGACAAGAAGAGAGCAGAGGGGATTAGGGGACAAACGGGGGTGAAGGATATCATAGTTGAAATAAAGAAGAAGAAATGTGCCGGGCTTGTAGCGCGTAGACAGGATAACCGCTGGTCATTAAGGGTAGCAAACTGGATTCCCAGAGAAGGGAAGCGGGTTAGGGGGAGACAACGCCGCCGTGGTGGTCTAGTGGCTAAGGTACTCGGCTGCTGACCCGCAGGTCGCGGGATCGAATCCCGGCTGCGGCGGCTGAATTTCCTGGAGGCGGAAATCTCGTAGGCCTGTGTGCTCTGATTTGGGTGCACGTCAAACAACCCCAGGTGATCGAAATTTCCGGAGCCCTCCACTACGGCGTCACTCATAATAATATGGTGGTTTTATGACGTTAAACCCCACATGTCAATCGGGCTAGGTGGGCAGATGAGATTAAGAAGTTTGCGGGTGTAAATTTGCAGCAGCAAGCACAGGACCGGGTTAACTGGGGGAACGTGGTAGAGGCCTTTGTCCTGCAGTGGACGTAGTCAGGCTGATGATGATGATATAACCAGTTCTTTGCTCTTGCGCAACGATGCCGACGGGAACATGAGTATTAGCAACGCCATAAGCTGATATGCAGTGATTGTCCTTACCATGGTGGTGGCCCTTGATGTTGCTATTTCAGCGTAATATACGCTAGGCGTACGGGATGGCTGTAGCATAGGAGTACATATGTAATGTTTATAAAATTGGATAGCTAGCACTGCAACCATAATTTATGCTTCACGAAGGTTAGGGTCTAATTGAAAGGTAGTTCCGAGACCTGGCGTGGCTCCTTGGTAGAATGCTTGGTTGCCATGCAGAATGCTTCGGTTCGATTCCTGCCGGCACCTAGACATTTATTCTTTGCGTCACATTTATTCTTTGGGTCACAGCTGCTGATGTCGAGTTTTTCATATTGCTCAAAATTGCCCATGTGTGATCTCGTAGTTCCCGAGTGGATACCAAGTGTCAATCACCTGTGGCACGCACCCGCCCATCGGTATGTGTCTCTTTGGCAGGAGGTGTTTGACGATGTACGTGACATAATTGTGACTTTATTTTTGTCTTGACGAGTGCATCATATTCGTCAAAGCAGCTTACCCTCCCAAACTAATTTTGCTTCACACCAAGTTAAGGGGGTGATCACGAGAGGAGCCAGGCGTAAACGGCTAGATAGATTGATAGATATGGAGAAAGACTCTGAAAGTGCTTGAAATCGACAAAGAAATGCCTCGCATTTAAAAGGTGACTCCGCACCCCCGCTCCGAACCCCTACCATAAGCCTGTGCCGTTACTAGTGAAAGGCAGTCGTGCTGGTAGGTTTCCGCTTGAACCTTATGGTTGTGCAGCTAATGCAGATATCACTTATATTGAGAGTCAAAGGTTCATTATCATTACCTAAAAAGTTGTGCTTGGCTGAATAGCATTACGAATTTTCCTAGTGAAATTCATCAGGACCTTCAAGTCCCTAAACGAGTGAAAGAAACATCTGTCATTTAGGGAAAGGCAGCTATCTGAAACATTTGTGAAGTATTTGATGCAATGAAAATAAATTAGCGTTATTTTATGAAGCAGTTGCAGCTGGGCAGGGGCCGAGACAACTGGCATTGCTAAAACAAAGGCTCTCGAGACCAGGAGTCGTTATGCGACATTTCCGTTAAGAGAGGGCACATGCGTCGTGGCATCGTGGAAAAGGTTAATTCTCTGTAGAAGGGACGGGCATGGCTGGGGGCAAAACAGACATTTTTTCTTACCCTGCTGTCGTGTACACTACCTTTCTTCGCATTTCTTTTCCTGTTACGTACAGGTGCTACACGCCAAGTCCATCGAAGCAGATTTGGCCGAGAGTCCTGTCACGGCAGCGGCCCTCGTTCACGTCAGGAAATGCACGCAGCTGGAGAAGCTCACCTTTTCCTCGGTGCCTTGGAATGACTCGCTCTGCGAAACTAGTAAGCCCGTCGTCTATGCTCTGTCTACACCTGCAGTGCTACCAACTTTCGGGACAGTTTGATAACTTTTAAAAAAATTACTTATGCCCCGTTGCGGTGGTCTTGGGGCTAAGGTACTCGGCTGCTGACCCGCAGGTCGTGGAATCGAATCCCGGCTGCGTTTTCAGTGGAGGCGGAAATGTTGTAGGCCCGTGTGCTCAGATTTGGGTGCATGTTAAAAAAACCTTAGGTGGTCCAAATTTCTGGAGCCCTACACTATGGTGTCTCTTATAATCATGTGGTGGTTTTGGGACGTTAAACTCCACATATGATTCTATAGAAAATTTATTTGCATATGCTGCTGCCTCCTTGCAAGACATCGCATGGGTAGGTACTGAAATCACTTGCAAATCAGGCACAATGCAAATCAATTAGAGTACAAATAAACGTTAAACCGCATCAATTGACAAGCACATAAAAAAGCAAGTTATACAAATATTCAGGTATCAAATCAACGTGTTCTATATTATAATTGTATCAAATAACGTGTTTGATTGATTGATTGAAATAGCTGGTAAATATTATTACAAATGTGGGCCACTATGATCTCCTTTGTCATTGGCGAGTCATTTTTGTGGAAGCCCGCTAGGTTCCTAATTCACATGCAGAAGATATGAATCTCTTGTCAAATGGCAGTGTTCTCAGTCTATAGAAAAGTCATCTTAATACAGTCGTACTTACATACAACAAATTTGTGTGTCTATTAAACTGCTGTAAAATGCTCTTGAATATACCCTAATGTTTTGTACGACTGCCCCGACCTAACCAAATGCCCTCTTCCCCTTTACGAAAGGCCTGAAAAACGCGTCGGTGACAGGGAGGAAGTGTCCTCTCGCTCGGGCCCTGGTGTTTCACCGCTAAGCTCGTGGATCAAGGTCCAATGGGCCCTTTTCATAATTCTCAACTGTGCTTCTCTGTGCTGCACACTGCATATTTGTCCAACTAATGGCAGTGGCACCTGTCGTGCTTCAAGCGGCGACATGGTCATAGCTGAACGTACTGGGCTTGTCTGTTGTGAGTGTCTTGCGCCGACAGAGCCGACTAAATTTTCCACGTCATTGCGTAAGCAAACCGCGATCCAGCAGGCTTTTTGGAGTGAGTGGATAGCCGCTATTAGTTGTTCAAACTGCATAGCAAGAAAGCTAACTTTAAGGGGAGATGCTCCTCCAAAAACGTTTTCTTCAGATATTTGTGACAGCTCACTGAAACTTTCACCAGTTGTATGGAGTTCGAGCTCCTCTTTTCAAATCTGCTTTTATTTTTTCATGGCTTATTTAGTTAATTTGTTGAAGACCATGCATTTGTAAAAACAATGCATTTTTTGTGCAAGCTTGGGCAACAATACTAAGCACAAAAAGTGCTCTAAAAAATAGCTTATGTTCCTCCTAATGAATTGCAGAATTCAATAAAGTAAAAAAACATTGTGTAGCATTTGTGTGCTGGCCTAGAAAAGAAATTCTAATGCTGAGTTTGTGTTTTACAATACTCAAGGAAGAAGTTTCTGAAATTATCTAGCTGAACATGCTTTGGAAACCTCTGAAAGTTGTTCATTTGAATTCAGGACATGTTAAACTCTAAGCATGCCAAGTTTCATTGCAATTCGACTACGTAAAGCATACAAATTTTAGTGCACAAGCTCTAAACATGCCGTAAATTGAGAAACTGAGAAAAAAAAGGCTTGAAAGTTTAAAAACATGTTTAATACTATACTCTTCAAAGAATCTGCATGAAATTCACAGAGAATGTCAGGAAAGCGATCTTCAAAAAGCTGACAGTTTCAGAATAATCCAGCACTATATATTGGGCCCTTACATTCTCCGCAAGCTGCTTCCCTGGAATGGCTTTTTTTTTTGGTACTGCGGCAATGGGTCGTTGCTCTCCGGCTCATGCAACGTCTTTGGCGAAGGTATGCACTTTTTTTTTTTGCAATGGCAGTTCTTCTGATGCACTGGTTTTTGAACACCAATGATTGCTCAAAACGGTACACGCTGCTTGTGTCCGACGCCGATCGCACGCAGTGCGACTACCTACTTCACGCTCACAGCAAAGCTATCCAGTGCACCGCCGCTGGTGGACGTCTCCTCGCTTTCACTGCATGACGTGTACATGGACAAAACGACAGTTGCAGCACACGCATCATTTCGGCACTGTAGTTCTGAAAATGATACCAGTCCTTATCGTCTACTTGCCATTACTCGAATGGACAGCTCGCACCGCCTGCAGTTGGGGCATACTGCTTTTGTCGTCGAACATCTTTACCTTTCACTATGAAGCACTGACGAAGTCATCGGCGCTACAAATAAAGCTCGAACAATCCAAATTGGGTGCGTCGCAGCTGCCGCGGCTAGGCCTAGCAGCAGACAAACCTCTCGCCGCAGCTCACTGCCTTGGATTCGGTGCGCCATATCTCACACTGGTGTCGCGTAATGAACTTCTGTGAACGAAAGGAGCGTTTCTCACTGGCATTCATGGCGCGGAAATAATAACTCGGTCGGTCGTGTTCGTCGATGTCTCGGCAAAAGCAGGAGAACGAACAAGGCGCTCGCTCGCATCTGACTGCAGCGCGGAATGCTCGCAACCAATGGCAGGGCTCCGATCACACCATGCGACTTCGAAGGCCCACTCACCATGCTAAAATGCAACTTAGAAGTGTAACAGCTTGGGCTAGTTGGTAAGGCATGACGAATGTTATAGCGCGAAAACAAAACGACGACACAGAGACAAGAAGGACACGAAAGACACGAGCGCTCGTGTCTTTTGTGTCCTTCTTTTCTCTGTGTCGTCGTTTTGTTTTTGCGCTATAACTATCGTCATGCTAAAATGCAGTGGGAAAACGTTTTTATTGTATTTTTAGTGTGAATGCCGCTCTGCCGAAGTGGGCTCTGGGAAAAGAGGGTTAGGCCTACATGCCAGCGAAGTGCGGCGTGTGCGAAAATCGAGTAATTTCACGCTTTCATGAGCCACCGCAAGTGCTTTAATTGTATTTTTCGATAACTTCTAGTGAATTCTCAGCTTTGATTTTTTAATAAAGTCAAAACCCGGGGAAACCGAAAAATTTCGTTTTCGCGAAAATTTCGTTGCTGCGAGTATGAGACATAAAAACAGGGATTTGGCCAGCAGAACGAAAATTCGCCAGAAGTCGGTCAACTTACTTCGCCGACTCTTGCCATGCAACAACTTCAAAGCTCGTCCTTCGCACTGGAAAAAGTGGTTCATTGCTACGTCGTCGCCATGTGCGCCAAAAAGGGAGCAAAGGGTGTCTAGCACATCCAAAACAACCCGCGGGTTGGGTTTCTCCACGTGCGTCTTTTCTTGGTCCAAGGTGTCCTCAGCTTTGCACACACTTTCGATAATGGCCTCGTCGATCACTTCCTCGTACACGACTACGTCGTCATCGGCACGAACGAACGCATCAACGGTGAGTTCATCTGGGATGTCAATGTAAATTGTTCGAAGTTCTCCCGAGGCGTTGGTCAGGGATAGAGACACTGCACTGCCATCACTCTCACCATCAAGTGCGCCTTCGTACAAATCACCGTCTAGTGAGGCCGAAGCGCAATTCATGCGTGATGCTTGCACGGTGGTGGTGAAGCCCGCGTGCTTCAAGCAGTTATCCTGTCTGTTGAGCTCGTCTAACGGTGCCATCTGCACTCCAGCATGATCATTTGCCATCGCCTGCTGCAGTGTGGTGTTATGCCAGCGAGTCCTCGTCAAACGTCCGTGCCTCGGAAAAAGGCAATCTAAGTCAAGGCCAGCCCGCAGTCCGCCGGGCGCGATCAACTCGACGGAGTGAACACGCGCGGCGCCTCCCTGGCCCACGTGCATTGAGTCAGCTGCGCGCGTGACAGCGAGCCGGCGTCCGCGTGTCTGGTGGTCTGACGCATGGCGCGGCGACCCCCATTGGCGGAATCTGCCCTGACGACCAGCGGCGCTTCTGATTGGACATTTTGGTTGGACCCGGTGTAAATAAAAGAAGCCCTGTGGCGCGTCGCGATCGGAGGTCCTAGGAGAGGAGTCCCCGTGTCGGAGAGCCGACATGTGTGTGAGTCAGCGGTCTTAGGCGAAAGGCTGACCTATGTGTTAGAGAGGAGAGCTCGGCTCTTCGAGTCTCTGTCGGCCCCAGTGCCGAAATTGTAACGCCTCTGTATATATGCTGTACATAAACCTTGTTTAACTCACCGTCGTCTCGTCCGCTCGTCTCATCAGCTCTGCGCAGAAGCAGTCGCGAGCTGAGAAACATACGCTACCAAACGGCTGGTGACCTTCCCGGCGGAGTCGAAAGCAGTGGCGCCTTCGGGGCCGTGTCGGCGTCGTCGTCTTTCGCAACAGTGGTGGCTTCGGCGGGATCGGTCCGTCGTTCTCAACAGTGGTGGCATCGGTGGCAGCCACGGAGGCAGAGTCGCAACAGTGGTGGCTTCGGCGGGATCGGCCCGTCGTTCGCAACAGTGGCCAGGCATGTTGCTGGACACCCATTCCATCGCCAATTTAAGTAAACAAAAATGGTGGTACCGACGTTAGCAGCGGCAAAAGCAGACGTTTACAAATTTTGAGTGCGCATAAACTTATAAAAGCATATTTGTGACAGTTAATCTTTAGCGGCAGGGTAAAATAAGGCCCTCACCGTGGTAAAAATTTTGTTAATGTAGGATCGCTTTCCAAAAACATTTTGTTGCCGCGAGACACGTAATACATGGGCTTCTATGAACGTTCGCCGGAGTTGCGGAAATATTTCAATGCAGCGAGGATTTCGTACTTGTGGGGTTTCGTTATTGCCGGTTTTGACTGTATACCGTATTTAATCGCATAATTCTTGCACTTTTTTTTTGTAAAAAACCGATGCAAAGTTGGGGGTGCGAGAATTACGCGGGGAAAACTTTCACAAAAACTTGCAAAAAAAAACGAAGGGGCCGCAAATCGGGATTCTAAAACCAGCAACTAACAGCAGGCTTTGGGAAGTACTAATTAAAACTTACCTCAACAATAAAAGCACAGGTTGAACTCAAGGCAAGATTTAATTGACACACAAAAAGTGGAAGCAAATAGTCGAGAATCAGAATACCATACGCAAAGCTTGTGGGCGTAGTAGCGGTGGCGTTTGTCGCTCAACTGGAGCCCTCAAAAAGTAAGCATAGGATGTCAGTATTGGGCTAATGGCTATCTAACAGAATTGTCGGCAGTTTCCTTCTGAAGAAATGAAGTTTACCATCAATCCGAGTCTTAGGCACACGGCAGGCCCAACGCGTCTTGGTGGCTTACAGCTGCTGTCACCAGTAGCTAACATAAAACTCGTAGACTCCAAGGGCCTACTGGCGGCCCTGTTGCCGTTGTTTAGTGCATGATCTATCTCTTTCAAACTTGAAAGCAGCCGTGTAGCTTCAGTATCGCCCCATAACGTGACAAGATTACCGACACAACATACGAAACAGTGCGCAACGCGCACTCTCCACTTTGGCTTGGCTTTAATTAGATTGAATCTCCGTGCAATAATAGTACGCTTGAAGTTTAAGAGATGGTGCCAAATGGCACGCGCTATCATTATCAGTGGCTAGAACGAGCAGACGACATTATTGCGAGAGTTTTGGGGGTGCAATCATTACATGAAGGAAAAAACATCGTATTTTTGTTGGGTTGGGGGGTTGGGGTGCGAGATTTATGTGAGTGTGAGGATTATGCACATAAATACGTTATTAAGGAGAATGCTTGGATGAATACAGAACACAACAAAACACAGAATCGACTTTTTCGAGAAAAAAATCGCAGTTTTTCGACCCGCACCTCCCCTTGAAGTGTGAAAAGGGTCTGTTGTCATTAGGGAGGCAGGCAACAGCAGAATCGTCCAATGTTTTTTATAGTAGCGGAGCTGTGACGTCGCACAATGGGCGAGTTTCCTGCGCTGCTCAAAAATGCTACAACGCAGGCACTGCTGCGCCGCAGAGGCATTCATCCACGCTATCCGCGTATTGAAATGATCGCGCACTGCGAGACAAGCTGCTGGAAACAATGTGCTCAAGTTAGCGGTAACGTGGTCTCGGGACCAAGATGGCTAACACACGTCATATGCTGGGGTTCCGTTCTGGCCACAAGGGAACCAGAAGGCTGTCAGCATTCTCCTTGTCCCCTGACAAGCAGCAGTGCCACGAAATTGCCACCTTAGTGGCGGCAGTTTCGTGGCCAGAAGAAGCCTTCAATGACTCTGGCAACAGTTAGGAGAGAGCATTATGCAATGTGATTGGAAGTAAGTAGAAAGAAACTCAGTTTGTCAGGCATGTAAACACCGAGCTTTTCATTTTTCCATTTTTTTTTATTGGGCAAGGGTTCTTGAAATTTTTAAAGAAAAAGAACAAAAAGAAACACATGCCAATGGGTGGAGAACTTCTCCTCTTTGTTAATCTGCCACTATTTTGCAGGCCCCCACAAAACTGATTTAGCTAAAAAAACTGCTGCTTGGACCAGTGGGATCATGTTTATTGCAGATTTATGACAGACGCGCTTTGTGTGTGTTTCTCACAATTCCTTAGTGTTCTGTGGTTTTCGTTTATAAAATCTGTCAAGAACTGATCAACTACAACAGCATGGGTTATGAAAAATATGCCGTGTGTACCGATTGGTCTTTTCAGCTCTCCTGGAAACAGTCACGTGCTTCCACAACCTGAGGTGGCTCGAGCTGATTGGTGTCAGCGCGGTCACCGACACAGTGCTTGCAGCCATTGCTGAACAGAACAAGCTCCTCACGACCCTCAGTGTGAGAGGTTGTGTGAACGTTAGTGACGATGCCCTTAAAGTGTTGGGACAGAACTGCCACTTCTTGAAAAGCCTCGACTTCTCATCGACCCAGGTCAGTCAGTTCTGTGATCGGTTCCCGTACCCGCACCTCTTAACCCTTTAATGCCCGAGATATGAAATCACCAAAGATAATGACAAATTGTTCTCATTTTCCACTTTCAAATAGCAACTTTTAATTGATTTACAGCTAAAGATATAAAGTACAACAATAAAGCACACTTTAGTTGCAAATTCTCCATATGCCGGAGAAGGAAAGACCTTGCAACGAAATGTGTACTTCAGAACTACGTAACAGTCGTGGGTCACATCTTGGTTGCGTACACACCTAGTGTACAATGATATTAAAGTTAGAACTTACTGTAAAAGCCTGCGTATAGCCTGGGTTCTTTTTATCAAAATTTTAGGGTACGAAATTTCAGCCCCATACTATATGCAGGTCCCAAAAATTTTTGGCGAAAATTCTGTTTTGGTTTCGGCATAGAGTGGTGCTATAATCATTATCAGGTCGTTGCGCACTTCTGCGCTAGGTAGTGTTTCCAGCGGTAGCAGGCATTAGTCTTACAGACCCACGCGTGCAAGAGTGGGCCGTGGCTTTTGCTTCAACTTGGAGGCCATAACGACGGCCATGATTTTGCTCCTGTGATTTTATGCCATGTCAGCATCGCTCTGGCACTACTCAGCTGTTTTAAAAGGAAAGTTATCGCTGCTGCTGAAACCATTGGCAACTGTGCCGCTGAACGGCAGTTTAGAGTGAACGAGCGGAGTGGGGAAGCAGAAGGACGCCCTATCTGCTTGCAGCGGCCAGCGGAAAAGTTTCTACAGACGGAAAAATGCAGAGTTTCTTGTTGTGGAACAAGAACTCGCAGACTTCGTGCAGGAGCAGCGATCTGCACATGTCACTGTTATCATCGAGCTGCTACAAGCGAAAGGCAACTCAGGTTGCCCAAGACAAAGGCATATAGCCAGAGCATTTCAAGGCGAGCAAGCATTGGATGTCTCTCTTCATGGGCAGCGCTGGGTTCTCCCTACTTTGTCGTACGTCAATCTCGCAGAAGCTACCAAAGTGCTACGAAGAGGACCTTGTGAAGTTTCAAATGCATGCAATTGCGTTGCGAAACGCTGTCCCCTTTCAGCTGGGCCAGATCGGCAACGGGGATCAAACGCCGGTCTACTTGGTATTGCTCTCGGCGCTGACAGTGCATCAGAATGGCTCCAGGCAAGCTATCATGCGATCAACAGGGAACAAAAAAGCGCGGGTGACTCTAATGTTGTCCTGCAGTGCAGGTGATCGCAAGCTTAATACCCTACGTGGTGTTCAAACGAAAGAGGATGCCGAAAGGGGAGAAGTTACCAAAAGATGTCGTCGTCGGCTGCCAGGACAATGGGTGGATGGACAAATCGCTAGTGCTTGACTAGATACAGTCTCTGTGGTGTCGACGGCCCGGAGCACTGCTGGGGCTTCCTTCAGTGCTTGTGCTGGACTGGTTTCGGTGTCACCTGACCGGTTCCATGAAGCGACTGCTGCACGACTCCCTCACCGAGCTCGTCGTGATACCAGGAAGGATGACATCACAGCTGCAGTCACTTGATGTGTGCCTTAATAAGACAATTAAGGACCATGTCAAGCGCCTGTATGCGGAGTGGATGAGGTCCGAAGAACCAGAAAATACTCTTGCCGGGCGGCTGAAGCTTGCCTTGCCAGTGATGCTGTGCTTCGTGGATAGTCTAGGCTTGGGCCTGCACTCCGGAGGTGCACGTTCGCTGTGTGTTCAAAAAGTCCTCTATCGCAAACGCGCTTGATGGCACTGAGCACAATGTGCTATGGGAGAACATATCCGACAGGAGAGCTTCAGAACAGAGTGCGCCCGATGGCGACGATGAGTGAAGTGTGTCGATAAATGCATTTTTCAGTTTTACTCGGGCTGTATTCAGTTGAAAACTTTTTCTTGCGTTTGCTACCCCCAAATACATCCTGTACTGTATGAGGGTCTGAGTTGTATGCTGGCTTTTACAGTAAGTTACTCAGGCGAGAAAGATAGAAGCGAGAGCTCTCGCACGTGCCTGGCACTGTATGCCATCACCTACAAAAATTTGATTCTGGCATTGAATAGCTCACACGAGACTGCGCTAGGTTTTTCATGCTGAAAACTACGCTTCCCTTGAGTACTTGAAGGCTAACATTAACGGCGGCACGCGTTTCGGAACTTGCTTGCTCGAAGTTTTTCGGTATGTTGCAAATTCCCGACACTTGGAAGAAAAGGGTAAATTATCCTGATTTGCGAGAGGCTCCTAAACTTTGAGCATTCCTCCTGATTTCATGGGCCAGCCACAAATTTTCCGAACTGCAGTCCTAACTTAGCTGTGATGCTTTAAAGTTTATTTTATTTCTTTAATGGCATTTGCGTGAGGAACGTTAAAGCCACTTTCACAACAGGACATTGCTTTCACATGGTGAAGCTTCTCAAAGTGGGAAAGGAGCAGCTAGCCGTAATGACCCTCAGCTTATTTCGTTCCTTAAAGGGGCCCTGCAACTTTTTCAAGCAGCCATGGAATGAATTTACTAAAGGATTCACTTATTCACTGCCCCAAAAATTTTTAGAATCCATCTACTATGAGCGGAGTTACAATAGTTTGTCGCACCCTGTAATTTCATTCTCACTTTCTCTGGTCCCGATGAAAGTGCTGGAAGCTAAGCATAGAGGGATGGCACAGGGAAGAAATACATCAGGCATGTCTGGGACTCTGAGCACTTTTTCTCTATATGTATAAATTTTTTTCCGAATATACACCTTTTTTATTGCAATTGCGCGCGCATGAATGAACAAGTTGTGGCCTCCCACGGTGGCCCCAGTAACTGCCAAGTGGGACATGTTCAATCGGCCTGTGGTGGATAGAATGGCTGTGACGAGTGAATTTTGAGCTTGTACCATCATTTCTTGAAATAAGTGAAAGCGATTTTAACGCGATAGCGTTACAGTGCATATTACGCAGAAACTCCGGTGTTATTGGTTGTGAGCGAAAATGTATCGTCTTATGCGTCACCGAAAAATCAAGAATGATGCAAATCACACAAATAATAAAAAAATCCCTGGGTTCGAGTGGGAATGAGACCCGGGTCAGTTTGCGTGGCAAGTGGATGTTCTATCACACGAACACGTGTCTGTTTGTGAATACATTGAAAATAATTTTGTCTGCTTGGTAATGTAGTGAAAATGACACATGCTTTACAAATGCATGCGTCCTGTATAAATGGCTCACAATACAACATGAAATATTGCAGTAAAGATGCGTGGTACAAGTGCCCATTGCAGGGGTGCAACAGCTTCTTGATACGATTTCCCATCATATTGTATCAATTTGTTCATACAACAATGATTTCATACAAATCCCCGTCTTTGCACCAAGCTGCACCAAAACCATAAAATGAAAACCAAGAGCTACTTGAAAGAAGCAGTGCTAGCATACACTCAATGCTCAGTTTAACATATTTGTAGCTTATACAAAAATAAGTTTGTTATATACAAAAATTTATTATAAAAGTGTGTTTCGAACACTCTATTTATTACTTTGTTATATCTGGGTTTGGTTTGAGTGTACACTGCCTCAAAAGTTCTATGTGCCTGCACTTGTTTCACTTTACATTTTCTCATCATGTACAGCTAGGAACGATATTCCTTGTGATATCTTCCTGAAGGTATTATTTCTTGGGATAGCCACGGATGGTGTGTGATACATCATGAATCACTACCCATAGTATACTTTAGGCATTTTTAATATTGCTACACCATCACAATGAGCGAGATAAAAAGGAGAAGGACGAAGAATGTCTGTCTTGTGAACGTATCGGTGCCGGACGGCACCCCTTTTCGTCGGCCCATCTTTAAATAAACATATTTCATCGTAACAATATCCTCTAAGCTAACTTCACCGAATTCCAAGTTTTGAAGCCTCACGAAAAGTCGGAGGCTACGACACAAGACTCTTCCGTAGACCTGAGCTCGTGATAAGCACCCAAGGCTGCACATTTCAGCATCCCTGGTTAACCATTCGCTTTGGCGCCTGGGTGGGGATTTTCGGTGTCCTTTGGATTCCTTATTTCTGTTCTACTGTACAACTGAAGAGAATGAAAGCAAGAGCTCGGTTCACGACTCTAAAGGTGTCCGGCTCGTTTGTAGCAATATCTTGTGGTGTGTTTGGATAGGTTTTGCTCTGCCCTTTTGCAGATAACCGGTCGTGGTTTGGTCATCTTAGCCAACAGTCCCTGCTATGTCACCATAGAGGTGAGTCGACGGTTCCTGATTGTGCTGCCAAGTTTTGGATGTCTCAAGCGATATCTGTATTGTAGTGCACCTTAAAGGAAAGAAGATCTGAGCTCCTCAACAAATTGGCTGCATTGTCATTACCGTTGAAATTAACTCCCGTCAGTCACTACAAGGTCCTTAGTAAAGGCGTAGTTTAGTTACAGGTAATACTAGCAGTATGGCAACTGTGCATTCAGCTGCTCTCCTTCATTATGCTTCTTTGGTTTTCAAAAGCCGTGCCAAGCCATTGCTGCATCTCCGATTTGTGGCTAGTCAAGAGTGTTGAAAAAAACACTGGTTTGTGGCGTACACTTCAAGCATAGGCAACCTGGATACACGGTGATGATATATGAATGTGGGATCATTAAAGTTTTGATGCTGCACTCGACGAATAAGATGCTTGTGAATTTGAATTGGGCAATAACATCGCATAAAAAAATGCAAATTTTAAAGGTGCAGTCCAACTGATTTAAGGGATACCAGCAAGTAGCTAACAACATATGCATCGATTTAAGACGAAAGTGTTCCTGAAATCAGTTTTACGGCTTGGTGCTGATGAAACTGCCTTGGAGCTTTTTGTAAGGCATAAAAAAATGGATTACTTTGATCAATTCTGTTTTATTGTAAATTGGTAATATATTCAATTCACTACATTTTTTGAGATTTATGTTCTGGATCATTCAATCACAATTTCCTGTAAGTGATTACCAGTAATTAGTCTTTTTTTTTTCCAAAATCTTGTTATAACCAGTCTTGTTCAAAAATATATGTGACTTCTGTGGGGACCCTCTCATCTGACAAGATGAGGGGTTTCCATGAAGCCTCTTTTTAACCTTTTCCTTTGCCTTACCTGCAATGCTTTGCGCTACTGCCAGTAACAGTGAAGCGTGTCACTTCATAGAAGGCACGAACATTAGCATTGAAGCACTGCGCAACTACCAATGGATGCCGAAGTTGTTCCTACGTTATAACACCGTCCTTCCCTCCAGCACATGCATTGAAGAGCCCCTAAACCTCCCAGTGGTTGAAATTCAGTCATGGTGGAAAAGTTGTCCACAGTGTAGAAAAAACTCGGAGCTGTGAGATATATATATTTTTTTAGTGGTGCCATTAAAGCAGAGTTAGATGTGCTTGGTTATTGAAATCGTGGCGATCACTCCTTTCGTTCTTTTCTGTGCTACCCTCCATGGTATCTTCTCCCAAAACTGCTTTGCCCCCTTTTCGAGTGCCCTTTCCAACATCGCGTGGCATATTTCATTGCTGACGCACTGCTTGAAACACTGCCCACTTCCGGTTACCTTGACCCTGTCCCTCCGTCTTCCGCAGCATTTTTTTTGGCAAAGTGTGGCTGCCGTGCTGGCCTGTACTTATACGAATCATGTTGGCATGGACCCTGTGCTACGCGCGCACTTTCGAATGATCACCATCGTGGTGGATTTTTCGGTGACGTCCCGTGCAAGAGCACTTCGGTACGAGATGAGGACCCGCCTCCACCACGTTCCCCAGATCGTGGCGTTGATATGGGTTGGTAGGTGCACGTTCTGCAATGCTTTCCCCCTTGCTGTTACCCGTTCAGCGCTAATGGCATTATCAATGCAATGGATGAAGAAAAGCCATCGCAAAACAATCGAATTTAGTTCGCGCAGTTGCGTTACCGGGCGCAATAGCCGATTCGGGAGCGGCCGCACGCATGCGGGCTACACAATGAACTACAATAAGAAGTGGGGACACCTGCTTGGAGTCTAACCAGAAGTTATAGGCTCAACCAATCAAAGCATGTTTGTACTGTGCGTCACATGGAGGCCCAAAAAGCCTAAATAGAAGTAGGGAGTGTTTTTTAGAATTTTCGATGCACCAGCGGCACGTAGCGCTGCCATGTGTAGAAATCATTGATCGCACCAGCATTATGGGCATGATGTGCGTGTTTACTTGAAATAATATTGTTTGTGGTTTATGGGCCTTTTTAGGGAGTGTTCTGCATAGCAGCTGACCTTTTAATGAAGAATAATGAATTGGTCACAAAAGCATTGAAAACATTGGCTGTGATATGCCGTTTTTACTCGATTCTACCGCGCCCTGGGTTGTATCGCGCACCCAATTTCCACGACTAAAAAAAAAGTAAGACATCGATTGCAACGCGCACCCATTTTTCTCGTTGGCCCGCACGATCACACCACTCAGGAAAACGACTCCTTTCTGGGGCGTCTTCCGTTTAAACATGAGGTACGGGGAAAGCTTGTGCCTATCTGACGTGCAATGGAGCATTGCCGTCGCTTTAGTTTTACAGTGGCCCGATGTCAGCACGCGAACTTGCTTCGCCCCTTCCTTCTCGACAGTTGTGGTGCCATGCAAGTCGGAGTAAAGAGGCGTCTGATGGGCATTCCCTATTTGCCCAAGCAGGTAGCCGTTGTTGTGCTGCAAGTTTAGGACGAACCTCTGAAAACTGTAAAGCTTTTCATCGTACTCCTCCGGAAACTTTTCGCATATGCCGTTCGCCTTCGGAGGAAAAAGCCTTTTCTCTTCGTAAAGTTAGTTATTCAGCACCTGCTCGCTTTAAACTGGCTCCGCATCAGCCCTTTTTCTAAGGCTAACTGCATAGCCTGCACATGGAGCAGTTCTCTCGTCACAGGCTGCTGTGCCGCTCACTGGTCAATCACATACTCGCTGAGCAGCTCTTCAATTTGAGGAAACCGATCCTGCTGTGGTTCACTGAAGCCTTTATCTTTGCTGTCGGCAATTCTTCTGCTTTTATTTCCGCCAGTCCCGCACGCACATTTCGAGAACTCCGAACGACCGCGATGCGGCCCGATTTCCATCCGTTTCTGCACACGTGATGACTTTTCTTTTAAAAGCAGCATTGTGGTGCACTCGTCGAGTTTTTGGAGTTGGTCCTTCCATGCCGTCCATGCTAATGCACAACAAGATGACGAACTCCTCAGAACACGTACGAAGTGCCTCACATGGGAAACACATAGGCGGAAATGGCCGACGCATCATGCCGACGTACGTAAGGGACCGCCATTTTGGAAATGCCGATAGCAATAGAATGACCGTATTCATTTTTGTTTTCGTACTCGATTCTAACGCGCATGCGATTTATGAACTCTCTCAATCGGAAAAAAGGTGCGCGTTAGATTCGAGTAATTACGGTAGCATATAGCACTATAAAATAACTTGCATGCCATGACTTTTCACCATGACTTTTCACCATGGCCACCATGATTTTTCATCGCATTTGTGAGTGCCAGTGCAAGGGTCTACAGAGAGTCTTTTAGCTCCTCGCATTCTTTCGCAGTATCTCCGCTTCCTTCTTTTCACCAGCTGCGTCAATGAGGAACATAAACAATTGAGGGGGGTACCGGCACTAATCTGTTGCAACCGTTCTTTGCTTTGCGTGGTCGAGCAAGTGTTCACGCAGCAACTCAACTAGCTGGTATTTGAAGGTGGTGACCACAGGGATGTCAATGCAAGTTAGGCATGTCGCAGAAGCCGCAGTAAGCATCGCAGCCTTCACTCAAGCTTACAGCTTTCCTCTGCCATGCAGGTCACGGGTGTTCTTCGTCGCAGCGTGAGTGGGCGTGCTTTATTGCATTACGGCAATGGGATTCGGGAGGAAAGCAATGCAAACATAATTCACCACATTTCTGTGACTGCTTAGTTACTCTTCTGAGGCTGTAAGTGAGCATTGTAATGAATTGAATATCAAAGGAAGCCAGCTGCTATTGTAATGGGTACTCATGTTTTTTGTATTGTATACACAACTCTGCATGCAGTAAATGTACGTTACCTTTGGTTTGTGTACTTTTGTGCAATAATGATATCTGAGGTTTCATCTGCCAAAACAGTGATATGGTTTTGAGGCACTTCGAAGTGGACGATTTTTGAAATTTTATCACCTGGTTTTCTTTGACGTGCACTGACGTTTCGTGCACTTGTCAGAGATGTTTTATTCAAAACCTGTCCTTTCATATTTGCATAATCCTTTTATCCTTGGAGTAATTCCCCGCGTACCACCTGAAAGCATCCAGTCTGGTCAGCTGCCAGCTTCCAAGAATGTCACGTGCTCTGTGACGCCAACAGGCAGATAAACGAGTGTTCGACACTCGCCGCCATGGCTCCTGGTGGCACTGACTGGTACTCCCATGTTTGAATGCACGTATATTCCTCGTAAAGTGAACATAGGTATGACCGCTGCTAGAGCCCAGTTCGTATAGCACCAACATGTTGTTCGAAGCTCGCAGGTATGGTCTCGGCCCCGGCAAGTTATCTTTTCTTCCACATTTCTTTCGTCATATTTCCATTACAAAGACTTCTAATAACATCCCCTATATGTTCCTAAGCATTATACTTTGGTAGCTCTCATTAGTATTGTGTCTAACAAAGGAAAACGAGCCCTGAAATTATCACTCCTTTTGTTTATTGATTTTGTGTGTGTGTGTGTGTGTGTGTGTGTGTGTGTGTGTGTGTGTGTGTGTGTGTGTGTGTGTGTGTGTGTGTGTGTGTGTGTGTATATAAAATGTCAACGATCCACTGGAAGGCAACATGCAGGTACATGTCTTGATGGACTAACATATAACATATATTTTGTCTTTTTTTTCTTGTGTGTTATAAATGTTGTACCCACCCCCTCTGTAATGCCCTACAGGCCCTGAGGGTATTCTAATAAATAAATAAATAACAATAACAATTACATTTGACAAAGACAGTGATGCTGTCAGCAAACATAACAATAATGCAGCAGTTACAACAAAAATGACTGTGGGGTGAGAAAAAATGAAGTTCTGTAATAAAGAAAGCTTTTCTTTTGGAAAAAATTATCTGGAAATGAAGAAACGTGCATTGAAAGAGGCAATGATATCCTACACAGATGTCGCAAACATTAACTAAAATGTTAACAGTGTTTGTTGCTGTAAAACTGCTTTCAGTGTTAAAAGTCTTTGAAGCAGATGGTTCATGAAGCTATCACACACTTTATCGCCTTACTATTGTCCGCATGAGGAAGTTCTTGTTTTCTGAAGAGACATCATGCTGGTGGTGTCGGCTGGGGTTCTTGCAGAGAAACTTGCAAAGGTTCTGCTTTTATAGGGAAAGCAGCAAAGAAATGCTGTGCCATGATGAATGGCTCTACTGTTGCAGTGACGTGAACGAAGTGTGTGACAGCTGCTTGATTCAGGCCCAAGCTTTGTGTTCGCTTGTTTTTCTGTGGCTGTCCATCTTGCAGGAGTTTCGGGCCAACCGATGCAGAATACTTGACGCAGACGAGATCCGGATGATTACCGCCATTTCTCCGTCGCTGCGATCCGGTATACTTGAAACAGACGGGATTCGGATCAATCTTCTCAACTTTCCGTCGCTGCGAATACTGAGAATAGACTACTGTCCACCTTCGGTTTGGTAAGCATTCAATAAGTGATGTCGAAGCGTACGAAGGGATCAGTGTAAGGCAGTTTATTTTTTGGTAATTTTTGAAAAACATTTTCAATACCTTATCGGCATGAGTGCGTAAATGTCTTTGTTCATTAAGGCGGTTTGCAAGGTTTCAACTTTGTACACTACTTTTACGTTTCTATCACGACCTTCTATATAAACTTCCGACCTGCTCACCGGCGCGCTCCCTTACGGCGGCGCATAGGCCTGAAAATTGATGTGTGGGGACCGAAAGTGCCACCAGATGCCGCCAAAGTTTACCCGCATAGCAGACGATGCGCCGTCGTTTATATTTAGTGCGCGGCGAAGTCCCCGCACACTGGTGCACGCGTTCATGTGTGTGTGTGTGTTTCTGCTTTTAATGTGTGCGTCTACTGATTCACGGGGTTTAATATCTCGAGGCAACACGCTGGTCATAATGAGCACAGGAGTCGAGTGGAATTGATGTTGATCAGCAGACTTTCCGTCAGACGGTCGGGAACACATAGGCCGCAAAAACAAATAATATACTAAAAATGAAGTGGGGAATGACACCGTTACATTTCTAACTTCGCTTCGCTGAGCCTCGCATCAGCTGTGGAAAAGTAATTCAGGGGTTGACGGCACATCTTGAAACACGAGTTTCTGCTGCGCACTCTGCCCTGCTGGACCCACTCTGTCGCCTGTCCTCAGGACCAACTCGTTGCCGCTGCAAGAACTGTTTCAAGACACACTATTCCCACGCTGTCCGGATGTGAAGGGTGTGCGAGGAGCGATAATTGTAACCGTCAGGGTCAAGCAAACTTAAAGCGCCGTGAACATGCGGCCCTTGCACATGTCAAAGCTTCAGCAACGTAGCGGCTTGCCGCTACAACGGGAGTTCGCGCCAACAGTATTTTCAAAACGTCCACCATCTAAGTTTAGTCATCAGCGGTTACAGTCAGTTGAAACGTTGATGCGCCTTCAATAAAATTACCACGTATCTTGCATCGGCGCAGCCACCAGGCTTTCTCGTGGCTGCTGGTATACACCGTCTTGAGAATATGCTTCATATAAAAGAATTACGAGACAAACCCAACATAATCAGTTGCTCTCCTTATCATTTTATGTATTCCGACTATACACTTTGCAATATCACTTTCTTGTTTCACGAAATTTTATATCTGCCAACAAGTTTTACAGTTTTGCAAAACTATTTAACCTACACAGCAATACCTACTATGCGTGCTCTGTTTGTGATCAAAAGCTGCATTTCCAAATTTCTTGGTTGACATCATGCACATAATGCATACTGAAGGCCTGTTTGGCAATTATTTCAAAGAACGAAATTTCTATGCTGTTTACACATTCACCTTGTCAATTTACTAGACACAGAAAATGGTATACTGCTGCTGTCCCTTGACGATGTTGCCGACTATGTATAGCAGCCGATTACACGCAACAGCTTCACAAAGGAGCACCTATCGCACGTAGCAAACTTCAGACTCTGTGTTGGCGGCGACTGGGAGCGTACGGAGAATGAAGTGGCCGCTAACACGATTGGGGGTTAGTGGTGGCACAAGATGTGCTGTGGCCGTTTTGAGAACAAAAAAAAACTAAACAAGCAAAAGCAAATCTGGCGACAGGGGCAGCGACGCCATGAGCAGGTCGGAAGTTGATATAGGAGGTCTAGTTTCTATACACTCGAACCTCAATATAGCGAACGTGGATTTAATGAAATATCTTTAATAACGAAGGAACAATAGTTTTGCAATAGCTGTAGCGTTGAAAATATACCTTTAGAACAAGTTTTCGCATATGATGAATATATTTTTTGTGTAAGATACAACCGTGTTATAATGAGGTATTAGTTAACAGCACGTGACTTTAGGCCTCTGTACATTTCCTTCACCACTTGCTTTCAGCGAATGCAGTAAGTTTCCTTTGCTGAAAACTTGCAACATTAATGTAGTTGTGCTTTCAAGTGCGGTGCACTTCAGAGAGGCCGGGCTGTCGTATTCTGTAACTCAAACTTCGATATAACGAACCCAGATATAGCAAAATACCGGTTGTAACGAAGCAAATGAAGAGTAGTCTTGCTGTTGATATAGTGCTAGGAATGTACCCTTATAAGGAATTTCT
Organism: Rhipicephalus annulatus; assembly: GCA_013436015.1. Lineage (NCBI taxonomy): Eukaryota > Metazoa > Arthropoda > Arachnida > Ixodida > Ixodidae > Rhipicephalus > Rhipicephalus annulatus. The sequence goes on from WOVY01013673.1 coordinate 252,985, forward strand.
GGATATGGCGAACCTATTTTCATCAAATATGCAACTTTGTTGTAATGAGGTTTAAAATAGCATGCTGTTGTCGCTTGGCGTAGCGCTTCACTTGTAGAATACGGAGAGAGCTCTTGCGCCAAGTTGAGAAGACTTGTTTTAGTGCCTCGATGATTGATCTCTTATAATCATCGGCAAAAAAGAACCAGTGTGCTTGGCGTAATGCAGGTACAATTTGGTGTGAAAATAGAAAGAAGAGGAAGCAAGTGTGAAAGAGAAATAATGGGCAAAAACATATCAAGACCAAAAAAGAATGAAATAAAGAGTACATAGAGCTACACCGAAAGCTTGATATAACGAAATATTGGTTATAACAAAGTAAATAAAACCAGTCTTGCAATAAATATAGTGTTGAGAATGTACCTTTATAATGAATTTTCGGATATAACAAGCTTTGTTCGTATAAGATGCAATTTCGTTTTAAAGAGGTTCGAGTGTAAAAAAAGAAAAGGATAAAGAGAATCAAAGAAGGCTGCTCATTTGGCAAAGAAGGCACGCTTGGCAACTTTCGTGAGAAGATTGCTTGATTTTCGCGCGTCTGCGTCAGGGATAGTCGGCGCCCTCTCACTTCAGCACGAGGTGTTGGAAGAAGGGGCGCACGCCTCCCGTTCAGCTTCGTATTGGGTTTTAGTCCTCTTGAGTGGGAGATAGTGTAATCTATTTAAAACTCTCGGGAAGGACCTAATTACATGTTACTGTTAACCAGTAGCGTTTTCAGGCAGCTTGAAGTTGTGTATCTTGCTCTCTAAGTTATGTAAACAATGCAATGTCGTTAGGCAAAGCCTTAAAGGCCAACTCCACATTTCAATGCACATTTAAAAATCTCCCAATATTCGTCCAACACATCTGAGTAACCTGAGCTGAACTGAGAAGCTTTTCGCGCAGGGTGCTTCAACATATAAGGTTTGAGTAATCCATGTTGACACACCTAAAAATTTTACTTTTCCATTTGGAACAATAAAAGGCATGCTTGATTTTGACGTGCCTGTTTTGTGTGTTGTGTGCCTTTTTAACAGATGCTTGTGTTGCGCTTTTTAAGCATATTTAAAACTAAGTGTATTCATGATTTTACAGGTATTATGATGGCACTTCCCGATTCCAACGTTCTTGAAGACCAGCTATAATGGAACTGTGATGCAGGTTTACTGTTTAATAAGTTGTTGCTCGGAGGCAAAGCCTCGGAGCTAAGAAATGACGAAGCGGTTTAAGGTGTGAAAAGAAAAGTAGAAACCTTAAGCCTAATTAAGAAAAGAAGAATGAAGTTGCAATGTACAGACGCGAGAAACTAAAGTATGTCCTGTAAGCTGTCCAGCTATAATGTTTATGAGAATCAACAGTCACCGGTGGCGTTGATGGTGGCGGTGGGTTGAGGCGGCAGACGCTGGCGATGTCTCAGCAATTGGATCACGCGCTGACCAGAACGGCGACGCTTGGCGGAAGTTGAGGTAGCCCTTGCTTTAGCAAGAACTGCGGCCGCTTGTCGATGCTGCCTCGTGTCGAAGAGATGATCACCCCGCGGAAGGTTCCACCCTCCACAGGGTGGTTCGGGATTAGAGTCAAAGCCTGGACATCTGGGACGTGACCTTGAACAGTCACGGCCGGAACTCTGGAAGGCCGTGTACCTCCGAGTACACCGTGGGCAGCTGGAGCGTCCTGGCCTTGCCTGACTTCACGCGGTCAGGTCCGGAACCCGACACCGCAGTCGCGTGACACCCACGATCTGCACTCCAGCCTGCTCGATCTCGTTTTGCCCCCGACTGGTCTTCCTCTTCTTCCCTCTCGTGCATTGCCAGCGCAACCTTTCGCGCAAACTTCCTCTTCCTTTTGGCGGGCTGCAGTTTCGTGCGTGACGTTTTGCGCCAACGTCATCGTCTTTCCGCCGCTCAATCGAGAAGCATCGCTGCCGTTGCATCCGAGCACGTTGTACATAACATCACGGTGCCACCACACTTCACAAACACCATCACGTCACTATACTACACCACAGGAACTTACAGGTGAAGTATATGCACTAGAGTTTTGTGAGAGGCCATTGTCCAGATTTTCTCTGCTCTCACTCAGTGTCAAAGACGTTCATGCGTCCTCTATGATTATGCCACTAACAGATAACTGTACAAGGAAAAGTATAGGCAATGTTTATAGGAAATGATTGTGTAAATGTGAAGAGAAGAAAAGTCGACGAAAAGATACCTTGCCACTGGCAGGATCCAAACCTGCCACCTTCAAATAATGTTTCCGATGCAGAGACTGCTATTAAGTCTCACATTACTTCATTCATAGCGGCGATCTAGTTCTAGCAGACTTCCGTCCCACCGCGGTAGTCTAGTGTAAGGTACTCGGCTGCTAACCCGCAGGTGGCGGGATCGAATCCCGGCTGCGGAGGCTGCATTTTTGCCACACCGTGGTGGTCTAGTGGCTAAGGTACTCGGCTGCTGACCCGCAGGTCGCGGAATCGAATCCTGGATGTGGTGGCTGCATTTCTGATGGAAGGCCGAAATGCTGTAGGCCCGAGTACTCAGATTTAGGTGCACGTTAAGAACCCCAAGTGGTCGAAATTTCCGGAGCCCTCCGCTACGATGTCTCATAATCATATGATGATTTTAGGACGTTAAACCTAACATATCAATCCTCACAGACTTGATGCCTTGAGGTCGTTTGCAAGAAGTTATTGATTATCTGACATTTTGTAATAAGATCGCCTACTACGCGACGCCGAACATGCAAAAACAATGACACACCTGCAGTAATGGCACAAAATGACGCTGACAGACGCTCCGTTTAAACCCACATGTATATTCTATAAAGTGGCTGAGGGGATTGACCATAAACGTAGCTGAGTGGTAGAGCATCAGACGCATTATTCAACGGTTGCAAGTTTGGATCCTGCCGGTGGCAAGATCTATTTTTTTATCCTTTTTTTCTTCCCTTTTAGACTACAACTTGTCATAGTATCCCCTATACTTTCTCGGTGTTATTGTTGGTTAGTTTTCATTAATAGTGTGTCTAATGAAGATAATGAGCCCATTTACTCTTTCTATACTTCTCCTATGTACGTTATTGCAGATCCTGAAGGTACAATATCAAAGGGGCCAAGTTAAGCAAAAACTGCCAATGACGGAGATATGGCAGCCTTTGGAGTTCATATTTCTGACATCAGAAGTCATTTTTGTTACCACTGTCCCAGATTGGCAGTGCTCACGAGCCTGTGGGAAAACTTCTTTCACCAAAGTGCCACGGGAGCGCTCTCTGGAAGGCAAACAGAAGACAGCTGCCTCACCGTGCTTATACCAACAAGTTTTCTTATGTCTCATAATTTTCAGCATTGCCTTTCTCATGGCCCCCTTAGTCAATGTGCTGCAGTTTACCATGTGTTTTCCAAAAGCTCTCATCTCTGTTGCTTTTTATAATATGACATAAAACAGTCACTCCTTGGTTTTATTTCACGACAGTTTCTCTAGAAGTTGTGGCATTTATGCAATTCATTTATAGTGCTTGGATGCTTAATTCAGCATTTTTTGTATAAGTTATTGCTCTCAGAATAAAGTTCCTATTAAAGACTCTTTCTATGTATTGTCTTTATAGATATTTTATGCATTATAGATTGCATTACAAACACTAAAGGTGTGCCGTATGTATTGTTTTATTACAATAGCAACTTTAGGGACACGCCGTCGCCATCGGCGTGATGTTCGATATAAAGTGTGCGACGATAACATCGCTCCATGCATCCTATATCCTGTGTGCTGGTGAAGGTTGCGAGAGCTGCTAACGATCGCTCATCAAGTGGAAAGAGAACATGCCGGCTGCCCTTGTTTCCTCAATTCGCTCCATGTGTCTGCATTCCTTGGACACATTTCTGCAAATTGGTATTTTCTCCTTAAATAACACCAGATGATCAAAATTTCTGGAGCCCTCCATTATGGTGTCTCATTTCATATCATAGTTTTCAGACTTGAAACCCCGGATATAATTATTAGAATTGCTATTTCCTAACGCCACAACTTTTGAAAGGAAGGGCCACCTGGGTATAACGCGCGCTTCTGTTACGTTAACACATGTCGATTTGCTCGTTGTAGTCTCCAGCGGCTGTTAAGCAACTGTCCAAGGTCAGTCAGGCCTCCGACGGGATGCTAAGAATCTTCGGATCCGAACAGGCCGCCACTGGAATCTGAACTTCGCTATGTTGAACGTTAGAACACTATCTAGCGAGGCTAGATAAACTGTGCTCTTCAAAAAATTAGAGGGTGTTAAATGGGATCTGATAGGGCACACCGTATTTAGGAGGACATGTGAGGGCTGAATAGACACGTCCTATGCTACCGTGGATTAGTAGTTAAAAGGCAACTAAGGATAAGGTTTCTTATGCACAAGACTATCTCTGGCAACATGGAGGAATACTATAGCATTAGTGAGAGGGTGGCCAGTATTATAATTAAGTTTAATAAAAGGTACAAGATGTAGGTGGCACAGGACTACGCGCCTACATTGAACCATGATGATCATTTGGTTGATCACTTTTGAAGACGTAGAGTCTGCCATTAATAACGATGCAGTATACTATTCTGATGGGCAACTTTAATGCCAAAGTAAGCAAGAAGTGGGCTAGAGACCATGCAGGGGGGGAATATGGCACCACCTCTAGAAATACCAGAGAGGAGTCATTAGTAGAGTTCGCAGACCGTATTAACTCGCGGATCTTCAATACCTTCTTGAGAAAACGGGCTAACCATAAGTGGATGTGACGAAGTCTTGATTGCAAAACTAAATGCGAAATCGATTTCATTCTGTGTGCACACCCAGGCATTGTACAGGGTATAGTAGTAGTTGGCAAGATTCAATGCTATGACCATAGGATGGCAAGAGCTCAGTATTCACCTACATTTGAAAAAAGCCAAGGAATAAACTAATATGCAAGAAGCCAAATAATGAGCTAGCCTTTAGAGGGAAAGGACAGGAATTCAAAGCTTCGCTTCAGAATAGATTCGAAGCTTTAAATAGGGGTAACCTAGATTAGTGTTGACACAATGAACAACAATCTTGCTAGTATCTTCAAAGTTTGCAATGGAAGTCTGAGTTACAGTCACTAGAAACGGGACTGGCAAGCGGCAGTATTGACTGTTAAGTTGAATATGTATGTACAGTATATTTTGTATTGACTTGTGCAATGTATGTTCCTGTGTGCCGAACTGTCGTAAAAGCAGAAGCCTTTGCCAGGCCACATGGCCTTTAGCTTCTGCTTTCTTTCTGTCATAAACAGAAGAAACAAAGTCAATTCAATCTCGGGTGACAAAAGGTGTCATTAAAAGACAACAAGCCATGAATGCCTCAGATGCAATCGACAATAAAGAGCTAGTGGAGTTTTTGAAGTTAATCAATAGGCGCAAGGTAACCGACATTAAAAAGTATAAGATGAGAGAATTGAGCAGGCTGTAAAAAGTGGCAGAAGCCTAAAAACTACGAAGGCAAACTTGTGCATAGGCAAAAATCGAAAGTTTGCATTAAGTAACAAGGTGGGCAATGTCATAACCAATATGGATATGGCAGTTGTGGTGGTGGAGGAGTTCTGCAGAAAGCTGTAGAGAAGCCGAGTGAAGCAGAATGATATTGTCACGACGTCAAAACAGAGGTCTTGCCGCAGAGATTGAGACACCAGAAGCAGGTTGATCTTTTTAATTAGAACGCGCAAGCGAGTTTTTTTTTTTCGTCCATTTCCTAGTCCTTCGTGGCACATGCACAACTGTCATCGTCTTTCTTGAGCAAGCACGTGAGATTTGCCTCCCTCCGAAAGAAGCATCGTCCGGATGCGCAGCTAGGTGCTCTACCAGGCGTATGAAGTGGTCGTACGAAAACGGCAACCTGGGAGCTAATTAACTCGATAAATACGGTTTCATACGCACGTCGTGCACGACTTCGGGCAAATGCTTTTGGCGCTTAGAACTACAATCAGTGTCGGGGACAACTTCGTAGTTCACGTCGTTCAAGCGTTGCGTGACGCTGTATGGACCAAAGTACCATCTTAGCAGTTTCTCAGACAGTCCACGTCGACGTATCGGAATCCAGCCCCTCACTTTGTTGCTTGGTGTGTAGCTAATAAACAGGTGTCGGGTGTCGTAACGTTGTGCATCTTGATGCTGCTGATGACAGATGCGCACGCGCGTGTGCTGTCTGGCTTCTTTGGCATGCTGAGTGAATTCTTCGGCGTCTACATGGATGTCGTCACACTCATGCGGCAACATGGCATCCAATATTGTCGTGACTTCGCGACCATAGATCAGACTGAACGGTGCCATTCTAGTGGTTTCTTGTCGAGCGGTGTTATCAGCAAAGGTCATGTACGGCAATATCTAATCCCAGTTTTTATGTTCCGTGTGAACGTACATGTTGATCATGTCTGTGAGGGTCCTATTGAGGTGCTCCGTCAATCCGTTTGTCTGCGGATAGTATGCAGTTGTTTCTCCGATGAGTCACCGCTGAGTCTGAGAACCGACTCCAGAAGCTATGCGGTGAAGGCAAGGTCCTCTGTCTGTGATCTCTGTTATCGGAGCGCCATGCCAAAGGACGATGTTTTCGATGAAGAACTGAGCGGCTTCTGCTGCTGTGCCGCACTGCATAGCTTTAGTCTCCGCATAATGGGACAGGTAATCAGTGACCACAATAATCCATCTGTTCCCTGTTGTGGAAGTTGGAAAGGGACCCAGGAAATCCATTCCAATCTGGGTGAACGGCTTTTCTGGTGCTTTCGACTGGATGTAAAAGATTGGCTGGCTTGGTGGGAGGCGCTTTGCGTCTTTGGCAGTCGTTGCAAGTTCGCACGTGATGGTTAACAGCAGCAGGTAACTTTGGCCAGTAGTACTTGCATCGTAGTCGGCACAAATTTCGGGTGTAGCCTAGTTGACCAGAAGTTGCTTTATCATGGCACGCTTTTTTTTTTCTTTTCGAAAGAGAGGCAGGCACATCGAGCAAGTGCAGCTTACCGGTTGGTGAGAAGTTTTTCTTATAGAAAACATCGTGTCACAAGCAGAAAGATGGCAGTCCTCTAGCAAATAACCGCGGCACGTCTTTACGTCGTCCTTCTAAATATTCAATGAGTGGTAACAGCTCAGGGTCACTGCGCTGCTCTCGTGCAATAGTGGCCGTGTTGACAACTCCCAAGAATGCCGCGTCGATGTTTTCGGCATCAGGAGCGAGTTTCCACTGGCGACCGTGAGAGACAGTCGGCGTGTCTCTTCCCAGATTTATAAACAATGGTCATGTCAAACTCTTGAAGCCTTAGGCTCCAGCGCTGCCAAACGACCACTTTAAGGTTGGTGAGTCAGCACAAAGAGTGATGGTCGCTAACAACCTTGAAGAAGCGGCCGTACAAGTACGGACGAAATTCAATGACTACCCACACCACGTCGAGACACTCCTTCTCGGTGGTCGAGTAGTTCTCCGTGCGAGAGAGTTCTGCTGGCGAAGGCTATTACTCTTTCACAGCCGTCTTGCCACTGCACCAGAACGGCACCTAGACCTACATTGCTGGCGTCAGTGTGAAGTACTGTTGGGGCGTCCTGGTCAAAGTGCGCCAGGACTGGAGGTGTTTGCAGGCGTTGTCAAAGTTCATTGAATGCCATTTGCTCCTGTTCACCCCAAAAGAAGGGGACGTCCTCATGTGTGAGTCGTGTCAATGGCACCGCAATAGACGAAAAGTCCTCGATAAATAGCCGGTAATATGCGCACAACCCTAAGAAGCGTCTCACAGCCTTTTTGTCTTGGGGTGCAGGAAATTGCGCTACGGCATCTATTTTGGGCTGGTCTGGTCGAACAACCTCGTGACTGACGATGTAGCGTAGGAAGCTGAGTTCGTTGAAACCGAAATGACATTTTTCTGGTTTTAAGGTCAGGCCGGTCGAGCGTATGGCTTGGAGTAGGGTGAATAGACGGCCTAGATGTTCCTCGAATGATGCTGAGAATACAACAACATCGTCCAGATAGACCAAGCATGTTTGCCACTTCAGGCCCGATAGTACGGTGTCCATGAGATGCTGAAAAGTGGCTGGCACCAGTCACTACCCAAAAGGAAGCAGCTTAAATTCGTAAAGGCCATCAGGCGTCACAAAGGCCGTTTTTTCACAATTTCTCTCGTCGACTTCTATCTGCCAGTAGCCGCTTCGGAGGTCCATTGAAGAGAAATAGCGCACATGACGCAGCGGATCGAGTGAATCGTCTATGCGAGGCAGTGGATAGACGTCTTTCTTTGTGACTTGGTTTAACTTGCGATAATCAATATAGAAACGCAAGCTGCTGTCTTTTTTCTTGACCAAAACCACGGGGGACGCCCAAGGACTTTTCGAAGGTTGTATGACGTCAACCAGGAGCATCTTGTGTACTTGCTTCTGAATCTCGTCGCATTCTTTCGGACCCACATGGTTGGGGTTCTGCAGAATCGGTCGCGTGTTGTCTTGAGTAATGATGCGGTGCTTGGTCAATGGTGTCCGCTGGACCTTTGACGTACGTGAAAAGCAGTCTTCGAATTGGTGTATAAGTCCAAGCAGGCGCTTTCTATCCGAGGGCGGTAGCATGGAGCAGATGTCCACCGACAAAGTTGTCGAGGCAGGGACTGTCGCGTCGTCTGGTTGCAAAGCACAGCAATCCCCGGCTTGGTCTATATCGTCGAAGTAGGCATTTGCGGTACCCTTCTGGATTTGACGGCGCTCGCTTGCTGAAGTTTCTGAGGAGCACTTCTGCCTGTACACCAGTAAGCGTTAGGATGCCTCTCGCGATGGAAATGCCTTGCGTGAGCAAAAGAGCGACTATGTGCTCTCACATCTTTATAGGAAGGGCACCCACTGACACAGACACAAGGCAGCAGGATCTCGGTGGGAGTGTCACATCGTCGGCTATTCGCAAACTGCCGCGTAGTTCGTCGCTGCTGTCGTCGACATACGGACTTGCGCAAAACGTCACCATACGTTGAGGGATGTTGATAACAGCGCCATGATCTCGAAGAAAATCCATGCCCAAAATTAGCTCTTTACAGCAGTCTGGCAACAGGACGAAAGTGGCCACGAAGCTAGAATCCCCAATGCGAAGTCGAGTGGTGCATTTACCCGTGGGAGTCATCAGCTGACCACCAGCACTCCTTATGTGCGGCCCTGACCCCAGTGTCTTGACCTTTCTGAGGCGGTCGGTGAGTTTTTGTCGCATGATTGAGAAGTCGGTGCCAGTGTCGACCAGTGCTGTAACGTGATGTCCGTCAATGAAAACGCCAAGATCAGCACGTACAACTTCACCGGCATTAGTATTCGTCGTCGTATTCGTCGTCCTATTTGTCGTCGTATTCGTCGTGGTTGTCATATTTTTTTGCGATGATAGGGGGAACTTTTCGGTGTCTCGACGATTGGCAACCTTGCCCACGGTGGTCGCAGCAGTTAGTTTCCCCGGCGCGGGCTAGGCGAACGGCCTCTGGTGACGTCCGCGTAGCTCTGAGGGAAGTCACGGTGACGCGCAGGAGATGCAGATCGCCAACGACGCGGTGTGGTTGCTTGGCCTAGTCGACAGTTGATCGGCATCGTGGGCACGACGGTCTTCAGAGCGAAAGGAGCGGGACGAGAAAGGTTCCCGAACCCGGAATCGCTATGACGGCAATAGCGGGCAATGTGACCTGGTTCTCCGCAGCGGAAGCAAATAGGTCGACGGCCGGCCATGCGCCACAAGTCTGTTCGGTGAACTGGTGGTCGTCTCATGGAATCCCGTTGCCACCAAGGTACGGCAGCGGGTCATGGCTGGAGAGTGTTGCCACAAATTACGATGGAGGACGACAGACCGCATCAGCGTAGGTCGCTGGATGTGGCTCAGGATTTGGCGCGGGTGGTGTAACGGCTTGCCCTCAACTCCTGGCGGACGATTTCGGCAACACATGGGACTGGGCGGTTGGGTAAGGAGGGATGAAGAGGGCCCGAAGTTCCTCACGCAGTATTTCCTTAAATCATTTCTCGCAGGGAACTTTCACATACGGCAGTGTTCTCAGCTGCAGCGCTTACTGCGGTGTGGTTCGGCAGGTGGTCAAAGTGTCGGTATTGTTGTCGCAGTGCGCGTTCGATGACAGTCGCCTCTCTTATGAATTCATCTACTGTTGTAGGTGGATTTCGTACAAGGCCCGCAAACACTGGTTCTTTGACACCCTGCATTAGGTTACGCTCCTTCTTCGCCTCGGGCATGTCAGGGTCAGCTCGTCGAAACAGACAGATCATACCCTCTGCGTACATGGCGGCTGTTTCGTTGGGATTTTTGTAGCCGAGCCTCAATTAGTTGCTGTGCGCGATTCCGTCCGTCCGTGTTCGAAAATGTGGCGAGGAGCTTTCGACGGAAATCTTCTCAAGATTGGAAAGTAGCCTCATGGCTCTCGTACCACGTGCGAGTGCTATCTTCCAGGGCGATATATTCATGGCCAAGTTTGTGCTGTTCGTTCCAGTGGTTAGATACGGCGACCCGTTCGAACTTTTCGAGCCAGTCTTCAACGTCCTCGTACTCTTCCCCATGGTAAACTTCAGGAACGCGAGGATGTTCAAGAGTCACCTGGGAGGGAAGAGTGGTCTGTGATGGAAGGGTAGCCGTGGATGTGGTAGGAGCTGCCATGCTGGTTAGAGGCGGAACAGGTGTGTACTCCGGACTTAGGCCTAGTAGGCGCCGACTGAATCGGTGCACCGGAGTCGCTGACGAGGGGCTGGGTCTCTGGACTAGATGAACGGGTCCGAGCAAGACTTTCCTGCATCCGGTTGTAGGCTCCAGCACCTCCACCAGTGTTACGACGTCAAAACAGAGGTCTTGCCGCAGAGATTGAGACACCAGAAGCAGGTCGATCTTGTCTTGTCGCCTAGGATATCTTGGCTCATACTCACATGGGGGATCGGTCTATCTTTTTAATTAGAAGGCGCAGGCGAGTTCTTCTTTTTCGTCCATTTTCTAGTCCTTCGTGGCACATGCACAACTGCCATCGTCTTTCTTGAGCTAGCATGTGACAATATAAGAAGCAATAATAGCCCAAAGGAGTTTGACATCTTACTAGTAACTACAGGGATAGTAAGAAAAGCTGTAGAAGCAATGCACAGTTACTGGTGAGGATAACGTAACAACAGACCTGCTGGAAGATGGTGGAAATATTGTGTTGGAAAAGCTGGCCACCTTATTTCATTTCATTTCATTTTATTTACCCTCGGGGCCATATGGCATTATAGAGGGGAGTGGAAACAAAGTTTACAAGGAAAAAGAAAATACAGCATGCGAATATACAGCATAGAAAATACAGCATGAGAATAAACAATGCAACAAACATAAAAATAAAAATGTAAAGAAAAACTCCCTATTATACAATAGTAGCTGTGCAATGACAGTGAACATAATACAATTTTGAGTAATGTTTAGCTCATACAATACTGAGCAAGGCTTGACGGAAAATATTGTTATTAGTAATAGTGACGATGTCTTCGGGAAGGTGGTTCCAATCTACTGATGTACGAGGTATAAATGATCGATAAAAACACTGGGAGTTGCAGGATGCGATTCCAACCTTATGACGATGGTCGATGCGAGGGGATATGTACAGAGGATTGAGGATTAATTCGTTATGTAGGGTGGAATGATGGAATAATTTGTGAAATGTACTCAAACGAGATATTTTCCGACGGGATGCAAAGGAAGGAAGGCCTAGGCTGGATTTCATTGAACTGATACTGGCGATGCGATTGTAGTTAGAAAGTATGAAACGGGCGGAGTTATTCTGTACACACTCAAGTGAAGTAACCAGGTTATCGTGGTAAGGATCCCACACTGATGATGCATATTCAAGTTTGGAACGTAATAATGTTTTGTACAACAGAAGTTTTAGTGCAGAAGGTGCTTTTGAAAAGTTACGACGTATGTAGCCTAACATGCGATTAGCATTATTAGTAATGTATGCGATGTGGGGTGCCCAAGATAAGTTAGATGTGATAAGAATGCCCAGGTATTTATACGAGGAGACTGGATCAAGCGGGAAGTCGCTTAAGTAGTATTTAGGTGGGGTGTTAGCCGATCTAGTTACGCGCATTACTTTACATTTAGCAATGTTTAAGTCCATTCGCCATGTGCTGCACCAAGCTGTTACTTTGTTAAGATCAGATTGGAGGCTTAAACTGTCATTATTACTAGTTATTTCACGAAAAATGAAGCAGTCATCTGCAAAAAGATGAATGTTAGAAGAAAGTGAAGACGTGAGGTCATTAATATAAATTAGAAACAAAAGTGGACCAAGAACTGACCCTTGCGGTACACCTGAGTGGACCGCAGCAGATGACGAATTGCGATTGTTAGCAGTAACATATTGAACACGGTTAAACAGAAAACACTCAATCCACTTGAGTAAACTATTGTCAATATTTAGTAGGCTCAGTTTGAACAGTAGTAGTTGGTGACAGACATTATCAAAAGCCTCACTGAAGTCTAAAAAAAACGCCATCAGCACATGATGAACAGTCTAAAATGTGATGCAGTTTGTGAGTGAAATATATGAGCTGTGTTTCGCATGAAAAATGTTTAGCGAAAACCATGTTGTGCTGGTGTAAAAAAAGAGTTCGATTCAAGGAAGTTCATGAGGTTGGTGAAAATGACATGTTCTAATAATTTACAGGAAGTACTTGTTAACGAAATAGGGCGATGATTTTTCAGAGAGTGTTTATTGCCCGACTTAAAGATTGGGACCACCCTCCCGATTTTCCATTGTGTAGGAATGGTTGATGTATCTAAGGACTGTTGAAAGATTTTTGTTAGTATCACTGAGCTGTAACAGTGCTTTTCAGAAATTCGGTACCAATATTGTTCATGGCCAGGGGATGAGTGAATGGGCAAGTTATCCATTAGTTTAGCGATACCGGAGTGTTCAGTGGAAATTAGTGGCATGGCAATATAATTGAAGTTTTGCACATGGGGTTGGATGACGTTAACAACTCGAGAAAAGTTGTTTTTAAAAGTGTCATTAAGTAGATCGGCGCACATGTCAGTAGGAACTGGATTGTCAAAATCATCTACTAGAACTATGGTGTTATCTGGTAAAGAGTTAATTAAGTGCCAAAATTTACGTACATTATTTGCAAGCATATCTGGGAGAGTTCGAGAAAGGAAATGTAACTTAGAGGATTTTAAGGCGGTAAGGTAAGCGTTGTGCGCTGCTTCGTAAATCGCCCAACGGTCTTCAGAAGGCGCTAGTTTTGCTGATCTGTAAAGTCGTTTTTTACGGTTAGATAGGCGTTTCATGTAGGTGTTGTACCATGGTGCCTGATGATTAGAAATGATGGTTCGGTTAGGAATGTATTTCTTAGTAAGTTCGTCTACTTTTGGAGCAAGAATATCCCAGTTCGATTGGACAGAGCGATCACTGAACTGGATAAAAAAGGAAGCAACGAAGTTCGATAGTTCGTCAATAATGGCATCGAAATTCGCATTACTGTAATCGACTATGAGTTTTTTCACTTTGGTTCGTTTTGGGGGTGGCATTTTAAGGTGAAAAGCAAGCATAGGATGATCACTGATACCAGGCATATAAGTGATTTCAGAGGCTAGATCAGGCGAGTTGGTCAAGATAAGGTCAAGGGTACTTGAAGTGGTACTGGTTATTCTTGTAGGTTGGGTCACCAGTTGACACAGGCCAAAAACAGAACACATATCTACGAAATCTTTGGCTTGTGCTGAAAAGGATGCTAAGCTCGGTGGATCAGTGTTCCAATTTAAGTTGGGCAGGTTCAAATCGCCTAGTAGAAACAGAGGCGTGAAAGGAAAGCGTGAAGCGACCATGTTTATGGAATCGTGGAGTTCACTTATGAACGTTTCCGACGATGAAGGCGACCGATAGCATACCCCTAGGATTATTTTTAAGTGATGAATTGTTAGCAGAACCCATACTATTTCAATGTCGTGATTAATCTGTATACATGAGGATGGAAGGCATTTTGATATAGCTAAGGGTACGCCTCCCCCTCGGCACAGTGTGCGATCACAGCGATAAATAGTAAAGTCTTGCGCATTATCAAACAATTCATTGTCATGCGTATTTGGAGAAAGCCACATTTCAGTAAGTGCAATCACATGAGCGCCGCACGAATCTATCGCGGATGATAAGGAGTCAGACTTGTTAGCAATGCTTCTTGTATTTGAATAAAGGAAGGATAGCTTCGCTTTAGACGCAGGCAATAGACCATCTCCCCTCTTGCTTCCCTATTGTGAACTGTTTGTAGGTTGATGTCGAGCGTGGCCTGCGTAAGAAGCTTGTGATTGCGATTCTTCGACGATGCCAAGGTTAGTATTGTAGATATAACACTTGCCGTTACCTAGCATTTTATTGTAGCGAAGTTTAAAGGATGCAGCATTAGGCTGATTGTTACGAAGTTCAGTTAGCTTTTTGCGGGCGAGGCGGGTGGTTGCTGAAAAATCTTCTGATACACCGATGTTTCTTTGTTTTAATTGGCCTCGGAGCGAAAAAAGGTTGCTGTTTAGATTTCAAGTCGGTAAGCTTGACAATTATCGGGCGGCACTTGGTAGGAGAAAAGGAACCAAGCCTGTGGGCCCTCTCAATTGTGCTGCCTGTGAAGGTACTTAAATCTGACTTTATTTCAGAGGTTAGTTTGGCTTCTGTCTCCTGCCATGTTTCTTTGCAATCGGGAAAACCATAGAAGAGAAGATTGTTTCGCCGTGAGCGATCTTCCAAGTCATCAAGTGGTGTCTGGAGGGAAAAATTGCCTGCTTCGAGGTTGTTGACCGAAGCATGCACTTCAGATAGCTCTTCATTAACTTTCTCGAGGACTTCCGATTTTCGCTTGAGGTCGTCGACGCGCTTCTGTACGGCGATAATCTTTGCCTCTATGTTCTTCTGGACACATTTAATTGACTTCATATCAGCTGCTAATTCGTTCTGAACCTTTGCACTTTGTAATGATTTTGTATGAATATCCTTGCTCAATTTAAAAAGAACAGACATTTGCTCCGTTGTGTTTTCAGGCAGAGATTCGATATCTAATAGATTTTCTGAGCTCGTAGTTGGTCCAGGATTTGCTTCAATGTCACCAGAGCGTAATAAAAGCAATGCCACTGAAAAGCAGTCTAATACAATTTCACATAACATTTGTGGACACGGGAACACTAGCAGAAAGGCGTCATCTGATTTCCTAGAAAATAGCGATAATGGTTTACACACCTTCATGTTGAACAGTAGACTAGGAAAACTTGATGTGATGCTGTTCCCGTGTCCACTGAAGGAAGCTCGGTGAAAGCAGCAGCTTAAGTTCTTTTCTGGGCATGATGTCAGGGTCGATGCGGTCGGCAGTCCGTATACCACAACCGAAGAAAGCTTTGCCGGCAAGTGCACATGCCCGGAGTCGATGCCGGACGAAAGCACTATCGGCACCGTCGGCGCAGCAGGGGCGGTTATCGGGCTGGCAAAGGCAACCGCTGACCATGACAGCAGGAGTAATGGTAATTCCTGCATGTTGAACAGTAGATTAGGAAAACTTGATGTGATGCTGTTCCCGTGTCCACTGAAGGAAGCTCGGTGAAAGCAGCAGCTTAAGTTCTTTTCTGGGCATGATGTCAGGGTCGATGCGGTTGGCAGTCTGTATTCCACAGCCGAGGAAAGCTTTGCCGGCAAGTGCACATGCCCGGAGTCGATGCCGGGCGAAAGCACTATCGGCATCATCGGCGCAGCAGGAGCGGTTATCGGGCTGGCAAAGGCAACCGCTGACCATGACAGCAGGAGTAATGGTAATTCCTGCATGTTGAACAGTAGACTAGGAAAACTTGATGTGATGCTGTTCCCGTGTCCACTGAAGGAAGCTCGGTGAAAGCAGCAGCTTAAGTTCTTTTCTGGGCATGATGTCAGGGTCGATGCGGTTGGCAGTCCGTATTCCACAGCCGAGGAAAGCTTTGCCGGCAAGTGCACATGCCCGGAGTCGATGCCGGGCGAAAGCACTATCGGCACCATCGGCGCAGCAGGAGCGGTTATCGGGCTGGCAAAGGCAACCGCTGACCATGACAACAGGAGTAATGGTAATTCCTGCATGTTGAACAGTAGACTAGGAAAACTTGATGTGATGCTGTTCCCGTGTCCACTGAAGGAAGCTCGGTGAAAGCAGCAGCTTAAGTTCTTTTCTGGGCATGATGTCAGGGTCGATGCGGTCGGCAGTCCGTATACCACAACCGAAGAAAGCTTTGCCGGCAAGTGCACATGCCCGGAGTCGATGCCGGACGAAAGCACTATCAGCACCATCGGCGCAGCAGGGGTGGTTATCGGGCTGGCAAAGGCAACCGCTGACCATGACAACAGGAGTAATGGTAATTCCTGCATGTTGAACAGTAGACTAGGAAAACTTGATGTGATGCTGTTCCCGTGTCCACTGAAGGAAGCTCGGTGAAAGCAGCAGCTTAAGTTCTTTTCTGGGCATGATGTCAGGGTCGATGCGGTCGGCAGTCCGTATACCACAACCGAAGAAAGCTTTGCCGGCAAGTGCACATGCCCGGAGTCGATGCCGGACGAAAGCACTATCAGCACCATCGGCGCAGCAGGGGCGGTTATCGGGCTGGCAAAGGCAACCGCTGACCATGACAGCAGGAGTAATGGTAATTCCTGCATGTTGAACAGTAGATTAGGAAAACTTGATGTGATGCTGTTCCCGTGTCCACTGAAGGAAGCTCGGTGAAAGCAGCAGCTTAAGTTCTTTTCTGGGCATGATGTCAGGGTCGATGCGGTCGGCAGTCCGTATACCACAACCGAAGAAAGCTTTGCCCGGCCAGTGCACATGCCCGGAGTCGATGCCGGACGAAAGCACTATCGGCACCATCGGCGCAGCAGGGGCGGTTATCGGGCTGGCAAAGGCAACCGCTGACCATGACAGCAGGGGTAATGGTAATTCCTGCATGTTGAACAGTAGACTAGGAAAACTTGATGTGATGCTGTTCCCGTGTCCACTGAAGGAAGCTCGGTGAAAGCAGCAGCTTAAGTTCTTTTCTGGGCATGATGTCAGGGTCGATGCGGTCGGCAGTCCGTATACCACAACCGAAGAAAGCTTTGCCGGCAAGTGCACATGCCCGGAGTCGATGCCGGACGAAAGCACTATCAGCACCATCGGCGCAGCAGGGGCGGTTATCGGGCTGGCAAAGGCAACCGCTGACCATGACAGCAGGAGTAATGGTAATTCCTGCATGTTTAACAATACTGCAACTGCATGTTGAACAGTAGATTAGGAAAACTTGATGTGATGCTGTTCCCGTGTCCACTCTGAATAAACTGTTTCTTGACTGAAAGAGTAGCAGAATCTTGGAAGAACGCCAACATCAATTTCATACATTCATGCATTCATACATTCAATTTCATGCTGATCATGGGAGAAGCCTCTGTCCTGCAGTGGGCGTAGTCAGGCTGACGGCAATGACACCCATAAAAAATGCAAAAACGAGCATTTTGCATGTGCGCAGTGACTGACATTTTGAAAAATATTTGGATGTCGTGGATGTAAACGTGAAGTTTACACTTTCCTTCGGTTTTCGTCGCGGCATATGCACTGCCATTTTCAAACGAGAAAGCCGGCAGAATGGTTTTGAGCTGCCATGTACGAGGTCACGGATAAGGTTCTCACTCACCGCACCAAATTCTGAGAAGAAATGGATTGAAAAAAGCAAAAAGAGAAACAAGAAAACACTTCTTTTGCCATACATAATGCTAAAATAACAAATCCTTATGAAGAATAAAGTCAAGTCCTCGCCAGTATTCCTCATAACCCACTCAAAATAAATGCAATTTTAAAGCCGATAACTCGTATGCCTAAACTCTTGCACTGTTACCTTGCTGTCTCTGATGCCTGCAATCTATTTGCATACTCACGTTGCTCTATTAGGTTTGATAAATGTACTTGGAATGTGCATTGTGACATCATAAAGATTCAACCATAAAGGTGCGAAGTGTGCATGAAACAAGAATCTCTGATGTTTACATGAGTGTGTATGTTTTTTGGATGGGTGCCTGGCTGATCCGCACCGGAGGCTTATGGTGAACCACTGTATCCCATTGCCAGGGGCTGCATCACCTTATACAGGATAAAGTTTACATAAACGGACACTGGTCCAATCTGCCATTGACGTGCATACAAAAAATGCTAAAATCACTGTTTGCGCGATACGAGCACAACTATACCGGAAAGGTCGGGAGAATAGTAAGCTTTTGTAATCTGACTGAAGAAGACGAAGAAGTGTGTTTTGAATAGGAGCTACTTCTGCTAACTCCGGCGTATTTCAGTTGTATATTAAGTCTGTTGATCAGTTTCCGCTGCTACCTTGGAGGGGATGGAAGTAGACCACCCCGGGCGCCTGCCGGCACCAGCGGCGTCAGCGGCGACCGCCTCCAGGAAGCGGATGGGACAAGCGAGCGACAGCGACAGTGAAGATACTCATGCTTACTATCTCAGCAGTGAGGACTTCTCAGATGACGGTTTTCAACCTGTGCTGAGCCGCAAGGCAAAGAGAAGGAACATGAGGACATCCTCATCCTCAACTATTCAAACTGTAAGTGAAGCGCCAAAATCGAAATCTTATACCATCCTGTTTCTGCCTGCACTTCCTACCGTCAGCATGAAACGCCTTAACAGACAGTCTGTGTCGAGGTCTCTGGAAACGCTCGTGCCAAATGAGATCACGGACATAAGAGTGAACGCCAGAAAGAATATACTGGCTGTTGACGTTTTGCACGCAAGAGCGTTGGGCGTTCTGCGCACTGTAACTGACTTGGACGGCAACCAGGTGCGCTCTCATGTTCCCTTGGGATGTGATGTAGTAACCGGCGTTATCTACGACAGTGATGTCACTATTTCCAATAAGGACTTACAACTTCTTGTCAAGTCAACAACTGATACTCCAATTGTTGATGTCACCCGGCTAGGCAAGTCTCGCTGTGTGAAGATTGCGTTTAAGAGCACATCACTCCCCTCTCATGTGAATGTGGGGTACTTCAGACATGCTGTGCGGCCTTTCATTCCGAAGCCTCTCCAGTGCCGTAAATGCATAAAACTTGGACATGTGAGCAGCGTCTGCGAGAATTCGGTGGTATGCCACCGCTGCACCGAGCACCATGAAGCGGATAAGTGCGTCGCAACTGTTAAGAAATGCTCTAATTGCAATGGATCCCATGAAGCCACATCGAAGGACTGCCCGCGGATTCAGAAGGAAATTGCCATCTTGAAGGAGATGGTGCGCGATCACTCATCTCATCGAGAAGCCGCAGCTAAAGTCAGAAGGCGTCGTTCACGTCGACGTCGGTCTTCGAGGACGCCCGCTACCTCCTCGACACGTTTGCGTGACCCCTCATCAGTACCACCTCCTTTGCCTCCCAGACCACATGCCGTGGGAAAGGCTGTAAAGGACAAAGCCAGTGAGCATACCCTAACTGCGACAGAGTGGCCTGCACTTCAAGGGGAAGTAGCATCAAGCGAACTGAAGGAGCTTCATGACGGCCAGTCCGCGCTCCCGGTTCGAGATCTTTCCAACCAAGACCGGCATATGATTGCAATCGTGCCGGTTCTAGATCTTTCTAATCAAGACAGGCAAGTGGTTCTAATCGTGCAATCATTAATTGCCACGATTCGCACGCTACTGAGCAGCATACAGTCTCCGTCTGCTAAGAGTGCACTGCAAATACTGGATGCACTGAATCCAGTTCTTGCTAACTTCGTATAAGCACAATGGCTCAACAAAATGGCATCTTCCGCACTAAAGTTAAAGTTGCGTCGATTTTTCAGTGGAATGCCAGAGGCATGAAGTCCCGCATCTCGGACTTTCGCCAATTTGTTCGGGCCAATCAATTCCCTATACTTGTCATATGTGAACCAAACGTATCAACGCCTTATAGATTGTCCGGTTATGAAGCTTTTTGTTCAGCCGCTTGCGAAGAACGAAGCAAAGTAATTGTTTACATTCGCACAGACTTGACCTATCTTTCGCACCCAATAAGTTCAAATGACGACAATCAGTACGTGTGTCTTCGTGTGAAGAAGAATGCAGTTTCGTTCACCCTTATTGGTGTATATATAGCTCCGTCATCGCGATTTGACTGCGACAGATTTAAAAGACATCCTAATGAGAACCGATGGGCCTTGGATCATCACCGGTGACTTCAATGCCCATCACATGCTTTGGGGAAGCACTAGGATGAATGCCAGGGGCCGGAACCTTGTTACATTCGCTTCCGATTACGACCTTTCCATCATGAACGATGGTACCCCCACATATCTGCGGGGTCTCACGTATGGCAGTTGCCTTGACCTGACATTAGTGTCACGGTGCTTCTCTCACAAAGTTAAGTGGTTTTGCGATATTGAGACTCATGGGAGTGATCACATACCCACCTACGTGACGATCGATGGTATCTTAAAAAATTCTCTTCCGGTGTTGCAATGGGCACTGACTGGTCGATGTTTGCATCGCGTGTTGAGAACGCTTGCCAAGAAGGCCTCGCCTGCAGCCTGGAAAATACCATAGTGGAAGCTATGCAAGCGTCCAAACGCAAATTACCATTTTCGTCTAAAGTAACACAGTTTGACATCGAACTGGAAAAATTACGAGCTATACGAAGGCGTGCGGAACGACGATACAGACGCACAAGATCAATTTACGATCTGAGGGAAGCAAGGCGGCTCCAGAAAAAGATTCAACGACGCATTTACAAACTGGAGAGCGAACGCTGGAAAGCATTCTGCGAATCTCTAGACCCTCATAAACCGCTGTCATATATCTGGAGAACAGTTCGTGGTCTTCGCTCCTCTCCACAACAACGGCACCCTTTTAAAGCTTTGGCACTCCATCATGGAAAAACAGAACTCGAGGTGGCTGAAGAATTTTGCACGAGAGTTGCCGGGAATATTATGAATGAGAGCATCGACGCCGTGATCGTTCCTGAGACGCGATTACCAGAAATGGACACTCCGTTCACCATGGAAGAACTGGAAGGTGCGTTAGTCGCTTCTAAGCGCATGTCATCGCCAGGTCCTGATGGTATTACTTATAGTGCGTTGGGACACCTTGGACAAAAAAATTGCCCGCAGCTTCCCACGGGGGAACACTGAGGAGGATGCGGAGCATATAATTGGTTAACGGGGTGTTAAAGTGCGACTTACTTGGGTCGATGGCTACATTGGTTAACGTGGTTGTGAAATGGGGTGTTAAATTGTGACTTACTTGGGTCGATGGCTAAATTGGTTAACGTGGTTGTAGGAGGGGGTGTTAAATGAGTGAACACGTACACACGTATGCGAAAGGGCGGCGCTGGTCGAAGGGACGTCGATCATTGTGTTTGTGGATTCGTTGGAATTCATTTCACCACGACCTTGGACGCCGACACGCCGTACAAACCAACCGACGAGCGGCAACTGAGCGAGCGAGCGCCGACCTTGACTATATATACAGCGCGACGGCGCATGCGCTGTCAGCTGTCGAATGTTCTCGAAGGAGAAGCGCGCGCGCGGCACAGATGGCGACGGCGCGACGGCGCATGCGCTGTCAGCTGTCGAATGTTCTCGAAGGAGAAGCGCGCGCGGCACAGATGGTGGGCGACGGCGCGACGGCGCATGCGCGCGCGTCAGCTGTCGAATGTTCGAGAAGCGGTGCGGACGGCGCACTACAAGGCGCGAGTATAAGATGCTTCCGCATCTAAAAGCTAGAAAAGAACTTTTAACATGCTTCAACAACTCCTGGCTCAGCGGCAGTGTTCCCCGAGAATGGAAAATAAGTCGAACAATACCACTTTTGAAATCGGGAAAATCACCATTGGACTTGACAGCGTATCGCCCTATTGCCCTCGCAAGCTGCCTCGGAAAAGTGATGGAAAGAATGGTTCTATTTCGTCTCGAGTGGTACTTGGAACGATACACCAAATACCCTTCTTGCATGGCAGGCTTTCGTCGGGGCCGCTCCTTCATTGACTGTGTCATTGATTTATCGACATTTGTTCAACAAGAAAAAAGTCGCAAGCGCATATCAGTGGCACTCTTTCTTGACGTGAAGGGTGCATATGATAATGTAGCTCACGATTCCAACCTCACTTCTCTCGCAGCAATGGGCATTGGTGGACGAATGTTTCAATGGATAAAAGACTATATAACTGGCAGGGGTTTCTTTGTGCAAACAGATGAGGGTAAAACTGCTGAACATTACACCTACTGCGGAGTACCTCAGGGAGGTGTTTTAAGCCCCACATTGTTCAATGTGGCCCTCATTGGTCTGGTGAAGGTTCTGCCAAAGTTGGTGTGCCTATCCATATACGCCGATGATATCTGCCTCTGGAGTGCTGCAGTTACTCGCCCTCAGGTGCGTGCACGAATACAGCGGGCAGCAACCCTCACAACAGCCTACCTTCAGAAACAAGGCCTAAATATATCAACTGTGAAGTGCGCGTTGATGGCGTTTACACGCAAACCAATGACGCCATACCCTGTTTACATCAATGGGAAGAGTGTCAAATATGCACGGACGCATCGTTTCCTGGGCATAATTATCGACAGAAGTCTTTCGTGGAGCCCACATTGTGCGTACATGAAGAAGAGACTGCTATCTATTGTGCATATCATGAAATTCTTGTGCGGTAAAGCATGGGGAACTTCTGTGGCCTCCATGCTACAGCTGTACAGGGCCCTATTTCTGGGTCTATTGCGCTACAGCTTGCCGGTGCTGACTAACACTTGCAAATCGAATACTCATTCATTGGAGAGTTTGCAGGGTCAGGCACTGCGTATCTGCCTAGGACTGCCCCGATGCGCTTCTACTTATGCCACAATCATGCTTGCCAAAGACCATCCGGTCAGGACATATATAGTTGTGGATTGCCTCAGAGCGCACATTCGACATGCTAGCCGTGTCCCCGACCACCACTTGGCCCTTCTACCTTCCGGAAGACCACGTGCTACGTTTTCAGACGTCATAGTCAAGCTCCTAAACAGCATTCCATCAGGATATACGCCAGCTGCGAGAACGGCATGCCCTTTGTGGTGCCTCGACCAGCCGCAAGTACGTCTAGAAATTCCGGGAATCAAAAAGAAAAGCAGTCACTCCAGAGTAGCATTGAAGCAAGCAACACTGCTATTATTACATGAGTTATACTTAGACCGAACGCAGATATACACTGATGGGTCCGTCTCATCCAGCAGCTCATCAGGTGCCGCTGTAATTCCGGCTGCAGAAATGATAATCAAGTTTAAGTTGTCGCATATGACTACATCTACGGCATCAGAGCTTGCTGCTATAAGGGCTGCTTTACAATATCTCGTTCAAGAACGTCCAGGAAAATGGGTCATATTCTGTGATTCGAAGGCAGCGCTTCAGAGTTTGCAGTCTACCATGCGTAGGAGGAGCCACGACCAACTGGTAGAAGAAATAAGACATTGCCATCATGAAGCTCTAGCACGAGGGCATGATATTATATATCAATGGCTGCCTGGACATATCGGTATTACCGGAAATCAATTAGCCGATGATGCAGCCCGCTCAGCCCATGAAGAAACCCGTGTAGTCACGATTCCTCTATCAAGGAATGATGCAGCAAGACAACTTTACCTGCTGGCTCAAGATCTCACACGCACGTTCTGGTCGTCTACCACCTTCCAAAGGTGTCAATTTTATGAACTGGATCCTTCACTCAAGCTAAAGCTACCATCACACCTTTCCCGCTCCGATGCGACACTGTTATGCCGCCTTTGGTTGGGTGTTGCATTCACAAAGGCGTACTCCTTTCGCATTGGTATGGCAGACACTCCTACATGTGACTACTGCGGAGATGAAGAGACCATCGAACACGTCCTGTGCAGCTGCGCTTGCTACGACATACAGCGATGCCAGCTACGGATGGTTTTGAATCGACTTGACCCCGGACCATTTTGTGTGCAGATAATACTAGGACCTTGGACATCTGCCTCAGTTGCGCAGAAAGCAACTAAAGCACTGCTACTTTACCTTAAGTCAACAAACCTGAGCGACCGCCTGTAAACTGTGTGTGCTCCCCGAGTGTGCTCGTGATTGTGTGTACCTTCTCATCTTTCTGCAACCTCTTTTCTCCCCTTTATCCCTTCCCCAGTGCAGGGTAGCAAACCGGATGTGCGTCTGGTTAACCTCCCTGCCTTTCCTTGCATCTTTATCTCTCTCTCTCTCTCTGTAATCTGACTGCCCAGAGGTGTTGGCTCGCGGAACGCATTCCTTGTGAGAGAACCAGATAACAAAGCTGCATTGGCAGGAGGTGCTTCTGACCCTCTGCATAGGGGATGCTGCAGCTAGGAGTCTGTTCTCGCAGTCTTGTCAGAGAAGTTTCCAATCCATTCATGCCTCGGAGGTGCGGGTGGTTGTGCACTCACCTCTGATTATGCCCCTCTTTACCTCAACGCAATACGTGGTGGGCAACCTGTGAGTGGCCACGGAGCTCACACGACTAACAGAGAGGATACAACGGGGAGTCCGCTTCAACCCCGTGCTGAGTGGCAATGGCACCAACTCATTGGGGCCGCCACTACCACTATATCAATTCAAAAATATTAAAGAGCACTGTTTATGTGTCTGGCATTATCCTGTTTCACATTTTTCGGCAGTCGCTCGCTACAACTATGTTGCCTTCTGACTGGAAGATAGCGAAGGTAGTGCCAGTTCATAAAAGTGGTAGCTAGTAAAAGTTCGCCTGGAAATTATCGCCCCATGTCCTTGACGTACATATGTTGCAAGATGCTTGAGCATATCATAGCTTCTAACATTTATGCGCATCTAGAATCTAACAATTTTTCTTAAACCAGCACGGGTTCCGAAAGGGTCGTTCTTGCGAGACTCAACTCTTTGAGTTCACCACCGACCTACATTCTAACACGAACAGTAATCTACAGACAGATTGTTTATTTCTTGATTTTGCAAAGGCATTCGATCGTGTTGCTCATTGTCGCTTCGTATTAAAACTGTCATCACTCCCGTGTACTCAGATTTGGGTGCACGTTAAAGAACCCCAGGTGGTCAAAATTTCCGGAGCCCTCCACTACGGCGTCTCTCATAATTAAATGGTGGTTTTGGGACGTTAAACATCACAAATCAAAACTGTCATCACTAAAACTTGTTTCACTCACGCTAACATGGCTCAGAAACTTCCTAACTAACCGCCAACAATTCACTATCGCCAACAATCACTCCTCATCACTCTGTCACATTTCCTCTGGTGTACCACAGGGCAGTGTTCTTGGTCCCTTACTTTTCCTTATCTACATTAACGACCTGCCTGACAACTTGTCCTCATGTATGCGTATATTTTCCGATGACAGCATTATCTATCGTCCCATCCGCAACAGTAGCGATAATCTAACTCTTCAGAAAGACCTCGAGCGTATAATTGAGTGGTGCAAAACATGGCAGATGACACTTAATGTTTCCAAACGCAAACTAATCACCTTTAGCCGCAAACGTGATAATTTAATAGCCAATACATAATTGATATGTATGGCCAACGGTGACTACCTCGTCACTCCTATAGTCGACGTACTAATGGCCCGAGACGTCGCCCTTGCTCACACTGTTGTCGCCGTCGCTAATAATACAGTGGTTATACCACTACTCAACGTGAGTCTCTTGACTCAAGTTATTCCGTAAGACATGTCTTTGGCCACTTGTCTCCACTTGACATGTCTCCACTTGACAGCTGCAACGTTACTGGTTTGTACACCGATACTACATCCCCCTGTCTTGGCCGCAATTGCACTCTGCCTGCAGATGACATTAACAAGATGATTGCTCCCGACCTCACTGCAGTGCAAGCTGCCAGCCTCCGTAGTCTGCTAACATCATATAGAGACGTTTTCGACTTTGACCACCGCCCTCTCAGCCAAACAACTGCAGTGACTCACCGGATCAACACTGGTAATGCCAGTCCTATACGGCGGCGTCCATATCGCGTGTCTCACAAGGAACGCCAAGTAATTCAAAATAAAGTGGATAAAATGATTACTAAAGACGTAATAGAACCCTCATTTAGCCCCTGGGCCTCCCCAGTCGTGCTCGTTGAGAAGAAAGATGGCAGCTGGCGCTTTTGCGTGGACTATCGCCATTTAAACAAAGTGACCCACAAAGATGTCTACCCTTTGCCTCGGATTGATGACGCCCTCGATTGCCTCCATGGTGCCCAATACTTTTCGTCTATCGACCTTCGATCCGGCTATTGGCAAATTTCCGTCGACCCCATGGATCGTGAAAAAACCGCTTTCGTTACGCCCGACGGCCTCTACCAGTTCAAAGTCATGCCGTTTGGACTGTGTAATGCGCCGGCAACTTTCGAGCGCATGATGGACTCCCTTCTCCGAGGATATAAGTGGTCCATCTGCTTATGTTATTTAGACGATGTCATCGTCTTTTCACCCACCTTTGACAGCCATATAACACGTCTGTCAGCCGTTCTGGATGTTTTTCGAAGAGCTGCTCTCCAGCTCAATTCTGCAAAATGCCATTTCGGATGTCGTCAAATCACCATACTCGGCCACCTTGTCAGTGCCGATGGTGTTCAACCAGATCCCGAAAAGGTGCGAGCAGTACAACAATTTACTGAACCACGCTCAAACAAGGACGTCCGAAGTTTTGTAGGGCTATGTTCCTATTTTCGTCGATTTGTCCGCAACTTCGCCGACATCGCTCGACCGCTTACTGATCTCTTAAAGAAGGACGTTCCCTTCGCATGGGGTATAGAGCAAGCGGACGCCTTTTCGGCTCTTATCCATCTGCTGACTACGCCACCAATACTGGCCCATTTCGACCCAGCATCACCTACAGAGCTTCGGACCGATGCCAGGGGCCATGGAATTGGAGCGGTCTTTGGCCAACGACAGCACGGGAAGGACCGCGTGATTGCTTACGCCAGTCGTCTTCTTTCACCTGCCGAACGGAAGTTCTTCATCACTGAGCGTGAATGCCTAGCTTTAGTGTGGGCCGTGGCGAAATTCAGGCCCTACCTGTATGACCGAACTTTTTCCGTTGTTACGGACCATCACGCTCTTGGCTGGCTGTCATCGCTAAAGGACCCATCTGGATGTCTTGGTCGCTGGGCGCTCCGTCTGCAAGAATACTCATTCGTGGTCCACTACAAGTCGGGACGCCTTCACACAGAAGCAGACTGTTTGTCACGTTATCCGGTTGAAACGCCCGACTTGACAGACCTTGATTCAGACCCCTGCGTTCTCTCCATAAGCTTTGGGTGACATCTCCACCGAACAACGACGTGACCTGTCGTTACTCTCTATTATCGAGCGTCTGACCTCTGCTCCAACAGACCCTTCCGTTCGCCTGTTCGAACAGCACGACAACATTCTGTACCGTCGCAGCTTCAACGCTGATGGCCCGGAATTACTACTCGTGCTTCCCCATCACCTGCATACCAGCGTTCTCGAACAACTACATGATGTACCTACAGCTGGTCACCTAGGCGTCTCTCGTACCTACGATCGTGTGCGACGTCGCTTTTTCTGGCCCGGACTGTATCGTTCTGTGGTTCGCTACGTCACTGCTTGCGACCGCTGCCAACGCCGCAAGCGCCCCTCTGTGCTACCGTCTGGCCTCCTACAGCCCATTGACATACCGACGGAACCATTCTTCCGTGTTGGCCTTGACCTGTTGGGCCCGTTTCCTACGTCCACCTCCGGAAATAAATGGGTTGCAGTCGCCATAGACTACGGCACACGCTTTGCCATCACTAAAGCACTGCCGACAAGCTGTTCCACTCACGTCGCTGACTTTCTCTTGTATGAAGTCATTCTTCATCACGGCGCTCCGCGGCAGCTGCTTACTGATCGAGGAAGGTACTTTCTTTCACGTGTTGTGGATGACATTCTCCGCGCCTGCTCCACTGAGCACAAGCTTACCACCGCTTATCATCCACAGACAAATGGATTGACCGAGCGTCTGAACCGAACGCTGACGCAGATGCTGTCAATGTACGTTTCGCCAGATCACCGTGACTGGGACAAAGCACTCCCCTTTGTCACGTTCGCGTACAATTCTTCACGGCACGACACAGCTAGTTATTTGCCGTTTTATTTGCTATTTGGCCGGCATCCAGCATTACCATTTGACACGCTCCTTCCTTCGGCTGCCCCCTTGTCTACTGAGTACGCCAGCGATGTCGTTTCTCGAGCCCATGCAGCCCGTCAGCTTGCCCGTGATCGGCTGCACTTGTCGCAAGCGCAGCAAAAAGACCGCTATGACAGTCGCCACCAAAGCGTGCACTTCTCGCTGGTGTCTCTGGTACTTCTCTGGACACCAAACCACCAAGTCGGCTTATCAGAGAAGCTACTATCACACTACCATGGCCCCTACAAAGTGTTACGACAACTTAGTGACGTGAGCTACGGATCGCACCCCTAAACAATGCCTTTTCGACCACCTCACTCCAGACAGACGTTGTACACGTTTCCAGACTGAAACCGTATCACCCTCCTCGTTCGTCGCCGCCGTACTAAGCGCCGTGACGGCGCTTCCGCCGCAGGGGAGTGATGTTACGGTGCATCATCGACAGGAGCAAGCGTGGCACTTAGCGAAGATGAAGAAGACGCCTGTGCGTTAGGCGCTTGCACGAGAGGCAACTCAGACATCTTGTTCGGCTGCCGATTCTCGGTGGACGCTGTCCTGTAAGCCAAGACCTCGCTCCGTCACAATACCATTGTAGAATGCACTGATCATTACAAATATCTAGACATAAACTTAACTTCTACACTTTCGTGGTCCACACATATCACTTCTATCTGTGCCAACACATCAAGATCATTAGGTTTTCTGTGCCGAAATCTATACAGTGCTCCCTCCGTTGTTTGCAAACTGGCTTATCTTGCTCTAATCCGTCCTCAACTGGAGTTCGCATCCTCCATTTGGTCACCATATCAACAATACCTCATAGATAAGTTAGAATGTATAGAGAACAGAGCTAGTCGATTCATAGCGCGTAATCACAGCTACCCGTCCAGCGTAACACAGATTAAACATAGCCTTGCACTCGAGCCATTGAAAATTCGCCGCGACATCTCACTTTTATCACTATTTCACAAACTCATCCTCACCAGCATGATGCCATCTGTTCACCTTAATCTAGCACATCGAACTTCGACCATACTACATAACACCTTTAGCTTATAACGCATGTACGGCAATACTAACACTTTCAACCAGTCGGCTCTTCCACGAGCTATTCGTTTGTGGAATGATTTGCCAGATGATCTTGCGTCAGAACAAGACAAAGTTCTATCATACTCTTAAAAAATACTTATGCACCAAAAACTGCTCTATCGCATCTTCGTAATCATCAGTGTTTATAGGACTGTTGCCGATGTTTTTGCGCTATTGCTAGGCTGTAGTTACTGTCATAATAGTTTTTTTTGTATTTCACCTTCACATACTGTAACTCACTTTTCTAGTATGTATTTTGCTTACATGTTCATAAGTTGAACTGCATTTTCTATTATATTCATTATTTGCCTATGTATGTGTAGATACTATGTATATATATTTTTCCAACATATTATCTGTACCGCCCCCGTTGCAC
This sequence comes from Rhipicephalus annulatus, assembly GCA_013436015.1. Lineage (NCBI taxonomy): Eukaryota > Metazoa > Arthropoda > Arachnida > Ixodida > Ixodidae > Rhipicephalus > Rhipicephalus annulatus. Next base: position 282,602 of record WOVY01013673.1, read on the forward strand.
AATGCCCCTCGAGGGCTCTGTAAGGTACTGTAAATAAATAAATACATACATAAATATATTTGTTAGGTTTGACTATTCGCTATGGCCAAATGTATATGCAGCTTCAGCAATCTTTCAGCCTGGACGTTGCTTTTTCTTCACACAGCTCAAATACTGAGAGGTATTTATTCACAGGTGATCGCGTAAAATGCATTTCACCTCAACTAAAATGTCAAACCGTGAAGTTTCGTCAATAACATGTTACTGCCACCTGACCACAATGACTGCCAATGTTTTCGCAAGCGAGACGCGTTGTTATCCACACAACTCGCATTCAACACACAATATTCCCAGTTTGATCGTCTGTTATGGTGAATCAATATTGTCGATGCTTTTCAATGCACACTACAATAAAGACTGTACATTTTCAAAGACGATGCCACTGTTCTGGCTTAGCTGATGGGTATGCCAATTTGCCTAGTCTTGTGCTTGCAAGGTTCGAAGGCACCTGTTGGCTTTGTTTCGCATAAAGCAACAGACCGTTGTGAACTTCGTGACCAAATTTCAACTGGTGAGCTTAAAAGGTCCAGGTGGTGAAGTGCAACTGCGGAACATGAACTGGTTGTTTTGTCACAAAGCTCCAAGCCATGAGAAACCAAACAGAGCTGAAAGTGTTAAGATCATACAAATTAGTGTACTACCCATCATTCCCATGTTGGCTGAAGCGTCGTGCAGTGCAGCCTTCCAAAACACTAACGCTAGAGATCCTTAAAGAGTATCTATAGGAGACTATGGTGTTAAGTACATATTCTTTAGTCATGGGTGCTGCGATTACTAGATCTGGCAACCTGAACAGAATCTGGTGGCCATGCTTCAGTGCCCCGTCTAAGCACCTTTGCGCCAGTCAGAGTTGTGGTCTCCAATGATGTTGGTGGTTACGAAACACTCCTGATGACATGTTTTGACACTTCGTATGAAACAGCAGTACCTCAATGACATGTATTACATTACAACGAAAGCTATTGTGTGATCAAAACTCGGGTCATGCGCGGCCCCGTAGTTGTCCGCTGCCGGTGTCCGTAACCACTTTTGCGAAATAAGAAAAAAAACATAGTACTAAGAACACAGTGGGGCTCGAGCCTGGTTCCGCTGTGTGTCAGCCCAGTATCCTACCACTGAGCCACGCCGGTGCTTGAGCCTTGTTCCCAAACTTGCTTTAGGCAGGCTTAATGTCGGGTAAATAACTGTGTTAATATGAGTTACAAAGCGTTTTAGAACAGCAAAAGAACAACGAGGCATCACACAATGCGAATGCGTACCGAGTGCGTCGTCGAATCGTCCAATACATTACAAAAGCTTGTTTTTGATCGCTTATGATTGGTTGGTTGGTTCTTCAACACCTTGGCACAACCCTCTTAGGGGGATAGGCCATGAATGGGATGGTACATAGCCTCCTCTATAAAAATATAGGAGGCTATGGATGGTACCTTGCTTTTTAAGTTAACTGTGGCGCCTATGAACTGTGGCACATACCCACCTCGGGCGTAATTTCTCATTGTCGTGAGCCACCGCATGAACAATTGGCACAAAATTCCTTGCAAGTGTTTAGCGGATACAATGCTTTCTCAGAAGAATGACGAAAATAGCATAGCAAATGCTGCAAGCGTGCTTGCGGCAGTTACCCAATGAGTGTTTAGAAAAGCCTCTGAAAGGCTGCTCTTTAGCTTTCCCTGCGATGGTGCTGCGCCTTCCGCGCAGGCTTGGCTTTTTTTTATTGTTGCATGATCATTTTCAGAAGAGGGAATGGCATTTAGAAAGGGAACGTGCACCGCTAGCGATTTAGTATGAACTTCGTTACTCAGATCAGTAGTGGCTGTCTGGTTGAACGCTTCGATACGAAGTGACACCACAAACTAGCTGCACATTTGCGAGCGAGCCAATACTTACAGGGTGCAACAAAAACGCAATGCTGAAATCGTATACATGATTTTCGTTTGGCATCACAGACAGCTTTCTGCGCTGGGGCCCCAAATGTGGCCCTGAATTTTCAATATCGTTAGAGTGTGTCAGTGCAGAGGAGGACTTGGAGTTCTGCGGTTCCCGTGACCTTTTGTGCTCTCCCCCCTCCCGATAATGAGCCACGCCAAGAGGGAACATGAGGGACGTGAGGGGCATCGCCACTTACCTGATGCCGTTTGAGCTCGTGCAGCATCTACCAGCTGGGGACTCTAAGATGGCTGCCACGGTTGCTTCAATGTAATATATGTATGCCTACTGGAAGAACATTAGCAGATGCTTCAGCAGTGTACAGTGGCGGTATTCCTAAAGCTTTTCCCGTCAGGCGGTGCCAGTGAGTGCGATGCCAGAGCCTGTCAGCGATCCGGCATATGACAGCCTGGTGTTTGGCGGCGCTGCACCTTACCAAGACGTTTTCAAAGAAACACGTGCTGCCGAGAACGTTGGTAGTGGTCCGATCAACAAGTATGGCGACTGCCAAGCTAGCGTGCCTTGCGGATGACGTCACGAGAATACCTCTTATAATCTGATGCCAGTCTGCAATATTTACTCCTCAAAGGCAGATGAACACCAGCCTGCACCATCAGGCACGCTCTCCAGGCAAAGAATTCTGTATACTCACCTCTCTATATCACCATCGTCATCCATTTGTCTTTCTTCGCCCATTTCTCCTCCCCCAGTGTAGAGTAGCAGGCTAGAGCAAGCTATCCCTCATGCCGACCTCTCTGCCTTTCTGTAAATAAACCTGTCTCTCTCTCTTTCACTCTCTGACATCTAGAGCCTCGTAGCTTCAGTTGAACATGGTTGAATTCACGGTTGGGACCATTGGTTAAGCCACGAAGGCGACCGGCTGCGTGCTTCGGATATCAGGGTGGGGCGTCTCGGAATTTTTAGGTTGCATGCGACTATAGGTTGGTACGATTCCTGTGCCAGAAGCACATAATTGTGGTGCTTTCGTTTCACAGGTCATTTAGTGTTACTCTTGTCGAGTATATTCTTTCAGTCAATCTTTATTTGAGCAGCCCTTGCAGTACAAATTGGTACGAAAGAGCAATGTTGACTAAAGTACTGAATTTTCCGCTCACAGCGCCAGGTACATTACTTTCCCGTATTCTGTGGCATGCTGACGCATTAGTTACATCGTAATGTGCGCGTGATTATCCGTATTCTGTGGTATCCTGGTGCATTGGTAACATTTGTAACGTTCGCATTCTTGTCCTGCTGGGTTTTTGTTTTATTAAGTATTATGATAATTGCTCACTTCATGTTACATTGCTACTTGAGTGAGCCAGCTTTATATATCGTTCGTTCAAGGAGAACATTACAGTCGCATCGCATGTTATATTTGGAGAAGTGGCAAAGCACCAAAGCTTCTGATGTCGCCTTGATTGGTTTCTTTAATGAAAGAGAGTTGCTAGTTCTCCACTACATTTGCGGAGCGTAAAACAAAGGTCAATAGGCTGAAGCCAAATAAGGTACGATCTGGGCTGGGAAATGGCTTTATTTGTTCATTCAGTACTATAGGCTGATTCTGTCCTATGCAGCAGAGGGCATACGAGATACAGAGGATGCCATGTTAACGGCCAAAGAATTAAAAGCCTGTATAATTGTAGGCAAAGGCAACACTGGCAAATTTAGCAATGATTCAACTTCACGTTCGAATTTCTTCAAACCATATTCTGTTGATGTACCGAAAGAAAGAAAAATAAATTTAAAAAGTTATATTTGTGTGGGCATATCATCATCTAGTGGGAACATGTTCGGGATACAATGAAAATAAAGAAAGTTGTACACTATGCCGAATCGGCAATATGAAGAAAGCTCAGAAAAGAAAGCAAAACTCGCTTGCATTTAACAGCATATAAGCAAACGCATTAGTATTGTTTTCACTTTTCTTACGCAACAAATATTAGTGCAGTAGATACGGACGAAATTCTGAAAATGGAGAAAAATGTGCTGTAAGATTTGCTCTATCGGCAGTGGATATCAACGCAAGAATATCGCAATATAATGTCGCGCCCCCTTAGACGCCGAGATGGCGCTTGGTGGAAGCGTTGTGTGCAGTGCAGCCAATTAGGACGCGTCTCCGGGAGCTGGATGATGGTGCTGGCCTTTTGCACGGGTCTCTTTTGCCTTCTTGACTTCATCGGCACTGCGAGTTCACACATATATACTCGTTATATTGCGATGATGAGCCAAAAAGCTTAAAAAAAAGATCAGACTTCAGCGTACTGCGCCAAACAGTACGGAAACGGAAGTTATTTTTTCCCGTTAAATATTCACTTGCAAGACATATTATAGTTTTTCTGACATTATGGTTTATAGAACGTACCAGGTTGAGCGTTTAATTTTTCTTTAATGTATATAGTCCACTTGGCAAAGTTAGAGAGATGTATAAATGTTTTATTGAAAAGCTGGGAATGGTGCGGGCACGCACGCACGCACGCGCACACACACGCACACAGAGAGAGAGAGAGATCGTACTGTTCGCAAAGTTTCATGCGTTCACATGTGCGGCTTCGCCATGATAATTAAGCTACCCATATAATATGACAAGGTCAGATTGTGTCCGAAATTTAATTTGATGTATATATCTGGTTAGTGCAATTATCTCAGCATAATCAGCACTATATGTGCACTTTCAGTTAGGACGATTTCTGCTACGGCATCCCCTCCCCCGAAATTTTAAGTTTGTACGTGTGCACGCCTTCCACAGTTACAAGCGTCAAACGTAAGCGAAAATGGGACTATTTAACGCACATCTAACACTGGGAAACTAATAGTAAAGAAGAAGTCTCGCAAGAATTACGTGAGTTTAGAACTTACATGGAATCGATGACGAATGGTTCCGCCCTGTCCACCGCCCATCTTCTCGTGTCTAGAGCAGAATCATTGCTGTCATATGCTCTGGAAAAGTATGAACTTCGTTAGACATACAATAGACAAATATGACAACCTATGGAATGATTGTTATATCTGGCCAATTTTTTGACGATACCTTAATGGTCGATGCAAAAAAAAAACAGGTTTTCATGTGCCATGTTATTAATCTTCTGCATTAAATTTCGCTTGGATACAAACTATTTGTATCATCTCTACACTCACTAAAGATGACGCAAATACGTCAATACATTCTTTGCATCTTGTTCTGAAATCATCGTCGCAGTTCGTCATTACGTGATGAAGTTTTTGTTGGGGCCAGACTGTTCCTGCTCGCTACGGAATTTTACGACGGACTGATTTCGTGATAGTATTTCACGATCTTACAATTTTGAGTTATGTTGAGTAGACTATTACTGAGTGAAGATTCTTACGTTGCGGCTCCTTCCAATTCCTTTCTGTAAGCAGAAAAAAAATCGCTATCAATTTTCAGCTTATCTGAGAGTACCTTGAAGTTTATTGCAAACACGCACTTACTGCAATGCTCCCTCTGATTCACACACTTAACAAATATTGCCACAGAGATTGCTCTGGCTAATTATTTTACGAAGAAGACCAACCGGACGCTATGTAGGCGTCTACAGTGCCTCGCAACCAACGAGATGCTATGTGGGCGTCTACGGGGGCCTTGAAGCGTTGGGACGGAACTGCCACTTCTTGAAAAGCCTCGACTTCTCATCGACGCAGGTCAGTCGGTTCTGCAATTTGAAGAGGGTTCTCTTACCCATTCCTACTAACCCTCTAATCCCTGAATTATGAAATCGTCATAAAAAATGAAAAATTGTTTTCATTTTTCAGCTTCAAATAGCAACCCTTAATTGATTCTACAGTAAAGGATCTAAAATACAACTTTAATGCATACTTTTAGTTGCGAATTCTTCATATGCCACAGAAGCAAGGACCTTGCTACAGAAAATGTAGTTCAGAACTACGTAACATGTTGTGAGCTACCTGTGGGTGGCGTGCACACCAAATGAACAAAATTATTGAAGTTAGAACTTGAGTTTCCTAGGCGAGAAAGAATAAAAGAGTGAGAGCTATCGCACGTGCCTCACGCTGTCCACCATCAGCTACTAAACACTTGATTTTAGCATTGAATATCTTACATGAGACGGTGCTAGATTTCTCTTGCTGAAAGCTAAGCTCCCCCTGAGTACTTGACAGCTGGCATTGAAGGGCCCGTAAACCACCTCGATATTTTCTCAAGCATTTCAAATAAACACTTGCATCGTGTGCAGAATGCCATCGCGATCAACGATTCTGCACATGGCAGCACTACGAACCGCCAGCACGCTGCAAATTACAAGAAGCAATCTGTCGTGTTTTGGGTGTTCAGTTTCGGTTTCGGATTGACATTAGAGGATGCCAGGGGCGCCGCTCTGGCACCTAGGATTTCAAGGCGACTGTAAAATAAAGGAGTGTGTGTTAGGTAGCCGTAGAGTGCGGTTGTTGTGCTTTCTTTCGGCGCGTCGCGCTAACACGCGTGTTCGGGCTGGTCGGTGTCCCCGCCGGCCGCATACGTCTCCGTCGGCCGTCTTCTTCTTCTTCTGCTTCGTTGGGACCAGCCAGCCTCCAACACAGCAATAGCGACGAGGATGGGATAAGAACCCGTTTCGTTCTCCGTGTTCATGCTAACCCTAGACGCTCTTTGTTCCCAGCAAGGTGGCTACTGCGTGCTGCGTCGCTTCATTTCTTCATTCAGCTACGCCGCCTCTACCTTCGTCTTCAAACAGTGTACTGGCGTCATTTTTTTCGTCTGCACCTCTCCATTCTTCTTGCTTGAAATGGCGTCTCCTATTCTACCTCCCCTATTTCTTCATTCGCCCGGAGACCCGCCACTTCCGTGGGCGGACTGGAAATTGGTGTTTCAGGCTTACGCAGACGTGGTCGGGGAGGACGCCAGCAAGCCCGAGCGTCGCAAGGCCCTGCTGCTCAACGCGTTGGGCCCTGCCAGGTTAAAGCTCTTCTATACTTTGGAAGCCACCAACGCGTCGCCGACGCCAGCGTCGGGCGAGGCCTTCAAGAATGCTGTTGCTCTTTTCGATGAGCATTTTAAAGATGTCTCGTGCGATTATCTCGCACGCGTCAAATTCCAAGAAAGGCGACAATTGCCTGGTGAGCCAGTCGCCGAGTTCATTACTTCTCTTCGAAAGCTCGCCGCGTCGTGCGGCTTCGGCGCGCTCGAGGACGATATGATCTGCCATCATCTTTTCACCGGGGTATAGCCTCGCAAAACGTCCGCTGCCGCATGCTTCAAAAGGGCTCCTCGATTTCATTATCCGAAGCCCTCTCGATTGCGCGAGAGGACGAGCTTATTCGCTCCCAGTTGGAGCAATTCGCTTCGCATTCAGTGCAGCAACCAACTTTCTGCTGCGGGGGGCCAAGGCGGCGGCACTTCGTTTCACGGGACGCGTCAACATGGTGGCCCTTCACCTTCGTCTCTGCGCGACGGCCAACATGGACGCCCGCCTGCACAGTCCTTCCGTGGCAGCCAACATGGCGACCTCTCTGCGTCGCGGGGGCGAGGAAGCCGACAATATAGCGACCCCATTCCGCCGAATTCGGGTTTTCAGGAACAGCACCGAGCTCCTAATTCGCGTTCGCAATTTTCTTCTCCAAGCGCAACCGCGCATTGCTTTCGTTGTGGATCGGCTCGGCATTTAGCAAATTTTGCGCAGTGTCCCGCGAGAAACCGCACTTGTCTTGCGTGCGGAAAAATCGGACATTTTCAGTCCGTATGCAATTCTCGTCCAGCAAATCTTCCGGAACCAGTTTTTTCGTCCGCTCTTTCGAGCACTGCACAAACCAATACGGTCACTGTTTTAAATGTGGATGGCCTCCACACTACGTCCGAGCCCAGCATCGTAGTTTCAGTGGGCCATGTGCCCTTGTCATTTCGCGGGGACACTGGTGCCTCAGTCTCTTTAATCAGTGGCGCTGACTTTCATAGTCATTTTTCCAACATTCGGCTTTTGACTTCACACGTCGTTCTACAAACATATTCCAAGGAAACGATGGATAATTTAGGTCATTTTACAGCTCAGGTCTCCTATCGCAATCGCACTGTTTCCATTACTTTTTATGTAACTACCACCCAGACAACACTCGACGACCTGAGGTCGTCCTCATATGGTACAAACGTCCTCGGCAGTTTCAGGACGTCCTCATTTGGTCCTCTAGTCGACACTTGCAGGATTATCCCCAAAATGCCCCTTTGAGACCTTTTTAAGGACGAAGAATTGTCCTGATATCGTCTGCTCGAGGACGTTTTGAGGATATGCATGTTTCGTAGGTGCATGCAGCTTTCGCAATTCGTGTTTGGTTAATTTTCTGGCTGTTAACGAATAAGTCCACGGGATTTCGTATGCCTACTTTCGAGTCATAATAGTAAAGTACTTCTCGATCATTAAAATGAGATAGTTACACGAGGAAGCACTTCAAGCCAACACGAGAAAGACGTGTTCTTTTATTTATTATTTATTTATTTACTTTGTAAGTGATCGTAGGCCAAACTTTCTGCCTGCACGTTTTCGTTGGTCGTGATCTACCGCCGACGTGCATACGGAATTATATCGCACTGACTGTGGTCTGACCCGTTTCCCCAATGAACGCACGTGCGGCAGACCAATTTTGGTGCGAGTATAAACGGTGTCGGCTCCAAAATGAATGCAGGCGTGAAAAGTGTGAATAGCGAGCACGTTATTCTCGAGTGTCCAGTGTTGCAATGCCGCACGGTCCCATCGAGCAGACGACAACTGACCATGCTGACGACTGGGCTGGCTTAGGTTATCGTGAATAGAGCAGCATTGGAACTAGAACGCTGTGGGAAAACGAGTGGGCGACTGAAGTTGTGGTGGTGCTAACAAAAAAAAAGCAGTACCTTAATGCGGTCACCATGCGCAGTCAAGGTGCTTTTAAATCTGGATGTCTACGACACTGTTTACCCATTTTAAAGTGACGCAACTATCATCATCATCATTATGGGCCTGCAGTAAGTCAAGTCGAGTCATTGGTCGAGTCAACATTCCAATACAACACTTCTCGCCATAGAGGAAGCTTCTCGCAGAAGCCCTCAAAGAATCGTAAGCATGCCAGGTGAGTGTCTTCTGTTAAATTTTCATATTGAAGTTGTAAGCCGCAAAGGTAAATAAATAAAAAAAGAGAGGACAGTTGATTTTCAGCCTCGCGCTGTATATCTTTACTGCTTATTCATGTATGTATGTACAAACCAACTGACTAGCCTAACAACGTGTTCTGGTGGTGGGTGTTCTTTGGTCTAGCCACCATTCTACTGTGCTCTGTGCTGTTCAAGATGGCTGAGAGCGCGGATCGCAAATTTCGGCGTGAAATTAATCGGCGCGTCAATGCTAGTTTTCAGCTTATTGACAGTGAGGCCGATGTCATAAATGACACGCGGTACGTTGACCGAGATTCCCGCAACGCCGAAAGAGAGAGCGACTTGCCCTCCGAGGCTTGTGCGGTCGACCTCGAAGACGGCCATCGTCGCCTTTGTGTTCATGACAGAGAACGGCCTTCGGCACACTCCTCGATCGTTCCAGAAACGGATGTGCCCCAAGGACACGTTTTGATTTCTGGCGACGCGTGCTACCCCAGCGGCTGCAGTGTTTCTGTGCCTCACGATCACACAGACTTCGAACGGCGTGCCTTCCATGACAGCAGCGCTGCGGCTTCGACTTCGGCGACCTCGCAGGTGAGGCAGAGGGATTCTTTCGAATTGGCACCGACTGGGAGTAACGAAGAGCAAGTTTGTGAACGCGGCAGTGTGGACAGCTTGCTGGCCTTTCGTGAGAGACTGCAAGCGTGGGCCTTACAATCTCGCGCATCGCACACTTCAGTTACATCGCTCTTGAGAGTACTACAGTCCCCACGAATGCTTCAGCGCGCTCCCTTCAACTGCAAGGGCATTGTTACAGACGCCCAAGAAGTGCCTGGAAGTGTTGCAGCTGGCCGGCGGGAAATACCATCATTTCGGCCTCAGTGCAGGCCTACAGCGAGTGCTGCAAGATTGTGCAGAACTACCAAGAATTTTGAAGCTTAGCTTCAACATTGACGGTCTGCCGGTTTCAAAAAGTTCACGGGGCCAATTTTGGTGCATACTGGGACGCATAAGTAATTTGGAGGACAAAGCACCATTTATAGTGGGTGTTTTTTTCGGAAGCAGCAAGCCCAACAACGCGAATGATTTTTTGCGACCATTTGTTTGTGACATAAATGCTGCTATCACAACAGGGATTACCATTGCAGAAACTGCAATTCCTGTTAGCTTGTATGCCCTCATATGTGATGCACCAGCAAAGGCATTTGTATTATATGTCAGAAGCCACACAGGCTATTACAGCTGCACCAAATGTGACGTAAAAGGTGTCTACTGTGAGGGCAGGGTGTGCTTCCCAAACGTCAATGCTCGCAAGCGAACAGATGACAGCTTTCGCTTAAAAGTCCAGGAGGAGCATCACACAGGCGAAAGTATTCTTGAGGAACTTCCTTTTGACCTAGTGAAAGATATACCATTAGATTACATGCACCTTGTGTGCTTGGGTGTCATGAACAAGCTCTTGACACTGTGGGTACGTGGCCCAAAAGTGACCAGACTTGGAAGCAAAGTGCGTCTTGAGATGTCGGAAAAAAATTCTCAAATTGCACGGTGTGTTCCATGTGATTTTAGCCGAAAGCCGAGGAGCATTGCTGAACTAGTGTCAATGTCAGTACTCTTGAAATTAACATGGGGAAGGATGGCAAGGACCTTTAATGATGATGTGCCCACCTATCAAAATGTCGATCATGCTGACTAGAGGTACTTCTTCAAACAACCTATGTAGCATTATATTAATGTATTATGTTTGTGTAATTCCTGTTTTATGAACTTTGTACTTTTTCAGAGGCCGTGAGGCGAAATTTTCCGGAAACAAAAAAAAATGACATCGAGTGTGTGATTAAAGTGTGGCTTCGGCATGCTGGGGAAAAGCTCCAGAAGCAGCGCTTAAGAACTTCTCGCACTCACCATGAGGGTGAGTTTTATTATCTGTGCTGTTGAAGCTATCATAACATATGATACTTTTGCTGTTATAGTTTAAATAATTTTCTTGCCTTACTCGAATTTTGATGTGTATGCAAGCATGAACTATATAAATCATTTTCACCATTATATAATGGCTAGTTCGTACCTGCACATTATGGTAATATAATTTTCATTTTATGCTTTCAAATCTGGCATGCTGTTATTGTCTTAATATTCTTATTGATACTCTAAATTCACTTGTGCTTCAAGATATGCTGCTTTCTATTACTACAGAATGTCTTCAAAGTGTCGCGTTGTCAAGCCCATCGGATGAAGACCTCTGAAGGCACAGGGCAAGAAGTCTCATCTAGTGAAAACTGCCAAGTTTCATTCCTGAAAATAAACATGTTTTCTGTGCATTGCTGTTTTTATTGCTATACTTGAAGAAATTGTTACTGAAACCTCACAGGCAGTGCTTTAAAGAGTGTGCATGTTCAGGCACTTTTGATTGATCAGTTGTCATTTCAGCGCTCCAAAAGAAGAATTAGAGCAACTTTTCGTAAGGTCTGATGAGTGCCTAGGTCTTGTATGCTTCGTCCTCAAAAAGTACTAGACTCATCATAATGTGCTCTTTTCTGGATGCCCTGAGGACGATCTGAGGCCGGACAAACGGACTGGTTTAGGACCACTTGAGGTTCATTTGAGGGCTTCCTCAGGTCATACTTTCGTACGGTGTAGGTCATCCTCAGGACAACCTCAGGTTGTCGGAGCGTTGTCTGGGCAATGGCAGCTCGCTTTTGGGACGTGATGCCATCAGGGCTTTGTCCATCAACATCGACGGTGCGTCTATGACGTGTGCTCAAGTCGACGTCCAAGATGATCTTCCAGCCAACGCGCCTTCTGAATTCCACCACCTGTTCACCCGTGAACTGGGTTGTGTGCGCGGTTTTGTGCATAAAGTGATGCGTCGACCAGGTGTGTGCCCTGTGCATGCCAAGCTGCACCGCATTCCTCTTCTTCTCCGTGAGCAAGTCTCTGCGGAACTGTCTCGCCTTCAAGCCAGTGGAATCATCGAGCCTGTCTCTGCTTCCGACTGTGTTTCTCCACTGGTCGTCGTCAAGAAAAAAGATGGATCCCTTCGACTATGCGTCGACTTACGAGAACCGAACAAGGCGATCGTCGTAGACGGGTTTCCACTTCTTCACATTGAAGAACTGCTTCATCAGCTCTCCGGAGCGGTGTGTTTCTCCAAGCTGGACGTCGCGTCCGCTTATCACCAAGTTGAACTTTCTGAGTGCAGTAGAGACTTGACCACATTTGTATCGCACGAAGGCTTGTTTCGGTTTCGCCGCGTGTGTTTCGGGCTTGCATCTGCCCCTGCAGTGTTTCAGAAAATGATGTCAATTATTCTTAAGGGTTGTAATGGCGCCCTTTGTTACTTGGATGATATTTTGGTGTGGGGACGTACTCGCGAAGAGCACGATGCTAACTTGCATACTGTTCTCAACCGCATCAGTGAATGTGGTATGAAACTTAATAACAAGTGCATTTTTTCTGTGAATGAGTTACAATTTCTAGGACATAATGTCAGTTCCCGCGGCTTGACACCTGTTGAATCTAAAGTTCAGGCCATTGTCAATGCCCCACGGCCTACTGATGTTAAAACCTTGCAATCTTTTTTAGGTCTTGTTGGTTATTATGCCAAGTGTGTTCCTCACTATGCTGATGTTGAACCACTGCGTACTCTACTTCGTCAAGCACAGCCTTTTAACTGGTCAGCTGAAGCTGAGCAGAGCTTCATTCAAGTTAAGCCAATACTGGCCTCAAAGCCAGCTGTTAATATTTTCAATGAGAAGCTTCCCATCGTCATCACGACGGATGCGTCCGATGTTGGACTGGGAGCAATGTTTCAGCAACTCAGAGATGATCAGCTGATCACTATTGCTTTTGCATCTCGTACATTGACCCCTGCTGAACGCAGATATTCAGTAGGAGAGCGTGAAGCTCTCGCTTGTCTTTTTGCCTGTGAGAAATGGCATGTTTACTTGTGGGGCCGGCACTTCACATTACGTACAGATCACCTAGCACTAGTTGCTCTTCTTTCTGCAGGATCCGAAGGCCGCCGCCCCATTCGTATTTCCCGTTGGTCTGCCAAACTCATGTATTATAATTTCAGTGTTCAATGTTGAAAGGGTTCTAATAACGTGGTTGCTGATGCACTGTCGCGCCTTCCTCTTCAGATACCGGTTACTGAAGAGCGGGATGAGGAAGTTGTTTCATTAGTTACTTCCTGCATTACTAAAGCTGAGCTTCAGGCAGCTACAGCTGCAGATTCCACTTTGTCTCAAGTTCTCAAATATTTACTTGAAGGATGGCCTTCCAAAGGTGCTCTTGCTTCTGAATTCTTGCCTTACTTCACAGTCCGACAGGAACTGTCTTGTGTCGAGGACTTGCTTTTCCGCGATGAACGCGTGATTCCCCCTGCTTCGTTCCGTAACAAGCTAATACAGCTTGCCCATGAGGCCCATCCTGGCATTGTCCGCACCAAACAGAATCTCAGAGACAGGTACTGGTGGCCAGCCTTAGATAAGCAGGTCGAGCATGCAGTTTACAACTGCCATATATGTCAGGCAGCTGACAAGTCTGCCGAACCTGCATTTTCTCCGTTGCACCCAGTCCAGTGGCCTGATCGGCCTTGGCAGAAACTCGGCATAGACATCGGTCCTTTGCATAATGTTCCGCAAAATGCCCGGTTCATTGTTTCTCTCATCGACTACCATTTCAAATGGCCAGAAATTTGTTTCACACATACGGTTACTTCTGAGGTCATCATTGAGTTTCTGTCTTCAATCTTCAGCCGGGAAGGTTTTCCTGATGCCATAGTTACGGACAATGGTCCACAGTTTCAGTCCCAACATTTCGAGGCTTTTCTTTCACAATGAGGAATTCAGCACTTGAGGTCATCAGTTTTCTATCCCCAATCAAATGGGCAAATAGAGCGCATTAATCGCGTTCTGAAGGAACATATCCAGATCGCCCAATTAGAGCACCGTCCCCTCAAGCAAGTGTTGACGGAATGTTTAGCTTCGTACAGGTTCACACCACAAGGCACCACTGGAGTGTCTCCTGCTCAACTTCTCCACGGTAGGCAACCGCGAGTTGCTCTCGACATAGTCTCTTTGCCTCGTAACATAGCAGTGTCTTCTCCTGATCAAATTCGTACCAGGGTTTTTTCTCGTCAACAAGCAATGAAAAAGTATGTCGACACCCGTCGAGGTGCAAAGCAGTCCAAAGTTCGCACTGCCGATCTAGTCAACGTTCGTGTGCCAGGCAAGCGCCCCAAGTATCGGGGTCCTTACAAAGTCTTGGGCCAGGTTAGCCCCACTTCATTTTGCTTAAGTGATGGTAACATCTGGAATGCTTCGCGCCTTGTTATTTTTCATACGAATTCGCCTTCAACACCTAAAAGTCTTCCCCATCACGTTCCGTCCCCGCCTTTCAACTATCCATCAGATTATTACCTGTGGCCTCCATGTACAGGCATTTCTTCAAGGGGGGAGGAGTTACCAGTCGGTGTCGCTGGTTCAAGAACACCAAGTCATACAGTTCACTTCGAACCTTAAATTCGGCTGAGACCGTTGAACCGGACTCCGGTCCACAAAATTCTTCCGAAGCTCATGCTGCGAGCTCTGATGAGACCGCGAATTTTAACGCTCGTTCAGAGCCTTCACAATATTCTTCTGCTCTTGCACCTGATTCTACACCCAAAAGGGCCCGCCCTAAGCGGAAGCGGCAGAAGCCGCGTCGGTTCGAAGACTACGTCACGTAGAACTACAAATATATATTGTACTGAGTTGTATAGAATTTTTAGTGAATTTTCAGGACTTCCAATGTACATATCTTCAGTGCATTTTCAGGACTTGTAGTGTGTGAGTTCGGTGTTCCGTGTTCTGAATTTTCATATGTTCTAATGTACATACCTTGTAAAATATGTTGGTATCGAGCATGTATACATATAAACAGTGTATAGGTTGTGCTTTTTTTCGAACAGGGGATGATTGTTGTGTTTTGGGTTTTCAGTTTTGGTTTCGGATTGACATTAGAGTATGCCAGGGGTGCCGCTCTGGCACCTAGGATTTTCAAGGCGACTGTAAAATAAAGGAGTTTGTGTTGGGTAGCCGTTGTGCAGTGCGGTTGTTGTGCTTTTCTTCGGCGCGTTCGCGCCAACACGCGTGTTCGGGACTGGTCGGTTTGTCCCCGCCAGCCGCGTATCGTCTCCGTCGGCCGTCTTCTTCTTTCTGCTTCGTTGGACAGCAGCCCCCAACACAGCACAATCCCTCCTCCTTTCAGGAGTTCGGGCCCTCCGGGTGACACGCCGAACGAATAATCTCTGACACGTCATTTCAAATATGCGCACTAGTCACAAATATGGTATTATTGGTCGAGCAAGAGCATACGACTTCCGGTTAGTCTGCAAGCAGCTGTCTGCGCTTGCTTGTGTTTGTCGTGTTTACATGCGCACGTGCGAGTGAGTTCACGGTGTTGGCGAGCCTTTCCGGCAATGTAGCGGTTATCCTATGATGGCACGTGGTGACAAGTGGCTATTCGTCGCACATGGTAGTCAGCACCGTCATCGAACTGTTTTCAGTACTTGTGCTGACTATGTTGTGTTGAGCAACTTCTGTGCAGGTGGTGCGCGTGGCCCTGAAGCCGGACAGTCCGGATATGAAAATGGAAGGCTAAACCATCTGTGCCATAAAAATACGAACAAAAAAGCTGGGTAAATAAAAGTTCAAGCAGCACTAATAGGTTTTTCAAAGGTCACTTCAGGTGCACCAACCTGAGGTTACACCACCAGTCCTCTTGGACGGTAATAGTCGCTCATTTTCTGGCGCTCCAGCAAGCACAAATATATGGAATTTGTGCAAGTTGAAGAAGAAGATTGCATTAATCACGTGCAAAAAAAAGGCACGGCCCTGCATACACTCATTTCAAGCACAAGGGCTTCGCTTGAGATGCTTTAGGAGGAAAAAGGCAAATTGACCGGTAATGATAACAAAACTTAGTTCGTACTACGGCATGGGCGTTGAAGAGAAATAAAGGGAATGTCAAGGACATGAGGAAAGCTGTCATTGGCAACATATCACCACATAACGCCCAGTTGACAAGGTTTCTGACCACAGTCTTTGCCCGTCAAGTCCCAACTCTTGGTGCCATCAGAATGCTACACAAAGCAAAAAAATGAGCCCATTCTAAAGCACAGATATAATTTGGCCTTCACATATCTGTGAGGCCCTTCGCCCAGTGTATGAGTGTCTTTCAGAAGAAAAGACTGCTTGAAAGGTGCCAGCGCAATATGACCCTGTATAATAACGAATGCTTGCATTCAATGATTTGGGCATTGGCTCCAAACGAAACAGCATGCCTCTCTTTTGCTGTTGAAGCTGCTGTGGCTGAGGGCAGTGATGAAATTTAATTCAGGGAATGCGAGAACCTCATCTGCCATACTACAGCAGCTTCATTGAGGTTCGGGCCAACCAACAGCCAGAGAATGGCTGAGAAAGACAACCGGCGTGCAGTAGCGCACAAGCGTGCACCCCCTGCAGAAAATCTGCAACAAACTTTCAAAAAGTGCCACTCTAGTAGCTCGCAGCAGAGACTACATCCCTGGTGGCTACTGATGACATACTAAGGTGTGTGTGTCATTATTTATTATTACATCCTGAATCAATAGACCCTTGTTTGTTTTTGTTGATTTTCTTAATTTTTGACGCTTTGCAACCATTCGGAGCGATTTTTCGGTCTCCAGAGCACCTAGAATTGTCGTTCTTGTACAGTGCAGAGCCAAATTAGTGGTTTCCAAAGGGTAGGAGCACATTTTTGCATTTCTGTGTCAGTGTTTCTTTATTGTTCATTTATTCAAACAACTGATTGGCAACTTTTTGAGCAGTAAGATTTCATGAGCTCTATAATTGCTAATAGTTGTCATATCGAAAACGCTAGGCCTCCACGGTAGGCGCAGCACAGTCACAGCGAAAGCTAAAAGAGCGTCCTTTCAGAGCCTTTTCAAAACACTATTGGGTAACTACTGCAAGCACACTTGCTTGGTACCCACTAGGGCATTAATGATTAACTTTTGGGAAGTAGGCGGGCATGTGTGCTATGCTATTTTTGTCATTCTTCTGAGAAGCGTGGTATCCGCTAAACACTTGTCGTGCAGTGGCTGATGACCTATGAGGAATTATGGCTGAAGTGGGTACGCGCCACAGTTAATAGGGGAACAAGAACAAGTTTTTTGTGATGGTTTGGAGCACTGGAAGGCCCCACTCGTTACGCTATTCGCATTGTGTGGACGACTGGTTGTTTTTCCGCTGTTGTAAAACGCATATAAGATCGTGTTTACGCGATTGCTTTCCCGACACTCAAGCCTACCTAAAGCAAGTTTGACAACAAGTTACAAGCACCGGCGTAGCTAAGTGGGTAGAATACTGAGCTGGCACTCAGCGGACCTGGGTTCGAGCCCCACTGTGCTTGGTGCTAGGTCATGCCTGCCTAAGGCAAGTTTTACAAGTTCTAAGCACCGGCGTAACTCAGTGAGAGAATATTGGGCTGGCACTCAGCAGACCCGGGTTCAAGCCCCACTGCGTGGGGCTTGAACCCGGGTCTTGAACCTTGGGCTTGAACCATTGGTGCAAGGTTTTTTTCTAATTTTGCACGATGTGGTTACGGACACCGGCGGCAGCGGACAACAACTGCGCGGGACCCGAAAAGTGATCTTATAACACAGCTTTCACCGTAAAAAGTATTCCTACCCTTGTGAAGCTCTCGTTTCCTATTATCGAGCCATGTGTCTAAACCAAGACTTTGACGAGTAGTTATTGAGTCATTGTTCCCAGAAACTATGCTAATAATTATCAAATAATGGTGTAACTAATTGACATATGTGAAAACTTAAGCGCATATTTGGAATTTGCAAGAAAAACTGAACAAGGCTGAGGAATTTCATTAAATTTGGTAAAAGAAATCACAAGATAAAAAAGGCCCACTTTCCCCTTTAAAGTAGGCACCATAAAAATGGTTGTCAGTCGCTTTAACTCGTTCAACTTGTACATAAAGTAATACAACTGCACTAAATAGATCAGAATGCTTGTTTGTTGCCTTCTGAAAACTATGCTATGTTTACTTTGTTTTCTTTTTTTGTTTTTTGCCCTCACCTTGGTTGAACTAGTATAACGTCTGCACTACTGAAAAAATACAAATATAAATAAAAAATAGCAGTAGCGTCATGAAACTGCTGCGCTCTTGTGCACACACACATGGCCTCGAGCCTATACCTCACAATCGATTGAACTGCGTGGCTGGGAAATAAGAAAATGTAGCAGTCCGCTACTGCACAGAAGTTACTTGGAAGAAGCGATGCCAGGATGCACCACCTCAAAAAAAAAAAAAAAGGTCTCCGCAGGTCGCGGGATCAAATCCCGGCTGCGGCGGCTGCATTTCCGATGGAGGCGGAAATGTTGTAGGCCCGTGTGCTCAGATATGGGTGCACGTCAAAGAACCCCAGGTGGTCCAAATTTCCGGAGCCCTCCACTACGGCGTCTCTCATAATCATAGCGTGGTTTTGGGACATTAAGCCCCAAAAATCAGTCAATCAATCACCTCACAAGCTGTCACACACTTTATCGCGGTACTATTGTCCGTCATCAGGAAGTTCTTTTCTGGCACCCTGGTGATGGCACCCTGGTGATGTTGCACCCTGTGTGAAATGGCACCCTGGTGATGTTGGCCGACGCTCTTGATGGGAAGCCTATTCAAGCATGTAGGGAAAGCAATAAGGAAATGCTGTGTCACGACGAATGCCACTACCCTTGCAATGACATAAGCGAAGTGTCTGACATCCTTGTGATTGAGGCCGAAGCTCTGTGTGTCCGGTTGCTTTTTGGTGGTTGTTTATCTTGTAGGAGTTTCTTGCCGACCGGTGCAGTAAGCAAAGCTTGAAACCGACGCAGTTCAGGCCATCACCACCAACTTTCCGTCACTGCGAATACTGGCCATGGAATACCACCGCACAAATGATGTGGGTGAGCATTCAACCTAAGCGGTGTCTAAGCGAGTAAACAGATCAGTGTAAGGCTGCTACGAGACAGTTTATTTATAGGTATCTTATTTATAAAACATTCTCAATGGCCCATTGACATGAGCAGTGCGTAAGTGTCTCTCTGGAGTATGGCGGTTTATTATAAGGTTGCAACTTTGTACGCCCCTTTTACGCTCCTATACACTCAAACCTCAATATATAGAACCGGATATAACAAAATATTGGTTATAACGAATTGAATTTACAATAGTCTAGCAATAGCTGTAGTGTTAGGAATATACCTTTGTCACAAAGTTTTTGATGTAACGAGTTTATTTATTGTGCGAGATGCAACATGGTTATTCTCAGGTTTGGGTGTATAGCGCCTAACCTAAGGCCTCTCTACAGCCGTGATACACCGCCATTGCAACCATCGGTCATCGCTAACACCACATAAAGAGCCACGGTGCTCTCTGGCCACCTATGGCCCTCGTGCCCCAAAACCCTACTTATCGTCATGAAGGCTTCAACCTAAAAATATTTTATGGCAGGTTTGTTTACGATAAAGTTGCAAAGCTTAGCTAGCTTGGCTGTTGTCATCACTAAGGTATAGGTGAAATAACTAACGTTAGTGCAGCAGCTTAGCACGTAGGCTTTATAAACTGTTGATTGACAGTGCGTGAGGAAATGCACTGTCAGTCAAAATGCGCGAGCAGGTATTTCCTAAAGCTGAAGGTTTGTGTACTATAATTGCGTAGGAAAGACACGAGTGGGCAATGTTTTTTAGCTGACAATTCCGCATATAATGATGCCTAATCGTATTGTTGGCGTTGACGCATGGTTATGTCAAAAACAGTAGAGGAACAAGGAAGAGATTGGGGGACATTCAGAAGAAACATGCTGCAAGGCTGTGTGTGCACTGTAACTTGAAATTGGAATAATTTGAAAGTTGGTACTACTCGCTTCACTCTGTTGTTCCTTTCGGCATTCACAGGATTCTTCGTCCGTGTGGCATCAGTTTCTCGACTCGTGTGCGAAATTTCGCCAGCATTCCGCATCACATTTTATTGATGCCTATATTTCACTTGCTCTACCACGAGCCATTCGTCGCCATCGTGTCGCAAGTTTCTGGAAAACCAGAAAAAAAAAATTGCCCGCAGCTTCCCTCGGGGGAACACTGAGGAGGATGCGGAGCATATAATTGGTTAACGGGTGTGTTAAAGTGCGACTTACTTGGGTCGATGGCTAAATTGGTTAACGTGGTTGTGAAATGGGGTGTTAAATGCGACTTACTTGGGTCGATGGCTAAATTGGTTAACGTGGTTGTAGGAGGGGGTGTTAAATGAGTGAATACGTACACACGTATGCGAAAGGGCGGCGCTGGTCGAAGGGACGTCGATCATTGTGTTTGTGGATTCGTTGGCATTCATTTCACGGCGACTTCGGACGTCGACGCGCCGTACAAACCAACGGACGAGCGGCAACTGAGCGAGCGAGCGCCGACCTTGAGTATATATACAGCGCGACGGCGCATGCGCTGTCAGCTGTCGAATGTTCTCGAAGGAGAAGCGCGCGCGCGGCACAGATGGCGACGGCGCGACGGCGCATGCGCTGTCAGCTGTCGAATGTTCTCGAAGGAGAAGCGCGCGCGGCACAGATGGTGGGCGACGGCGCGACGGCGCATGCGCGCGCGTCAGCTGTCGAATGTTCGAGAAGCGGTGCGGACGATGCGGACGGCGCACTACAAGGCGCGAGTATAAGATGCTTCCGCATCTAAAAAAAAAACACTTGTCACCCAGAAAATATCATGGATACTTCCGCTACATGGTAGCACCCCCGACTATCGCTTCAGTTGCGATTTGCTCTTCATGCTTAAAGTGGTACTGACACAAAAACTTTGACCTCGCGTTTTTCTGCTCCAATGCGTAGCTGGGGGCCTGTTAGTGATGACACGACACATCACTTGCTGCAGCACGTGACAGATAATTAATTACAGGCTCCTCATTATCAATCAGTTTCGGTTTGAGAGAGTGCCAAAAAACTGGGTGCAACAGTCGCCACCTAGCCTGTGGAGCTCTTGACCACGTCAGCACACAGAACTGTGACACACTTCTGCATGGACAGCTTGCAGAAGGTCCAACCGCCGAAGATGAGTGAAGTGCAACAAAGAAGATGTTTCTAAACAGTGCACGCGTTTGGCAATTGCAAAAAGCTCAGCGACCTAACTTTTTTCCCATCACCGCATTTTTCGCTCATCCCGAAAAAGTTTTCATTAAGTGCACCCCACATAAAGAATGCACCCCAAATTATGCGCCAATTTTTCCCGAAAAAAAAAGTGCGTTAATTGCGTGAGTAAATATGGTATATTGTAAGGACATCATGATAATTTTTATTGAATCAAATACTTGTGCTCATAATGTGGATTTGCGCTTACAGTAATGAAAAAGTTACGACATTACTTGCTTGCAGCAAGTTTCCTTTGCTGAAACTTGCGACATAAATGTAGTTAGGCTTACAAGTTATGCTTTAGGGAGGGCAGGCTTTCGTATACTGTAATTCAAACCACGATGTAACCAAATACTCGGTATAACAAATTATATAACAATAGTCTTTCAATAGATGAATTGTTTGGAGTAAACCTCTGTAATGAATTTTTGGATATAACGAACTTGTTGTCATGTAATATACAACTTTGTTGAGATGAGGTTTGAGCAGCATGTTGTTGTTGTCACTTCTTGTGTACCATATGGAGGAATGCCTGCACAAGAAGTCTTTTTCTTGCCCTTTGAGCTCCTCAATGATTGATCCCTTTTAATAATCACCAGAAAAAGAAAAAAATGAAAGCAAGTGGAAAATAGAAAGAAGGAAAATAATAAAAAGAAACACATAGAGAACAGAAAGGGCAAGAAATAAGAAGAAGTAGAGCTACACTCAAACCTCGATATGATGAAATATCTGTTATAGCAAAGTAAATGAAAGTAGTCTTGCAATAAATATAGTTTTAGGAATGTACATTTATGACGAATTTTGGGATATAACAAGCTTTTTCAGTCTAAGATGAAACTTTGTTATGATTAGGTTTGAGTACAAAAAAAAAGAATATAAGAAAAAAAAGAAACGAAGAAGGCTGCTCATCTGCGCACTTCTGTCATGCTTGGCACCTTTCGTGAGAAGATTGCGTGATTTTCTGTCCCGGGCTCAGAACAGCCATAACATAGGTAATCGGTTCATTGTAACGCAGAGCCTGAGGCAGTATCAATGAGAATGAAAAAGAAAGGCGAAGTGTCCTGGTTCGTCTTCTACTGACGTTTGCTGAGCAGTCGGCCAACTGGTTTACGCCACGATAAACAAGGTGACCCATTGCAGTTAATTTCTTTTTCGAACACTCTTGGGCAGGACCAGCGAGAATGGAGAGGGATGGCAATTGCTCCTGGTTGACCTTCTGGCATTCGCTGAGGAATTGGCCTGCTGGTTTACGTCAGGGTAAACAGTTGCCATTGCTCTTGAGATGCGACGCATCTTAGGCTGCAGCTTTGTCCGGCGTGTGGTGTGATCATCCTTGCAGCGCATGCGTACCCTTCCCGCTCTTGCTGTTTTTGTACGCTGCCCCAAGCTGCTTGCAGACTGACCGAAGTCATAGACTCTTGCTCACTAACCACAGCATATTTGGATCGGCGCGTCAGGGATATTGGAACAGCGCGTCACGCGGGCGCACAAAAGGCCTGGAAGAAAAGAGGGATTGTTTTTTAGAAATTGTGGCTCGGCGGCCGGCTGGTAGCGCTTCCACGTGTAGAATCTTTGATCGCGACGGCATTCTGCACACGATGCACGTGTTTACTTGAAATGTTTGGAAAAATATCGCAGTTAGATTATAGGGGTTGTACTTTTTCTTTGATTCATAGCAGGGGCTTCGTTCTGTCAGACTTTATGCCTGAGCTGGTATCTGAGAGATTATTCATTAGCTGCCATCTTGTAATAAGATATTGTTATACGTTACTCCGAACAGGCATAATAGTTGCAACATTCGCTGTGATGGCATGAGATGGATCTGATTGGAGCCCCGTTTAAATCCACATATATATCCAATAAAGTGGACAGGGGGCTGACCACACTCATAGCTCGGTGATACAATCGAAACCCCCAATAACGAAATCGTCAGGGAAACCGAAAACTTTCTTTTCGTAAGAATTTTGTCGGGAGTATGCGACATAAAAACAGTGATATGGCCAGCAGAACGAAAAAAGTGACGAAATGACCCGAAGCACGAAGGATGGGATTGTGTCGCTGCCAAGGCTGCCTAACATGATGATGATATTGTTGCCATTATTTCTTTTTTTTTGCGATCAACGGAGAATCCGCTTCTGGCGTCAAGCTTTTCTCAGACGTCATTGTAACTTCATCTCGATTTCGTCACCAGTTCCAGTCTTCTATTCGTCGTTTTGGTTGATTCCCAACTGTTGGTGTTGCTTCCAGCTGTTGAGCTCATCTGACGGCGCCCTCTGCACTCCAGCATGATCATTTGCCATCGCCTGCTGCAGTGTGGCCAGGCCTGTTGCCGGACACAGACCCCATCACTGATTTAAGTAAACAAAAATGGCGGTACCACCCACGCTACAACGGCAAAGCAGACGTTTAAAAAATTTTGAGTGTGTATAACACGAATACGAGCATATTTTCGACAGATAACCTTTAGCGGGAGAACAAAATAACGCCCGCACCGTGGTAGAAAATTCGTTAATGTGGGATCGCTGTCCAAAAACATTTCGTTGCCGCGAGATACGTAATACATGGGCTTCTAATCAACGTTCGCCGGGGATCCGGAAATATTCGGTTGCCGCGGGGATTCGTACTCGCGGGGTTTCGTTATTGCGGGTTTTGACTGTAGAGGATTGGACGGGTTATTCAAAGGTTGTAGGTTTGGATTCTGCCAGTGGCAAGTTATCTTTTCGTTCTCTTTTCTTTCTTCACATTTACTCTACAATTACTTCTAATAACATCCCTATGCTTTCTCCAGTGTTAGTGTCAGTTAGTTCTCATTGATATTGTGCCTAACAAAGAAAACGGGCCCATAAATTTACACTTTCCATTCTTCACGACGCATGTTATTGCAGATCCTGATGATACGTCGTCAAGGGGGTCAAGTTAAGCAAAAACTGCCACTGATAGAGATATGGCAGCCTTTCGGTCACTTATTTATGAAATCAGAAGAAAGTAATTTTGGTCGCCGCATGGGGGCAGTGCTCACGAGCCTGTGGGAAAACTTCCTTCGCCAAAGTGCCATGGGAGCACACCCTGGAAGGCAAACAGGGGGAAAGCTGCCTCACCGTAGTTATACCAACAAGTCTTCTTTTTATTCCTCCTTATTGCCAGCATTGTTTTTTTCGTGGTCACATTAGTCAATTATTCCTCCTTGTTTCTAGCTGTTTTTTTTTCATGGCCACACTAGTCAATGATATTCAGTCCATCCTGTTGTCTTTCAAAAGCTTTCATATCTGTTGCTTTTTATAATGTGACATGGAATAGTCACTTACTGGTTTTATGCAATGACAGTTTCTCTAGAAGATGTGGCATTCATGTAATTCATTTTTACAGATATGCTTGTATGTGTGATAAGTTCTTCTTGTATAACATAATATTCTCAGAATAAAGTTTGTACACATTAGCCTTGCTACGTATTGCCTCAATAGTTCTGGTATGCTGTATAGATTGTCACACAAACACTAGAGATGTGCCATACCTTGAACTTGCAGACACATGCACCATTGTTTTTATTACAATAGGAACTGTAGGGACTAGTTTTGCCGTCACTGTTGCTGTGATTTTCTATATAAAGTGCGTGTCGATAACATCGCTCCGTGCATCGTATATCCTGTGTGTTGGTGAAAGTGTGCCAGAGCTGCAAACGATCGTTGCTCAAGCGGGAAGACAACATGCCAGCTGTCTTTGTCATCTAAATGGTGTTTCAGAGTGGGGGGCAGGCTGCATAGATTGTGCAAGCGCCGTATACTTTGACCTGTCATATCTGCATAGGGTATCAGCAGACCACTGACACCATATTTTTCTCGCCGTGATCAAGGAATAGACCTGTCTGCAAACAATGTGATGTTACTGCGAGCAGCCCGCCCTGGGGTTCAACAGCTGCGCCAATTCGATACAACTCCCAATTTTTGCCCCGAGCTGTGCCAAAACCATGGAATTAGCTGAAAGTATCGCTGGCCGCAGCGGATACCTATCGACGGGACGACGCAACTTCAAGTCCCCATAGTAACGGCACATGAAACTTTTTTCTGTCGAAATTGTATTAGCTGCGTCATCTCGGTGATAGATATCTGTGATAGAACATGCCATGCAAGCAAACCGAGAAGTTGTGCCCTAAACCTCATCCCATCGTGAAAAAAAGGATGAAGGGGGGGGGGGGGCATTGCGATGTTGCGAAATTGTTAGGTTTTGTTCTAATCCGTGGAGAACACTGCTTAAGCCACTTTCTCCACAGTACAACGGTGTCCTGTGGGAAAGCGTAGCATCATTTGGAAAGGGTCGTTATGTTAGTCGCGGCACATTGCCATTTTCAATTACTCATGCGTAAGTACGCCGCATAATTGTGAATACTTGTATGACCGCTAGAGTTTGAAAAAAAAAAGAATACTGGCAATAATTTGGAGCAGTGATTTACATTTCTGTCGCCCCTATTTGCTTGTTTTATTTTTTTTTTCGCCGTTCTACTCCTCAATGTCCCTTGAAGAACAAAAGTAGTGCCAACTGCGCCCATTCGTCTCTGCCTCCTTCCCCAGCAAACCTCAGTGGTGTCCGCCAGGAAACTGCGGACATAGACGTCACTTTCTCAGCACACAGGAGAGGGTAAGCCGGTGTCGTCATGGAAGCAAAAGCAAGCACGCGACAGAGGACGGAAGAGATGGCATTTGCACTATCAAGCAGGGAGAGAGAAGCCCGCACACAGCCTTGAATGGCACTACGTTAGTTTTCAGGCAGTCTACTGCTCTTCAGTTTCACGAATTCCCTGAATTTGAAGGTCACCAGCTTTGCAGGTTTGACAGACACAGCAAATGGTACTTTGAACTTTATAATTGTTTGCTTAGCGGGGTGGTTCAAAATGCAAATGTTATTCGAATAACACTGCCGATGTTTGCTGTGCGCGAATTAGGTGATGTCAAATGGTTTATACATGTTTATTAATGTAAGCATTCTTTTTATACTGCTCCAAATTTGGTATTTTATGATAGAAAGCCGATGTATTTTCCCGTGACTTGCTCCAACCTTGCATTTTAGGGCTCCAATAGTAACATCTTACTGCTCCAAAAATTGCTCCAAATCCTATTTTGGCTGCTTCACCCCTGTATCCCCTCCCTGGGAGCAAGTGCTGGTTGGCAACAAAGTTCTGCCAGTCGGATATTTCTGCATAGCGGCACTCCATGTGTCTGCATACCTGCGACAAATTTCTGTGAATCGCTATTTTCTCGTTAAAGAACACCAGATGATAAAAATTTCTGGAGCGCTTCACTACGGCGTCTCATTTCATATATTAAAGGGGCCCCGCAACACTTTTTGAGCATGGTCAGAAAACACTGCCGATCGGTAGTGGAAGCTCCAGACAACACGCGAGCCAAGTAATATAGCGCAGCACGCGACCTGGAATTCACAATAAATTATCAAAGTCAGCTAAGAATTGCTTTTTCTTCTCTTGACGAATCACGGAGAAGCCTCTCTATCAGCCATTGGCTCATTTGAACATGGTGCGCTTGGTCATTACAGAGATCACCACGGGAGGCCGCGACTTGTCCACACGTGCGTGCACAACCACACTGAAGAAGCTGGGCCTTCAAAGCAAAAAAAAAGTTAAAAAAAAGGGCTCAAGGTCACGAGGCATGCAACGTTTTTCTTTGCCTCTGCCATCCTTTTCTGCTTACCTTCGCTTTCGTCGTGACAAGAGTACAGAGAATGCAATTGCAGCATGCGTCGAATCTTTGCGACTTCACTCGCACAGGACGGATTTTTAAAATTTTTGCGCGGTTTAATTCGCGAGTCAATAAGCTCTTCCAGAGAGTTCATTCCATGGTTACTTGAAAAAGTGTTTCAGGGCTCCTTTAATTTTCGGATCGACTCAGAGCCCCAGATATTAGAATTGCTATTTCATAATGTCACAACTTTAAAAGGGAAGGGTCACTGCATAAGACGCACAATTCTGTTAGATTAACATGCGAAGATTTGTTCGTTGTAGATGGCAGCCATAAAAAAAAATCTAAAGCGAGCGTTCTACATGTGCACGGTGTCTAGTGCTTTGAAAAACTTTTGCATGGCATAGATGTAAACGTAGGCATTACATATTCCTTCAGTTTCTGTCGCAGCATGTGCACTGCAGTTTTAAACGTGCTACAGCATTGCCGGCAGAATGGTTATGAGCTGCCATGCGTGGGGTCACGGATAAAATTCCCACTCACTGCCCCAAGTTCTGAGTGAAGATAAGTGGGAAAAATAACAACAAAGAAGAAGTAAACATTTTTTTTGTCGGATGTTACGCTGAGGTTAAGGTATCCATGAAAAATAAAACCAAGTTTTTGCCGGTGTTTCTCGCAACCCATTAAAATTTACGCAATTTTAAGGCCGATACGTTGTGTGCATAATTTCTTGCACATTTACCTTGCTGCCTCTGATGCATATAGCCTATTTGCCTACTTACATTGCTCTATTAGACCTCTTGAACAAATTTGGAATGTGCATTGTCGCTTCATAAAGAGTGAGCCGTAGAGGTGCGAAGTGTGTGTGAAACAAAAATTTCCGCTGCTTATATGAACACATAGGAGCATGTATGTTCTTTGGATGAGTGGCTGGCTGATCCGCGCAGGAGGCTTATGGTGAGCCACTGTAACCCATTGCCAAGGGTCGGGTCACCTTATACAGGATAAGGTTCACACGAATAGACACTGGTCCACTCTGGCATTGACCTGCACCCAAGGCAGACTGACATAACAGTTCGGACAATGCCAGAACAGTTCGGAACTACGCCCGAAAAGCAGGAACAATGGTGAGCTTAGGCACCGCTAGGTGGTGCCTAAGAGGCATATGATCATATGTGTGCACAGTTGTAAATAAAGCAGTTGGTGACAAGCCCTTGTTCGTGGCAAATGTTCTTTCACTCGGTGCTTCGCGCCAAAGTCGTGGGTGGCTGCCACCCGCAGCATTGGCATGCTGCGGCGCTTCGTTCTTCTCTTTGTCGACGTTGCGGCCACATCAACCCCGGTACAACATTTCTGTCGTGGCCATCTGCAGCACAGCTGAACATCCGCGTCGTCTGCTCAACGTGCACATAATGTCTGCTTCGCTTTTACTCGCATGGGCGCAGATGTTACGGGGACTTCGAGCAGACGATGCGAAGCTGTTGTTGAGCAGTGCTGTGGTAGGCCACGGTAGGAAGACGGTCATGGTAAGAAGACATCCACTATGTTGTAGCGCCATCTAGATTTGAATGAGCAAACCAGCTGCGCAAAATCCCCTATGAAGAGGACAGGGCAGCAGTGGCATACCAACTCTTTCATGTGTGGGAGGGCAAACGTGGCTCACTTGTCAGCCATATGTATATTTGTGTGTGTGCGTGTGTACGTATAATGTATTTTGAACTCTAAACGACAATTCGAGTTGAATGAGAACAAGATAGCCTGACTCTTCGTTACGCCTGCATTGTGCTAAAAACCAGTCTCTCACCTTCTCCCTGGTCGAGTGGGTCAGGCTGCGGGATGATTGGTCCATAAAACGATTGCTCATTCACATTAATAACGAAGCAGGCAAAGCAGTATACGCTTTCACGCCTTGTACTGTAGCCTGCTTTGCAATGCTACTGAAACAAGGTGCGAAAACATCGCATAGGCGGCCGGCAAGGCAAAGAGCCTTCAAGGAAAATGGTCTCAGCAGAAATGTTGGAAATATTTCACTAAATTAATACATTTTCTTGATAACATTTTTATTTCCTCGTAACAATATGATTGAGAGATTACTGTGTTGAAGGAAAAATTCGCCTCAGTTGTTGGTTCCTCCAGCGTACAGCGACCAATGTCGAAAGTGGGAAGGCTCAGCCCCCCCCCCCCCCCAAACTTTTCTCAGTGGGGGGTCTCACGCCCTCCTGGCTTATACGCCTACGAAGGGCAGTGCTTCTCAAAGAGCTGCTGTTGTTCAGAGAGAGAGAAATATTTCAATGAAGAGCTGGAGATGTTTGGCTTTTCGCCTGACATGCTACTTTAAGTGCTGAGTGATGACTATGATACATATCGTGATAAACACATAACGCATACAGCCACACATGTAGACGGTGCTATTTACAAAATTTCATTCAAACTTGTGGCCCGCAAAAAAGTAAGCAACACTTTCGTGGCATGTAGTGCATTGGAGCAGTTTTGCCATGGGCTCAAAATGTGTGTCAACGCCAAATTGAACTGCTGTAGGAGATTTAAAGCATCCTTCAGAGACTTCCAATTGGTGTAAGTGGTACGAGGTTTGTGGGTGCTTCAACATGGCAACACTTCATATGAAGGATCATGTCACAAGCCACGTTAAAATGTAAGCTCAGAATTATATTTAATATATGATGTCATCGAAATGGGACTAAGTCGCAATCTGTAACTATCCTACCTTCATGAGTGGCCTAAATTAGTAGACTTGAACAACCGCACATCGAAAAGTGAAAAGAGGCAAAGTCAAGTTCCTCTCATCACTAGTCCAATCAAGGTGTGAAACTGCGACGGCCATCTAGCACACTTGCCATATGGCTCAGTTAGCTAACTAATAGGAACAGGCAGCATACAAAGAAAAATTGTTACCAGAGAACAGCCACTACATAATTTACCATACAAGTTCCACTATGCAAGAGAAAGAAAGATGCAGCACTTGCTTTTATTGGCTACAGCACAACATTACATGCTTTTTTTTCCATAACTCTTTCGCAAGAACTGGCCAAGGAGTAATTAGTTATGAGGTAACGGCTGGTCTGCGGGCCTGGTTGGGTGAGTAGCTTGAATGTGTTCATGCAGTATAGTAATAGTTGCTCTACGTCCTGAGACCAGGATAATATAATTATATGAGATATGCCATAGAGGAGGGCTTTAGTCCATCTAGTATGCTTGAACATGCACTGACATCGCACAGTAGACGAGCTTCTAGCATTTGGCCTCTGTTGAAACGTGGCTGCCTTAGCCGGGATGAAACCAGCCACTTTTGAGTCAGCAGTTGGGCTCTAATTAGTACTATACCACGACGATAGACTGATGTGGCATACTTCTGCCCACTGCAGCTTTAGATGTGTATAGGCCCGTTGTATGCGATAAGTGAAAAAATATGAAAGATCCTTAAATTTCGCCTTTAAGATTTGAACGCGATAGCGGTATTCTGTTGCTAGTGCGTACTTCAAGCACTTAGTGCGTGAAATCTTTTCTAACATACTAACACCTGCTACATGGTCAATACGCGCAGTAACGTGGGCGAGTTTTGTTGGGGGTGCTCCACCTTAAACCATAAAGTCATGAAGATAATCACATGCTGTGACACCTGATGGCAACGAACGCTTGTACCACACATTATTACATCCATATTTCATGTTGCATAGTGAAGCATGTATACAGGACATGTGCATTTGTAAAGCATGGAAGTAACTTTCACTGCATTTTCAAGCTGAACAAGTCCTTCTTGAGGCCCACCACGGTGGTTTAGTGGCTGAGGAACTCGACTGCTAACCCTCAGGTCGCGGGATCAAATCCCGACTGCATTTTCGATGGAGGCGAAAATGCTGTAGGCCTTTGTGCTCACATTTGGGCGTACGTTCAAGAACGCCAGCTTTTTGGAGCCCTCCACTATGGCGTGTTTCATAATTATATGGTGGTTTTGGGAAGTTAAACACCACATATCAGTCAATCAAAGTGATTTATTGTACACTTTATTCACAAGCAGGTGCATGGCTGTGTGGTAGAATGCGCGCTTTCCACGGTAACGGCCCGGGTTCATTCCCCACTCGGGACCAGAATTTGTGCTATATTTTTATTTGCACCATTTTATATTTTTTGGTCGTGCACAAGATGAAGATTTTTCGCTCACAACCACGGACATTTCTGGCAAACAAGCTCTTTAATCATGGAGGTACGTTTACAGCGAAAACACAGACACACCACAAAAAGGCGACACACACAAGCACTGCCTTTCTTTGTGGTGTGTCTGTGTTGTAAAAGTACCTCCATGATCATAAACCAACTTGGCCCTAGAAAAGTTTTACTGAAGCTCTCTTAATGCTTCCGTGTTAATAAACAGAGCAGCTTAATTTTTCCAAGTGTAATTGACTCGCCATGGACTACATGAGAAGCACCAGTGACAGAACCAAGCAGACGAGGTTGACTGCGGCCGTTGTCTTGAACCATGGCGGCGACTTTCCTGAACTCGCCAACTTGGAAGGTGTAAGTGTTGAATGTCGTAAGGCACATGACCAGCAGGCTAAATACCATGCAGAAGTCTTGGATGATGCGAGAAAAGCTGATAAGCGCGGATACAATTTTAAGCTCCTCTATTCACAATATATATGTGGCATTTGAGGTGATCCACTCTTTAAACAATTCTTAGGCATTGTGTTTCTAAATAAGTTGGACCACTTCATGAAAAGTAGGCTGTAAGGAACAGAAAACTTGTATAATGCTTAAGCTAATGATCAGGTTAATAGTAATATGCAAAAACTAATTGTGCCGTTAATTGCTACTCATCAAGTATTGCAGTTTATGAGCCATACTCCTAAATCTTTCAATGCTGATGTCCCTGAAGTGAATCCTGGAGACACTATGGATTTCGTGATAGATGTCATAAACTTGCCATCGACATTGTTAATTGTTCCAGTTACTTTTGCAACTAACCGTGCAGTAAAGCACAACAGCGAGTGGAACCGATCGACACATACCGTCTCAGGTATTGGTAATGAATATCTCGCGAGTGGTGTCCTCTTCAATATTTGTTCGAACAGCTAGATGTGCCCTGCGCACTTATTGGCCGAAATGTGTCCTCCGAATAACTAGATGAAGTAATTAAAGCGTAATTCCTTCGTTAATTAGCCGCTATTTAGCGCGCGTATACCTCTAAACGCCCGGCGCATTGGACAGTGAAGGTACTTTTATAAAATTTAGTTTTTCAAAGAAAATTTAAGTTTCAAACAATTGTGTAATGAACGAAATAGAAATTTAAAGGTTAATTTTTCTCTTGTTATATCCAAATTCGGTAAGAACAAAACAGACAGCCAAGCCAAGGAATTTTAGGGGATATCTGTAGTAACCATGACAAATGCGAAGTATTCAAAACGTACACGGAATAATTTTGTCTTGCCGCCGGCGGGGATCCCAAACTGCGACCTTCGAACAACGCCCCCGATTCGCTTTCAATCGAGCTACGGCGACAATCATCTTCCCGTTCGTTTTACCGAGAATATCTGTCCACGTAAACCTTGGAGTATTAGTTTGTGAGCGCCTTGCGTGTTATTTATAAAATTTCTGTGTTACATATGAAGCACACTGCACGTAACTGCCAACGCTCGCATGAAAAGCAGCAGTAGGATATGACCGGCGAACCTCCGTGGAGGTCGGACAGTTCATTCAGCACCACGTCGATGGCCAAAAGCGTGAAGCGAAGCATTATATTACCCGTCAGATGCGGTCGCTCGCCATATTTACGAAAGCGCGCGGCTAGAGTGTACTAAAAACGCGGTGAAATACACTTGTTTAAAAACAGTTGTCATGACAACTATGCAAACGATAGAACCGCAGTAAACATTATAAAATATTGTTAAACAGTAAATGAACTTTATTTACAATAAAAAATGAAACAAATGTTTTATAAAAATTACAGCCAAAACGACGTACATTTTATTGTTCGTGTGTCATATTTTGTTTTCTACGTGCGGGCCTTGTAAATATTCCCCCATTGGCGCGCACATGGGTTGGTCGTGTTCTGTGGGTTGGTCGGTGTTGTCAATTTGTGTGAGGATAAAGCAGTTGTTAGAGTTCCTGCAAACAAAGTATTGGACGTGTTAAAATGAATGAACAGCGTGGTTCCGGTGGACGAGAAGTGCGTCTCCTGCAAGACATGTGTGTATACATTCTGTTACTAACGAAACCGCAATACTTTTGAAAGCAACGCCAGGATTGTCGGTCTGACCCCCGTGCAAGCTTGTTCTGCGTGTGTGGGTGCGCATTTATGCAACAACGAAATATTCGGTGTATTTTGAAGCCATTAGAACAATCCCCTGGCTTCATCAGTGGTGCGAATGCTATTGCACAGGATAACATGTATTTTTTTTTAAACCCCAGGGAAATGTCTAGACCAGATTGAATAACCTACATTTATTATACAAAGGTCTCGGACGTTTACAAAACCATGGTGTCAACGGAATTTGACCGACCCGGTGTTGATTACCGACAAATCCGTTCAAGCCACGCTGCTGAGCATGGGTGCCGTAAATCGTGCAAGTGTACAAAGGAACTGAACAGCAGATGCCTGTGCTGTCTCGTTTTGATGTCTCGTGTACTTGTTTGCATCACTCATTTTGTTTCACAATGAATCTGTACCGACTGGTTCAGACTTGTGGTCTTTTTTAATAAATTAGTTTTACTCGTTGCTTTTTTTTTTTTCAAGATGCCTGGATGCCATAACTGACTTCACAGATGTGAAATGGTTCCGGGATATCGTTCTGCCACGTTGCCTCGCCGATCACTACTACACACGACTGCAAAGACGACGGTCTTTTAAGGATCATCTCGTACCTGTGGTATGCACCATTTCAATAATTCGCGTGGTAGCGCTGTCGCATACTTTCTGTAAAAACGTTGGGCCAGAATAAGGGGTACTTGTTATGTAACACTAGAACATTGTAATCGTGAGATTCAAAGAAATAGGAGTGGTTTAAAAACAAGGGCGCGCCTAATGTGCCTGCAGTTTTTCCTTATTGGCTGCCCGTGACCATGTCATTATCTGCCGGCACATTTCTGATGAGCCTGTCATGCCGGCTCGCAGCCTTTTTAGCCTTAAGCCGTCATTTGGCTATTTTTGCTCTCAGACATTTCGCTACACTGATCAACATTGTCAAGGACCTGAGGTTCTCAAACGTAACCTAACCTAACGAGCCCCACAGGCATTGTCCAGGCAGTATGCGGCTGGTTCGCAGTGACGCTCTTTCCTAGTGTGCCTCTTGTCGTGAGATGAGCTTCTGTAATGTGGACAATATAATGCCTAGGTATCAGTGTTCCTGTAGCTTGGGCAGCTCCTCGTCGTTTGGCAGCACCAGACCAGCCTCGGCACACTCCTCAGAGAACGTGACTAGAAATCCTGCCATAGGAAAGAACTGCTGGCATCCGGTCCGTTGATATACTCTGCCGGTTGCTGGCAATATAGACACTACCTAAAAACAATATAAAATATAATCTTCATCTTTCAAACTCCTACTCGCTTTGGTTGTTTAAAATCTAGGAAAAATCATAATAAGCTCTGCCTGTCGAACCAGCTGTTATTAAACAGTTGTCCTTCACCCATAGACGTGCTCAGAGTTTCCCCATCAGGAGAGGGTGAAGGTTCATTGCAGTGCAGCACCCTCTCCCTATTAAGTTAATGTGCGGGGCAGATTTCATTCCTCCCCCCCGCCCCACCTCTACCTCTTGAATAATTAAAAAAAAATTGGGCAGATTTGCGTGCCTTGGGAAGTTATGCAAAGCATGCAGAGAAAAAGTGACTGTGTTGTAATTTTTTACTTGAGTGACACGTCATGAAATTAGGCCAAATATATGTATAAATATTACACGAAGAGACATGTTGAAGAGTTGCAGATGTTCATATAACCTGGTAGATTGCCACTGTCCCTCAAGGGGAAGGTATACAACAGCTTTGTGTTCGGCTGCTGACCCGCAGGTCGCGGGTTCGATTCCCGGCTGCGGCGGCTGCAGTTCCGATGGAGGCGGAACTGTAGTAAGCCCGTGTACTCAGATTTGGGTGCACGTTAAAGAACCCCAGGTGGTCAAAATTTCCGGAGCCCTCCACTACGGCATCTCATAATCAAATGGTGGTTTTGGGCATTAAACCCCACAAATTAATCAATATAACAGCTGTATCTTGCTGGTACTTACCTACGGAGCAGAAACCTGGAGACTTACAAAGAGGGTTCAGCTAAAATTGAGGACGACGCAGCGAGCAATGAAAAGAAAAATGGTGAGTGTAACCTTAAGAGACAAGAAGAGAGCAGAGGGGATTAAGGGACAAACGGGGGTTAAGGATATCATAGTTGAAATAAAGAAGAAGAAATGTGCCGGGCTTGTAGCGCGTAGACAGGATAACCGCTGGTCATTAAGGGTAGCAAACTGGATTCCCAGAGAAGGGAAGCGGGTGAGGGGGAGACAACGCCGCCGCGGTGGTTTAGTGGCTAAGGTACTCGGCTGCTGACCCGCAGGTCGCGGCATCGAATCCCGGCTGCGGCGGCTGAATTTCCTGGAGGCGGAAATCTCGTAGGCCTGTGTGCTCAGATTTGGGTGCACGTCAAACAACCCCACGTGATCAAAATTTCCGGAGCCCTCCACTACGGCGCCTCTCATAATAATATGGTGGTTTTAAGACGTTAAACCCCACATGTCAATCGGGTTAGGTGGGCAGATGAGATTAAGAAGTTTGCGGGTGTAAATTGGCAGCAGCAAGCACAGGACCGGGTTAACTGGGGGAACATGGGAGAGGCCTTTGTCCTGCAGTGGACGTAGTCAGGCTGCTGATGATGATATAACCAGTTCTTTGCTCTTGCGCAACGATGCCGACGAGAATATGAGTATTAGCAACACCAGAAGCCATAAGCTGATATGCAGCGATTGTCCTTACAATGGTGGTGGCCCTTGACGTTGCTATTTCAGAGTAATATACGTTAGGCGTACGGGATGGCTGTAGCATAGGAGTACATATGTAATGTTTATAAAATTGGATAGCTAGCACTACAACCACAATTTATGCTTCACGAACGTTAGGGTCTAATTGAAAAGTAGTTCCGAGACCTGGCGTGGCTCCTTGGTAGAATGCTTGGTTGCCATGCAGAATGCTTCGGTTCGATTCCTCCTGGCACCTAGACATTTATTCTTTGCGTCACATTTATTCTTTGGGTCACAGCTGCTGATGTCGAGTTTTTCATATTGCTCAAAATTGCCCATGTGTGATCTCGTAGTTCCCTAGTGGATACCAAGTGTCAATCACCTGTGGCACGCACCCGCCCATCGGTATGTGTCTCTTTGGCAGGAGGTGTTTGACGATGTACGTGACATAATTGTGACTTTATTTTTGTCTTGACGAGCGCATCATATTCGTCAAAGCAGTTTACCCTCCCATACTAATTTTGCTTCACACCAAGTTAAGGGGGTGATCACGAGAGGAGCCAGGCGTAAACGGCTAGATAGATTGATAGATATGGAGAAAGACTCTGAAAGTGCTTGAAATCGACAAAGAAATGCCTCGCATTTAAAAGGTGACTCCGCACCCCCGCTCCGAATCCCTACCATAAGCCTGTGCCGTTACTAGTGAAAGGCAGTCGTGCTGGTAGGTTTGCGCTTGAACCTTATGGTTGTGCAGCTAATGCAGATATCACTTATATTGAGAGTCAAAGGTTCATTATCATTACCTAAAGAGTTGTGCTTGGCTGAATAGCATTACGAATTTTCCTAGTGAAATTCATCAGGACCTTCAAGTCCCTAAACGAGTGAAAGAAACATCTGTCATTTAGGGAAAGGCAGCTATCTGAAACATTTGTGAAGTATTTGATGCAATGAAAATAAATTAGCGTTATTTTATGAAGCAGTTGCAGCTGGGCAGGGGCCGAGACAACTGGCATTGCTAAAACAAAGGCTCTCGAGACCAGGAGTCGTTATGCGACATTTCCGTTAAGAGAGGGCACATGCGCCGTGGCATCGTGGAAAAGGTTAATTCTCTGTAGAAGGGACGGGCATGGCTGGGGACAAAACAGACATTTTTTCTTACGCTGCTCTCGTGTACACTACGTTTCTTCGCATTTCTTTTCCTGTTACGTACAGGTGCTACACGCCAAGTCCATCGAAGCAGATTTGGCCGAGAGTCCTGTCACGGCAGCGGCCCTCGTTCACGTCAGGAAATGCACGCAGCTGGAGAAGCTCACCTTTTCCTCGGTGCCTTGGAATGACTCGCTCTGCGAAACTAGTAAGCCCGTCGTCTATGCTCTGTCTACACCTGCAGTGCTACCAACTTTCGGGACAGCTTGATAACTTTTAAAAAAATTACTTATGCCCCGTTGCGGTGGTCTTGGGGCTAAGGTACTCGGCTGCTGACCCGCAGGTCGTGGAATCGAATCCCGGCTGCGTTTTCAGTGGAGGCGGAAATGTTGTAGGCCCGTGTGCTCGGATTTGGGTGCACGTTAAAAAAACCTTAGGTGGTCCAAATTTCTGGAGCCCTACACTATGGCGTCTCATATAATCATGTGGTGGTTTTGGGACGTTAAACTCCACATATGATTCTATAGAACATTTATTTGCATATGCTGCTGCCTCCTTGCAAGACATGGCATGGGTAGGTACTGAAATCACTTGCAAATCGGGCATAACGCAAATCAATTAGAGTACAAATAAACGTTAAACCGCATGAATTGACAAGCACATAAAAAAGCAAGTTATAGAAATATGCAGGTATCAAATCAACATTGTATCAAATAACGTGTTTGATTGATTGATTGAAATAGCTGGTAAATATTATTACAAATGTGGGCCACTATGATTTCCTTTGTCATTTGCGAGTCATTTTTGTGGAAGCCCGCTAGGTTCCTAATTCACATGCAGAAGATATGAATCTGTTGTCAAATGGCAGTGTTCTCAGTCTATAGAAAAGGCATCTTAATACAGTCGTACTTACGTACAACAAATTTGTGTTTCTATTAAACTGCTGTAAAATGCTCTTGAATATACCTTAATGTTTTGTACGACTGCCCCGACCTAACCAAATGCCTTCTTCCCCTTTACCAAAGGCCTGAAAAACGCGTCGGTGACAGGGAGGAAGTGTCCTCTCGCTCGGTTGCTGGTGTTTCACTGCTAAGCTTGTGGATCAAGGTCCAATGGGCCCTTTTCATAATCCTCAACTGTGCTTCTCTGCGCTGCACACTGCATATTTGCCCAACTAATGGCAGTGGCACCTGCAGTGCTTCAAGCGGAGACGTGGTCCTAGTTGAACGTACTGGGCTTGTCTTTTATGAGTGTTTTGCACCAAGAGAGCCGACTAAATTTTCCACGTCATTGTGTAAGCAAACCGCGATCCAGCAGGCTTTTTGGAGTGAGTGGATAGCCGCTATTAGTTGTTCAAACGTCATAGCAAGAAAGCTAACTTTAAGGGGAGATGCTCCTCCAAAAACTTTTTCTTGAGATATTTGGGACAGCTCACTGAAACTTTCACCAGTTGTATAGAGTTCGAGCTCCTCTTTTCAAATCTGCTTTTATTTTTTTATGGCTTATTTAGTTAGTTTGTTGGAGACCATGCATTTGTAAAAACAATGCATTTTTTGTGCAAGCTTAGGCAACAATACTAAGCACAAAAAATGCTCTAAAAAATAGCTTATGTTCCTCTTAATGAATTGCAGAATTCAATAAAGTAAAAAAACATTGTGTAGCATTTGTGTGCTGGCCTAGAAAAGAAATTCTAATGCTGAGTTTGTGTTTTACAATACTCAAGGAAGAAGTTTCTGAAATTATCTAGCTGAACATGCTTTGGAAACCTCTGAAAGTTGTTTATTTGAATTCAGGACATGTTAAACTCTAAGCATGCCAAGTTTCATTGCAATTCGACTACGTAAAGCATACAAATTGTAGTGCACAAGCTCTAAAAATGCCGTAAATTGAGAAACTGAGAAAAAAAAAGGTTTGAAAGTTTAAAAACATGTTTAATACTATACTCTTCAAAGAATCTGCATGAAATTCACAGAGAATGTCAGGAAAGCGATCTTCAAAAAGCTGACAGTTTCAGAATAATCCAGCACTATAGATTGGGCCCTTACATTTTCCGCAAGCTGCTTCCTGGAATGGCTTTTTTTTTTGTACTGCGGCAATGGGTCGTTGCTCTCCGGCTCATGCAACGTCTTTGGCGAAGGTATGCACTTTTTTTTTTTTGCAATGGCAGTTCTTCTGATGCACTGGTTTTTGAACACCAATGATTGCTCAAAACGGTACACGCTGCTTGTGTCCGACGCCGATCGCACGCAGTGCGACTACCTACTTCACGCTCACAGCAAAGCTATCCAGTGCACCGCCGCTGGTGGACGTCTCCTCGCTTTCACTGCATGACGTGTACATGGACAAAACGACAGTTGCAGCACACGCGTCATTTCAGCACTGTAGTTCTGAAAATGATGCCAGTCCTTATCGTCTACTTGCCATTACTCGAATGGACAGCTCGCACCGCCTGCAGTTGGGGCATACTGCTTTTGTCGTCGAACATCTTTACCTTTCACTATGAAGCACTGACGAAGTCATCGGCACTGCAAATGAAGATCGAACAATCCAAATCGGGTGCGTCGCAGCTGCCGCGGCTAGGCCTAGCAGCAGACAAACCTCTCGCCGGCGCTCACTGCTTTGCATTCGGTGAGCCATCTCTCACACTGGTGTCGCGTAATGAACTTCTGTGAACGAAAGTAGCGTTTCTCACTGGCATTCATGGCGCGGAAATAATAACTCGGTCGGTCGTGTTCGTCGATGTCTCGGCAAAAGCAGGAGAACGAAGAAGGCGCTCGCATCTGACTGCGGGGCGGAATGCTCGCAACCAATGGCAGGGCTCCGATCACACCATTCGACTTCGAAGGCCCACTCACCATGCTAAAATGCAACTTAGAAGTGTGACAGCTTGGGCTAGTTGGTATGGCATGACGATAGTTATAGCGCGAAAACAAAACGACGACACAGAGACAAGAAGGACACGAAAGACACGAGCGCTCGTGTCTTTTGTGTCCTTCTTTTCTCTGTGTCGTCGTTTTGTTTTTGCGCTATAACTATCGTCATGCTAAAATGCAGTGGGAAAACGTTTTTATTGTATTTTTAGTGTGAATGCCGCTCTGCCGAAGTGGACTCTGGGAAAAGAGGGTTAGGCCTACATGCCAGCGAAGTGCGGCGTGTGCGAAAATCGAGTAATTTCACGCTTTCATGAGCCATTGCAAGTGCTTTAATTGTATTTTTCGATAACTTCTAGTGAATTCTCAGCTTTGATTTTTTAATACAGTCGAAACCCGGGCAAACCGAAAAATTTCGTTTTCGTGAGAATTTCGTTGCTGCGAGTATGAGACATAAAAACAGGGATTTGGCCAGCAGAACGAAAATTTGCCAGAAGTCGGTCAACTTACTTCGCCGACTCTTGCCATGCAACAACTTCAAAGCTCGTACTTCGCACTGGAAAAAGTGGTTCATTGCTACGTCGTCGCCATGTGCACCAAAGAAGGAGCGAAGGGTGTCTAGCGCATCCAAAACAACCCGCGGGTTGGGTTTCTCCACGTGCGTCTTTTCTTGGTCCAAGGTGTCCTCAGCTTTGCACACACTTTCGATAATGGCCTCGTCGATCACTTCCTCGTACACGACTACGTCGTCATCGGCACGAACGAACGCATCAACGGTGAGTTCATCTGGGATGTCAATGTAAATTGTTCGAAGTTCTCCCCAGGCGTTGGTCAGGGATAGAGACACTGCACTGCCACCACTCTCACCGTCAAGTGCGCCTTCGTACAAATCTCCGTCTAGTGAGGCCGAAGCGCAATTCATGCGTGATGCTTGCACGGTGGTGGTGAAGCCCGCGTGCTTCAAGCAATTATCCTGTCTGTTGAGCTCGTCCAACGGTGCCATCTGCACTCCAGCATGATCATTTGCTATCGCCTGCTGCAATGTGGCCAAGCATGTTGCTGGACAACCACCCCATCGTCAATTTAAGTAAACAAAAATTGTGGTACCGACACTAGCGCGGCAAAAGCAGACGTTTACAAATTTTGAGTGCGCATAAACGTATACAAGCGTATTTGTGACAGTTAATCCTTAGCGGCAGGGTAAAATAAGGCCCTCACCGTGGTAAAAAATTTTTCAATGTAGGATCGCTGTCCAAATACATTTTGTTGCCGCGAGACACGTAATACATGGGCTTCTATGAACGTTCGCCGGAGTTGCGGAAATATTTCAATGCAGCGAGGATTTCGTACTCGTGGGGTTTCGTTATTGCCGGTTTTGACTGTATATCGTATTTAATCGTATAACCCTTGCACTTTTTTTTTTGTAAAAAACCGATGCAAAGTTGGGGGTGCGAGAATTACGCGGGGAAAACTTTCACGAAAACTTGCAGAGCGACAAAAAAAAAAAAAAAAAACGAAGTGGCTGCAAATCGGTATTCTAAAACCAGCAACTAACAGCAGGCTTTGGGAAGTACTAATTAAAACTTACCTCAACAATAAAAGCACAGGTTGAATTCAAGGCAAGATTTAATTGACACACAAAAAGTTGAAGCAAATAGCCGAGAATCAGAATACCATACGCAAAGCTTGTGGGCGTAGTAGCGGTAGCGTTTGTCGCTCAAAGGGAGCCCTCAAAAAGTAAGCATAGGACGTCAGTATTGGGCTAATGGCTATCTAACAGAATTGTCGGCAGTTTCCTTCTGAAGAAATGAAGTTTACCATCAATCCGAGTTTTAGGCACACGGCAGGCCCAACGCGTCTTGGTGGCTTACAGCTGCGAACCAGTAGCGAACATAAAACTCGTAGACTCCGAAGGGCCTACTGGCGGCCCTGTTGCCGTTGTTTAGTGCATGATCTATCTCTTTCAAACTTGAAAGCAGCCGTGTAGCTTCAGTGTCGCCCCATAACGTGACAAGATTACCGACACAACATACGAAACAGTGCGCAACGCGCACTTGCCACTTTGCCTTGGCTTTAATTAGATTGAATCTCCGTGCAATAATAGTACGCTTGAAGTTTAAGAGATGCTGCCAGATGGCACGCGCTATCATTATCAGTGGCTGGAACGAGCAGCTGACATTATTGCGAGAGTTTTCAGGGGTGCAATCATGACACGAAGGAAAAAAAATTGTATTTTTGTTGGGTTGGGGTGTGGGGGTGCGAGATTTATGTTATTAAGGAGAATTTATGTTATACGTTATTAAGGAGAATGCTTGGATGAATACAGAACACAACAAACACAGAATCGACTTTTTCGACAAAAAAAATCGCAGTTTTTCGACCCGCATCTCCCCTTAAAGTGTGAAAAGGGTCTGTTGTCATTATGGAGGCAGGCAACAGCAGAATCGTCCAATGTTTTTTATAGTAGCGGAGCTGTGACGTCGCACAATGGGCGAGTTTCCTGCGCTGCTCAAAGATGCTACAACGCAGGCACTGCTGCGCCGCAGAGGCATTCATTCATGCTATCCGCGTATTGAAATGATCGCGCACTGCGAGACAAGCTGCTGGAAACAATGTGCTCAAGTTAGCGGTAACGTGGTCTCGGGACCAAGATGGCTAACACACGTCATATGCTGGGGTTCCGTTCTGGCCACCAGGGAACCAGAAGGCTGTCAGCATTTTCCTTGTCCCCTGACAAGCAGCAGTGCCACGAAATTACCACCTTAGTGGCTGCAGTTTCGTGGCCAGAAGAAGCCTTCAATGACTCTGGCAAACAGTTAGGAGAGAGCATTATGCAATGTGATCGGAAGTAAGTAGAAAGAAACTCAGTTTGTCAGGCATGTAAACACCGAGCTTTACATTTTACCATCTTTTTTTTATTGGCCAAGGGTTCTTGAAATTTTTAAAGAAAAAGAACAAAAAAAAAAACAACCTGCCAATGGGTGGAGAACTTCTCCTCTTTGTTAATCTACCACTGTTTTGCAGGCCCCCACAAAACTGATTTAGCTAAAAAAACTGCTGCTTGGACCAGTGGGATCATGTTTATTGCAGATTTATGACAGACGCGCTTTGTGTGTGTTTCTCACAATTCCTTAGTGTTCTGTGGTTTTCGTTTATAAAATCTGTCAAGAACTGATCAACTACAAGAGCATGGGTTATGAAGAATATGCCGTGTGTACCGATTGGTCTTTTCAGCTCTCCTGGAAACAGTCACGTGCTTCCACAACCTGAGGTGGCTCGAGCTGATTGGTGTCAGCGCGGTCACTGACGCAGTGCTTGCAGCCATTGCTGTACAGAACAAGCTCCTCACGACCCTCAGTGTGAGTGGTTGTGTGAACATTAGTGACGATGCCCTTAAAGTGTTGGGACAGAACTGCCACTTCTTGAAAAGCGTCGACTTCTCATCGACCCAGGTCAGTCAGTTTTGTGATCGGTTCCCGTACCCGCCCCTGTTAACCGTTTAATGCCCGAGATATGAAATCACCAAAGATAATGACAAATTGTTCTCATTTTCCACTTTCAAATAGCAACTTTTAATTGATTTACAGCTAAATATATAAAGTACAACAATAAAGCACACTTTAGTTGCAAATTCTCCATATGCCGGAGAAGGAAAGACCTTGCAACAAAATGTGTACTTCAGAACTACGTAACAGTCGTGGGCCACATCTTGGTTGCATACACGCCTAGTGTACAATGATATTGAAGTTAGAACTTACTGTAAAAACCTGCGTATAGCCTGGGTTTTTTTTATCAAGATTTTAGGGTACGAAATTTCAGCCCCATACTATATGCAGGTCCCAAGAACCAGAAAATACTCTTGCCAGGCGGCTGAAACTTGCCTCGCCAGTGATGCTGTGCTTCGTGGATAGTCGAGGCTTGGGCCTGCATTCCGGAGGTGCACGTTCGCTGTGTGTTCAAAAAGTCCTCTATCGCAAACGCGCTTGATGGCGCTGAGCACAATGTGCTATGGGAGAACATATCCGACAAGGGAGCTTCAGAACAGAGTGCACCCGTTGGCGACGATGAGTGAAGTGTGTCGATAAATGCATTTTTCAGTTTTACTCGGGCTGTATTCAGTTGAAAACTTTTTCTTGCGTTTGCTACCCCCAAATACATCCTGTACTGTATGAGGGTCTGAGTTGTATGCTGGCTTTTACAGTAAGTTACTCAGGCGAGAAAGATAGAAGCGAGAGCTCTCGTACGTGCCTTGCACTGTATGCCATCACCTACAAAAAATTTGATTCTGGCATTAAATAGCTCACACGAGACTGCGCTAGGTTTTTCATGCTGAAAGCTATGCTTCCCTTGAGTACTTGAAAGCTAACATCAACGGCGGCATGCGTTTCGGAACTTGCTTGCTCGAAGTTTTTCGGTATGTTGCAAATTCCCGACACTTGAAAGAAAAGGGTAAATTATCCTG
Organism: Rhipicephalus annulatus; assembly: GCA_013436015.1. Taxonomy (NCBI): domain Eukaryota; kingdom Metazoa; phylum Arthropoda; class Arachnida; order Ixodida; family Ixodidae; genus Rhipicephalus; species Rhipicephalus annulatus. Next base: position 326,973 of record WOVY01013673.1, read on the forward strand.
ATTTGCGAGAGGCTCCTAAACTTTGAGCATTCCTCCTGATTTCATGGGCCAGCCACAAATTTTCCGAACTGCAGTCCTAACTTAGCTGTGATGCTTTAAAGTTTATTTTATTTCTTTAATGGCATTTGCGTGAGGAACGTTAAAGCCACCTTCACAACAGGACATTGCTTTCACATGGTGAAGCTTCTCAAAGTGGGAAGGAGCAGCTAGCCGTAATGACCCTCAGCTTATTTCGTTCCTTAAAGGGGCCCTGCAACTTTTTCAAGCAGCCATGGAATGAATCTACTAAAGGATTCACTTATTCACTGCGCCAAAAATTTTTAGAATCCATCTACTATGAGCGGAGTTACAATAGTTTGTCGCACCCTGTAATTTCATTCTCACTTTCTCTGGTCCCGATTAAAGTGCTGGAAGCTAAGCATAGAGAGATGGCGCAGGGAAAGAAATACATCAGGTATGCCTGGGACTCTGAGCACTTTTTCTCTATATGTATATATTTTTTCCGAATATACAACTTTTTATTGCAATTGCGCGCGCTTCAGTGAACAAGTTATGGCCTCCCTCGGTGGCCCCAGTAACTGCCAAGTGCGACATGTTCAATCGGCCTGTGGTGGATACAATGGCTGTGATGAGTGAATTTTGAGCTTGTACCATCATTTCTTGAATTAAGTGAAAGCGATTTTAACGCGATAGCGTTACAGTGCACGTTACGCAGAAACTCCGGTGTTATTGGTGTTGAGCGAAAATGTTTCGTCTTATGCGTCACCGAAAAATCAAGAATGATGCAAATCACACAAATAATAAAAAAAATCCCTGGGTTCCAGTGGGAATGAGACCCGGGTCAGTTTGCGTGGCAAGTGGATGTTCTACCACACGACCACGTGTCTGTTTGTGAATACATTGAAAATAATTTTGTCTGCTTGGTAATGTAGTGAAAATGACACATGCTTTACAAATGCATGCGTCCTGTATAAATGGCTCACAATACAACATGAAATATTGCAGTAATGATGCGTGGTACAAGTGCCCATTGCAGGGGTGCAACAGCTTCTTGATACGATTTCCCATCATATTGTATCAATTTGTTCATACAACAATGATTTCATACAAATCCCCGTCTTTGCACCAAGCTGCACCAAAACCATAAAATGAAAACCAAGAGGTACTTGAAAGAAGCAGTGCTAGCATACACTCAATGCTCAGTATAACATATTTGTAGCTTATACAAAAATAAGTTTGTTATATACAAAAATTTATTATAAAAGTGTGTTTCTAACACTCTATTTATTACTTTGTTATATCTGAGTTTGGTTTGAGTGTACACTGCCTCAAAAGTTCTATGTGCCTGCACTTGTATCACTTCACATTTTCTCATCATGTACAGCTAGGAAGGATATTCCTAGTGATATCTTCCCGAAGGTATCATTTCTTAGGATATCCACGGATGGTATGTGACATAACATGAATCACTACCAATAGTATACTTTAGGCATTTTTAATATTGCTACACCAACACAATGAGCGAGATAAAAAGTAGAAGGACGAAGAATGTCTGTCTTGTGAACGTATCGGTGCCGGACGGCACCCCTTTTCGTCGGCCCATCTTTAAATAAACATATTTCATCGTAACAATATCCTCTAAGCTAACTTCACCGAATTCCAAGTTTTGAAGCCTCACGAAAAGTCGGAAGCTACGACACAAGACACTTACGTAGACCTGAGCTCGTGATAAGCACCCGAGGCTGCACATTTCAGCATCCCTGGTTAACCATTCGCTTTGGCGCCTGGGTGGGGATTTTTCGGTGTCCTTTGGCATCCTTATTTCTACTGTACAACTGAAGAGAATGAAAGCAAGAGCTCGGTTCACGACTCTCAAGGTGTCCGGCTCGTTTGTAGCAATATCTTGTGGTGTGTTTGGATAGGTTTTGCTCTGCCCTTTTGCAGATAACCGGTCGTGGTTTGGTCATCTTAGCCAACAGTCCCTGCTATGTCACCATAGAGGTGAGTCGACGGTTCCTGATTGTGCTGCCAAGTTTTGGATGTCTCGAGCGATATCTGTATTGAAGTGCACCTTAAAGGAAAGAAGATCTGAGCTCCTCAACAAATTGGCTGCATTGTCATTACCGTTGAAATTAGCTCCCGTCAGTCACTACAAGGTCCTTAGTAAAGGCGTGTTTAGTTACAGGTAATACTAGCAGTATGGCAACTGTGCATTCAGCTGCTCTCCTTCATTATGCTTCTTTGGTTTTCAAAAGCCGTGCCAAGTAATTTTGCATCTCCAATTTGTGGCTAGTCAAGAGTGTTGAAAAAACACTGGTTTTTGGCGTACACTTCAAGCATAGGCAACCTGGATACACGGTGATGATATATGAATGGGAGATCATTAAAGTTTTGATGCTGCACTCGACGAATAAGATGCTTGTGAATTTGAATTGGGCAATAACATCGCATAAAAGGATGCAAATTTTAAAGGTGCAGTCCAACTGATTTAGAGTATACCAGCAAGTAGGTAACAATATATGCATCAATTTTAAGACGAAAGAGTTCCTCAAATCAGTTTTACGGCTTGGTGCTGATGAAACTGCCTTGGAGCTTTTTGTAAGGCATAAAAAAAATGGATTACTTTGATCAATTTTGTTTTATTGTAAATTGGTAATATATTCAATTCACTACATTTTTTGAGATTTATGTTCTGGATCATTCAATCACAATTTCCTGTAAGTGATTACCAGTAAAACAGTCTTCTTTTTTTTTTCCAAAATCTTGTTATAACCAGTCTTGTTCAAAAATATATGTGACTTCTGTGGGGACCTTCTCATCTGACAAGATGAGGGGTTTCCATGAAGCCTCTTTTTAACCTTTTCTTTTGCCTTACCTGCAATGCTTTGCGCTACTGCCAGTAACAGTGAAGCGTGTCACTTCATAGAAGGCACGAACATTAGCATTGAAGCACTGCGCAACTACCAGCTGATGCAGAAGTTGTTCTTACGTTATAACACCGTCCTTCCCTCCAGCACATGCATTGAAGAGCCCCTAAACCACCCAGTGGTTGAAATTCAGTCATGGTGGAAAAGTTGTCCACAGTGTAGAAAAAACTCGGAGTTGCGAGATTGTTTTTTTTTTTTTTATTGGTGCCATTAAAGCAGAGTTAGATGTGCTTGGTTATTGAAATCGCGGCGATCACTCCTTTTTTTCTTTTCTGTGCTACCCTCCATGGTATCCTCTACCAAAACTGCTTTGCCCCCTTTTCGAGTGCCCTTTCCAATATCGCGTGGCATATGTCATTGCTGACACACTGCTTGAAACACTGCCCACTTCCGGTTACCGTGACTCTGTCCCTCCGTCTGCCGCGTTTTTGTTGGCAAACTGTGGCTGCCGGGCTGGCCTGTGCTTATACGAATCATGTCGGCATGGACCCTGTGCTGCGCGCGCACTTTCGAAGAATCACCAATGTGGTGGATCTTTCGGTGACGTGCCGTGTAAGAGCACTTCGGTACGAGATGAGGACCCGCCTCCACCACGTTCCCCAGATCGTGGCGCTGATATGAGTTGGTAGGTGCACGTTTTGCAATGCTTTCCCCCTTGTTGTTACCTGTTCAGCGCTAATGGCATTATAAATGCAATGGATGAAGAAAAGCCATCGCAAAACAATCGGATTTAGTTCGCGCAGTTGCGTTACAGGGCGCGATAGCCGATTCGGTAGCGGCCGCACGCATGCGGGCAACACAATGAACTACAATAAACAGTGGGGACACTTGCTTGGAGTCTAACCAGAAGTTATAGGCTCGACCAATCAAAGAATGTTTGTACTGCGCGTCACGTGGAGGCCCAAAAAGACTAGATAGGAGGAGGGAGTGTTTTTTGGAACTTTCGATGCACCAGCGGCTCGTAGCGCTGCCATGTGTAGAAATCATTGATCGCACCAGCATTATGGGCACGATGTGTGTGTTTACTTCAAAAAATATTGTGGGTGGTTTAGGGGCCTTTTTAGGGAGTGTTCTGCATAGCAGCTGACCTTTTAATGAAGAAAAATGAATTGGTCACAAAAGCATTGAAAACATTGACTGTGATATATTGTATTTACTCGATTCTACCGCGCCCTCGATTGTAACGCGCACCCGATTTCTACGACTAAAAAAAAAAGTAAGACATCGATTGCAACGTGCACCCATTTTTCTCGTTGGCCCGCACAATCACACCACTCGGGAAAACGACTCCTTTCGGGGGCGTCTTCCGTTTAAACATGAGGTACGGGGAAAGCTTGTGCCTATCTGACGTGCAATGGAGCATTGCTGTCACTTTAGTTTTACAGTGGCCCGATGTCAGCACGCGAACTTGCTTCGCCCCTTCCTTCTCGACAGTTGTGGTGCCAGGCAAGTCGAAGTAAAGAGGCGTCTGATGGGCATTCCCTATTTGCCCAAGCAGGTAGCCGTTGTTGTGCCGCAAGTTTAGGACGAACCTCTGAAAACTGTAAAGCTTTTTATCGTACTCCTCCGGAAACTTTTCGCATATGCCGTTCGCCTTCAGAGGAAAAAGCCTTTTCTCTTAGTAAAGTTAGTTATTCAGCACCTGCTCGCTTTAAACTGGCTCCGCATCAGCCCTTTTTCTAAGGCTAACTGCGTAGCCTGCACATGGAGCAGTTTTCTCGTCACAGGCTGCTGTGCCGCTCACTGCTCAATCACATACTCGCCGAGCAGCTCTTCAATTTGCGGAAACCGATCCTGCTGTGGTTCACTGAAGCCTTTATCTTTGCTGTCGGCAATTCTTCTGCTTTTATTTCCGCCAGTCCCGCACGCACATTTCGAGAACTCCGAACGACCGCGATGCGGCCCGATTTCCGTCCGTTTCTGCACACGTGATGACTTTTCTTTTAAAAGCGGCATTGTGGTGCACTCGTCGAGTTTTTGGAGTAGGTCCTTCCATGCCGTCCATGCTAATGCACAACAAGATGACGAACTCCTCAGAACACGTACAAAGTGCCTCACATGGGAAACACATAGGCGGAAATGGCCGACGCATCATGCCGACGTACGTAAGGGACGGCCATTTTGGAAATGCCGATGGCAATAGAATGACCGTATTCATTTTTTTTTTCGTACTCGATTCTAACGCGCATGCGATTTATGAACTCGCTCAATCGGAAAAAAGGTGCGCGTTAGATTCGAGTAATTACGGTAGCATATAAGACTATAAAATAACTTGCATGCCATGACTTTTCACCATGGCTTTTCACCATGGCCACCATGACTTTTAATCACATTTGTGAGTGCCAGTGCAAGGTTCTACAGAGAGTCTTACTCCTCGCATTCTTTTGCAGTATCTCCGCTTCCTTCTTTTCACCAGTTGCGTCAATGAGGAACATAAACAATTGAGGGGGGTACCGCGGCACTAATCTGTTGCAACCATTCTTTGCTTTGCGTGGTCGAGCAAGTGTTCACGCAGCAACTCAACTAGCTGGTATTTGAGGGTGGTGACCACAGGGATGTCAATGCAAGTTAGGCATGTCGCAGTAGCCGCAGTAAGCATCGCAGCCTTCACTCAAGCCTACAGCTTTCCTCTGCCATGCAGGTCACGGGTGTTCTTCGTCGCAGCGTGAGTGGGCGTGCTTTATTGCATTACGGCAATGGGATTCGGGAGGAAAGCAATGCAAACATAATTCACCACATTTCTGTGACTGCTTAGTTACTCTTCTGAGGCTGTAAGTGAGCATTGTAATGAATTGAATATCAAAGGAAGCAGCTGCTATTGTAATGGGTACTCATTTTTTTTGTATTGTATACACAACTCTGCATGCAGTAAATGTACGTTACCTTTGGTTTGTGTACTTTTGTGCAATAATGATATCTGAGGTTTCATCTGCTAAAACAGTGATATGGTTTTGAGGCACTTCGAAGTGGACGATTTTTGAAATTTTATCACGATTTTTGAAATTTTATGTTCTTTGACGTGCACTGACGTTTCGTGCACTTGTCAGAGATTATTTATTCAAAACCTGACCTTTCATCATTGCATAATCCTTTTATCCTTGGAGTAAATCCCCTCGTACCACTTGAAAGCATCCAGTCTGGTCAGCTGCCAGCTTGCAAGAATGTCACGTGCTCTGTGACGCCAACAGGCAGGTAAACGGGTGTTCGACACTCGCCGCCATGACTCCCGGTGGCACTGACTGGTACTCCCATGTTTGAATGCACGTATATTCCTCGTAAAGTGAACGGGGGTATGGTCGCTGCTGGAGCCCAGTTTGTATAGCACCAACATGTTGTTCGAAGCTCGCAGGTATGGTCTCGGTCCCAGCCAGTTATCTTTTCTTCCACATTTCTTTCGTCACATTTCCATTACAAAGACTTCTAATAACATCTCCTATATGTTCCTTCGCATTATAATTTGGTAGCTCTCTTTAATATTGTGTCTAACAAAGGAAAATGAGCCCTGAAATTATCACTCCTTTTGTTTATTGATTTTTGTGTTTGTGTGTGTGTGTGTAAAATGTCAACGATCCACTGGAAGGCAACATGCAGGTACATGTCTTGATGGACTAACATATAACAATAACAATTACATTTGACAAAGACAGTGATGCTGTCAGCAAGCATAACAATAATGCAGCAGTTACAACAAAAATGACTGTGGGGTGAGAAAAAATGAAGTTCTGTAATAAAGAAAACGTTTCTTTTGGAAAAAATTTTCTGGAAATGAAGAAACGTGCATTGAAAGAGGCAAGGATACCCTACACAGATGTTGTAAACATTAACTGAAGTGTTAACAGTGTTTGTTGCTGTAAAACTGCTTTCAGTGTTAAAAGTCTTTGAAGCAGATGGTTCATGAAGCTATCACACACTTTATCGCCTTACTATTGTCCGCATGAGGAAGTTCTTGTTTTCTGAAGAGACATCATGCTGGTGGTGTCGGCTGGGGTTCTTGCAGCGAAACTTGTAAAGGTTCTGCTTTTATAGGGAAAGCAGCAAAGAAATGCTGTGCCATGATGAATGGCTCTACTGTTGCAGTGACGTGAACGAAGTGTGTGACATCTGCTTGATTCAGGCCCAAGCTTTGTGTTTGCTTGTTTTTCTGTGGCTGTCCATCTTGCAGGAGTTTCGGGCCAACCGATGCAGAATACTTGACGCAGACGAGATTCGGATGTTTAACGCCATCTCTCCGTCGCTGCGATCCGGTATACTTGAAACAGACGGGATTCGGATCAATCTCCTCAACTTTCCGTCGCTGCGAATACTGAGAATAGACTACTGTCCACCTTTGGTTTGGTGAGCATTCAATAAGTGATGTCGAAGCGTGCGAAGGGATCAGTGTAAGGCAGTTTATTTTTTGGTAATTTTTGAAAAACATTTTCAATACCTTATCAGCATGAGTGCGTAAATGTCTTTGTTCATTAAGGCGGTTTGCAAGGTTTCAACTTTGTACACTACTTTTACGTTTCTATCATGACCTTCTATATAAACTTCCGACCTGCTCACCGGCGCGCTCCCTTACGGCGGCGCATAGGCCTGAAAATTGATGTGTGGGGACCGAAAGTGCCACCAGATGCCGCCAAAGTTTACCCGCATAGCAGACGATGCGCCGCCGTTTATATTTAGTGCGCGGCGAAGTCCCCGCACACTGGTGCACGCGTTCATGTGTGTGTGTGTGTGTGTTTCTGCTTTTAACGTATGCGTCTACTGATTCACGGGGTTTAATATCTCGAGGCAACACGCTGGTCATAATGAGCACAGGAGTCGAGTGGAATTGATGTTGATCAGCCGACTTTCTGTCAGACGGTCGGGAACACATAGGCCGCAAAAACAAATAATATACTAAAAATGAAGTGGGGGAACGACACCGTTACATTTCTAACTTCGCTTCGCTGAGCCTCGCATCAGCTGTGGAAAAGTAATTCAGGGGTTGACGGCACATCTTGAAACACGAGTTTCTGCTGCGCACTCTGCCCTGCTAGACCCACGCTGTCGCCTGTACTCAGGACCAACTCGTTGCCGCTGCAAGAACTGTTTCAAGACACACTATTCCCACGCTGTCCGGATGTGAAGGGTGTGCGAGGAGCGATAATTGTAACCGTCAGGGTCAAGCAAACTTAAAGCGCCGTGAACATGTGGCCCTTGCACATGTCAAAGCTTTAGCAACGTAGCGGCTTGCCGCTTCAACGGGAGTTCGTGCCAACAGTATTTTCAAAACGTCCACCATCTAAGTTTAGTCATCGCGGTTACAGTCAGTTGAAACGTTGATGCTCCTTCAATAAAATTACCACGTATCTTGCATCGGCGCAGCCACCAGGCTTTCTCGTGGCTGCTGGTATACACCGTCTTGAGAATATGCTTCATATAAAAGCATTACGAAACAAACCCAACTTAGTCAGTTGCTCTCTTTATCATTTTATGTATTCCGACTGTCCACTTTGCAATATCACTTTCTTGTTTCACGAAATTTTATATCTGCCAACAAGTTTTACAGTTTGCTAAGCTATTTAACCTACACAGCAATACCTACTATGCGTGCACTGTTTGTGATCAAAAGCTGCATTTCCAAATTTCTTGGTTGACATCATGCACATAATGCATACTGAAGGCCTGTTTGGCAATGATTTCAAAGTACGAAATTTCTATGCTGTTAACACATTCACCATGTCAATTTACTATACACAGAAAATGGTATACTGCTGCCGTCCCTTGACGATGTTGCCGACTATGTATAGCAGCCGATTACACGCAACAGCTTCACACAGGAGCACCTATCGCACGTAGCAAACTTCAGACTCTGTGTTGGCGGCGACTGGGAGCGTACGGAAAATGAAGTGGCCGCTAACACGATGGGGGTTGGTGGTGGCACCACATGTGCTGTAGCCGTTTCGAAAACAAAAAAAAAACTAGACAAGCAAAAGCAAATCTGGCGATAGAGGCAGCGACGCCATGAGCAGGTCGGAAGTTGATATAGGAGGTCTAGTTTCTATACACTCGAACCTCAATATATCGAACGTGGATTTAATGAAATATCTTTAATAACGAAGGGACAATAGTTTTGCAATAGCTGTAGCGTTGAAAATATGCCTTTAGAACAAGTTTTCACATATGATGAATATATTTTTTGTGTAAGATACAACCGTGTTATAATGAGGTATTAGTTAACAGCACGTGACTTTAGGCCTCAGTACATTTCCTTCACCACTTGCTTTCAGCGAATGCAATAAGTTTCCTTTGCTGAAAACTTGCAACATTAATGTAGTTGTGCTTTCAAGTGCGGTGCACTTCAGAGAGGCCGGGCTGTCGTATTCTGTAACTCAAACTTCGATATAATGAACCCAGATATAGCAAAATACCGGTTGTAACGAAGCAAATGAAGAGTAGTCTTGCTGTAGATATAGTGCTAGGAATGTACCTTTATAAGCAATTTCTGGATATGGCGAAACTATTTTCATCTAATATGCAACTTTGTTGTAATGCGGTTTAAAATAGCATGCTGTTGTCGCTTGGCGTAGCGCTTCACTTGTAGAATACGGAGAGAGCTCTTGCGCCAAGTTGAGAAGACTTGTTTTAGTGCCTCGATGATTGATCTCTTATAATCATCAGCAAAAAAGAACCAGTGTGCTTGGCGTAATGCAGGCACAATTTGGTGTGAAAATAGAAAGAAGAGGAAGCAAGTGTGAAAGAGAAATAATGGGCAAAAACATATAAAGACCAAAAAAGAATGAAATAAAAAGTACATAGAGCTACACTGAAAGCTTGATATAACGAAATATTGGTTATAACAAAGTAAATAAAACCAGTCTTGCAATAAATATAGTGTTGAGAATGTACCTTTATAATGAATTTTTGGATATAACAAGCTTTGTTCGTATAATATGCAACTTCGTTTTAAAGAGATTCGAGTGTAAAAAAAAGAAAAGGATAAAGAGAATCAAAGAAGGCACGCTTGGCAACTTTCGTGAGAAGATTGCTTGATTTTCGCGCGTTTGCGTCAGGGATAGTCGGCGCCCTCTCACTTCAGCATGAGGTGTTGGGAGAAGGTGCGCAAGCCTCCCGTTCAGCTTCGTATTGGGTTTTAGTCCTCTTGAGTGGGAGATAGTGTAATCTATTTAAAACTCTCGGGCAGGACCTAATTACATGTTACTGTTAACCAGTAGCGTTTTCAGGCAGCTTGAAGTTGTGTATCTTACTCTCTAAGGTATGTAAACAATGCAATGTCGTTAGGCAAAGCCTTAAAGGCCAACTCCACATTTAAATGCACATTTAAAAATCTCCCAATATTCGTCGAACACATCTGAGCAACCTGAGCTGAACTGAGAAGCTTTTCGCGCAGGGTGCTTCAACATATAAGGTTTGAGTAATCCATGTTAGCACACCTAAATATTTTACTTTTCCATTTGGAACAATAAAAGGCATGCTTGAATTTGACGTGCCTGTTTTGTGTGTTATGTGCCTTTTTAACAGATGCTTGTGTTGCGCTTTTTAAGCATATTTAAAACTAAGTGTATTCATGATTTTACAGATATTATGATGGCACTTCCCGATTCCAACGTTCCTTGAAGACCAGCTATAATGGAACTGTGATGCAGGTTTACTGTTTAATAAATTGTTGCTCGGAGGCAAAGCCTCGAAACTAAGAAAGGACAAAGCCGTTTAAGGTGTGAAAAGAAAAGTAGAAACTTTAAGCCTAATTAAGAAAAAAAGAATGAAGTCGCAATGTACAGACGCGAGAAACTATAGTATGTCCTGTAAGCTGTCCAGCTATAATGATTATGAGAATCAACACTCACCGGTGGCGTTGATGGTGGCGGTGGCTTGGTGGGTTGAGGCGGCAGACGCCGGCGATGTCTCAGCAGGTGGATCACGCACTGACCAGAACGGCGACGCTTGGCGGAAAACGAGGTAGCCCTTGCTTTAGCAAGATCTGCGGTCGCTTGCCGATGCTGCCTCGTGTCGAAGAGATGATCACCCCGCGGAAGGTTCCACCCTCCACGGGTGGTTCGGGATTGGAGTCAAAGCCCGGACACCTGGGACGTGACCTTCAACAGTCACGGCTGGAACGAACACCTGGGACGTGACCTTGAGCTGTCACGGCCGGAACTTTGGAAGGCCGCGTACCTCCGAGTACACCGTGGGCAGCTGGAGCGTCCTGGCCTTGCGTGACTTCACGCGGTCAGGTCCGGAACCCGACTCCGCAGTCACGCGACACCCAGGATCTGCACTCCAGCCAGCTCGATCTCGTTCTTCCCCCGACTGGTCTTCCTCTTCTTACCTCTCGTGCATTGGCAGCGCAACCTTTCGCGCAAACTTCCTCTTCCTTTTGGCGGGCTGCAGTTTCATGCGTTGTGTTTCGCGCCAACGTCATCGTCTTTCCGCCGCTCAATCGAGAAGCATCGCTGCCGTCGCCTCCGAGCACGTTGTACATAACACTACGGTGCCACCACACTTCACAAACACCACCACATCACTATACTACACCACAATAGGCCCCTTTTTAGGAAAGTTTTTCTGCACGAAAAACTGCTGCTCCGTTCTTAGACGATGTAGCTCAAAACACACACTCACACAGTTCACTACATCGTCCAAAGGTCCACATTTATTAACCACTATATACACACGAAGCAAGAAAAAGTATAAACTCATCTAGCAGATAATGAACATCCCCAAATTAGCCTGTATAGTACATCATCTTTTTTCATATATACCCCATTGAGTAAAAAAGAACTACACGTCAAGTTAATGTTACATTGCATGAAACTTCAACTGTTCACATGAAACACCCTTCCGTGGTCCGCAATCAAGATCCAAGAGAAACCACCAGGAAATCGAACTTGACGCTTAAGTTATAGCGTCCCAAACATGACGTTTAATGGCCCTAACCAATCGACAAGAGTGAGGAATTCGACGCCGGGGGAATAATTGTCGACTGTAAGCTCGTCTGAACCTAAAGCTGTGTATCACCAGACGACCAATCTCTAAATCACAAGCATACACGCTGGAATGGCTGTATGCCAGTCAGCAGCGTTGCCTCCAGGCGCGCCAGTACAACCACGTCTGAATGACTTTGTCCTTCCCAGGAACGCCTTGCTTGAGCTCGTAAACCGACAATGGTACAGACACCTTTAGAGAAGTGACCTCTTCAACCGAAGATGCCAGAGAGCACCAGTAGGCGTCCTTCCTCGTACAATGACCTGCTAGACCATTACTTCCTTCGTGTTCACCTTCCATCACTTCAGCTTTTTGTCTTGCTCTTTCATGAAAACTTCCAACCCCTCTGCCTGGGTAATCGTGACCACCTTTATTACCACATAGAGCTGACCTACATTTCAAGTCTACCCTCTGTTCTTGAACACGTGTTTCTGCATTTTGCTCCAGTTTTCTCATGGAAGCATCATCTACAATTTCTCGAGAACTCAAGCCCTCTCTGTGTATGGGCGAGTTATATTCTTCGTTAAAAGCTGTGTACGTAGCGCCTGTTGCTACATCCAGTGGTCCAAAACAATAGGCAGAAACTAGATCGGAACTTTCATTACGGCATTTGCTGGCGTTAGCTAGGAGACCTTCTACTGCTCCTTCAGTGGAGCTCTTCAGAGACATTCCTACCTCTGCATGAAGTGTGTTTGACTTCTTGCAGGTTTCAACAAACCCTTTACTTTGAATGGAACGTTCTTGTTCCATGCTCACGAAGCAAGCCCGTGCTTCAATAAGCTCCACGAGTCTCCTAGTTTCTTGGCTACCCACCTCTCTGTCATCTTCCCTAGTTTCATTCTCTAGCGAAAGGTCATGACGAGGTACAGGGTCAGCCTGACATAAATTCAAATCGTTCGTGATGTAACTGCTGTCAGAGCACACCTCAGCCACTGCTGCACTCCTCTGTATCCCCAGCTGCCCCCTTTTTGCCATTGCAATCTCGAGTCGCCGCTCGAGTTCCAGCATCTCTAATTCAAGCTTTTCTTTCGCCGCCTTTCGCTCTGCAGCCTGTTGCTCACGCTCTATCTCCATCCGCTCTTCATACCACGCTTTGAACTCTTTTTCCTTCAGACCCATGCGTTCAGCCAATTCTAATATCTCCCGCGTGCTGGTCATGGCTCGCACCGCGTCCGAAAATCCAGATAAAAAACGACTTTGTCCTGTCGCGGACGCCAATTTGTGATGCAGGTTTATTGTTGCTCGGAGGCAAAGCCTCGGAGCTAAGAAATGACGAAGCGGTTTAAGGTGCGAAAAGAAAAGTAGAAACCTTAAGCCTAATTAAGAAAAAAAGAATGAAGTTGCAATGTACAGACGCGAGAAACTAAAGTATGTCCTGTAAGCTGTCCAGCTATAATGTTTATGAGAATAAACAGTCACCGGTGGCGTTGATGGTGGCGGTGGGTTGAGGCGGCAGATGCTGGCAATGTCTCAGCAGGTGGATCACGCGCTGACCAGAACGGCGACGCTTGGCGGAAGACGAGGTAGCCCTTGTTTTAGCAAGAACTGCGGCCGCTTGTCGATGCTGCCTCGTGTCGAAGAGATAATCACCCCGCGGAAGGTTCCACCCTCCGCGGGTGGTTCGGGATATGAGTCAAAGCCCCGACACCTGGGACGTGACCTTGAACAGTCACGGCTAAAACGAACACCTGAGACGTGACCTTGAGCTGTCACGGCCGGAACTCTGGAAGGCCGCGTACCTCCGAGTACACCGTGGGCAGCTGGAGCGTCCTGGCCTTGCGTGACTTCACGCGGTCAGGTCCGGAACCCGACTCCGCAGTCACGCGACACCCAGGATCTGCACTCCAGCCTGCTCGATCTCGTTTTGCCCCCGACTGGTCTTCCTCTTCTTCCCTCTCGTGCATTGCCAGCGCAACCTTTCGTGCGAACTTCCTCTTCCTTTTGGCGGGCTGCAGTTTCGTGCGTGACGTTTCGCGCGAACGTCATTGTCTTTCCGTCGCTCAATCGAGAAGCATCGCTGCCGTCGCCTCCGACCACGTTGTACATAACACCACGGTGCCACCACACTTCACAAACACCACCACGTCACTATACTATACCACAGGAACTTACAGGTGAAGTATATGCAGTAGAGTTTTGTGAGAGGCCATTGTCCAGATTTTGTCTGCTCTCACTCAGTGTCAATGACGTTCATGTGTCCTCTATAATTATGACACTAACAGATAACAGTACAAGGAAAAGTATAGGCAATGTTATTAGAAATGATTGTGTAAATGTGAAGAAAGAAAAGTCGACGAAAAGATACCTTGCCACTGGCAGGATCCAAATCTGCGACCTTCAAGTAATGTTTTCGATGCAGAGACTGCTATTAAGTCTCACATTACTTCATTCATAGCGGCGATCTAGTTCTAGCAGACTTCCGTCCCACCGCGGTAGTCTAGTGTAAGGTACTCGGCTGCTAACCAGCAGGTGGCGGGATCGAATCCCTGCTGCGGAGGCTGCATTTTTGCCCCACCATAGTGGTCTAGTGGCTAAGGTACTCGGCTGCTGACCCGCAGGTCGCGGAATCGAATCCTGGATGTGGTGGCTGCATTTCTGATGGAGGCCAAAATGCTGTAGGCCCGTGTGCTCAGATTTAGGTGCACGTTAAAGAACCCCAAGTGGTCGAAATTTCCGGAGCCCTCCGCTACGATGTCTCATAATCATATGATGATTTTAGGACGTTAAACCTAACATATCAATCCTCACTGACTTGATGCCTTGAGGTCGTTTGCAACAAGTTATTGATTAGCTGACATTTTGTAATAAGATCGCCTACTACGCGACGCCGAACATGCAAAAAAAATGACACACCTGCAGTAATGGCACAAAATGACGCTGACAGACGCTTCGTTTAAACCCACATGTATATTCTATAAAGTGGCTGAGGGGATGACCATAAACGTAGCTGAGTGGTAGAGCATCAGACGCATTATTCAACGGTTGCATGTTTGGATCCTGCCGGTGGCAAGATCTATTTTTTTATCCTTTTTTTCTTCCCTTTTAGACTACAACTTGTCATAGTATCCCCTATACTTTCTCGGTGTTATTGTTGGTTAGTTTTCATTAATAGTGTGTCTAATGAAGAAAATGAGCCCATTTACTCTTTCTATACTTCTCCTATGTACGTTGTTGCAGATCCTGAAGGTACAACATCAAAGGGGCCAAGTTAAGCAAAAACTGCCAATGACGGAGTAATGGCAGCCTTTGGAGTTCATATTTCTGACATCAGAAGTCATTTTTGTTACCACTGTCCCAGATTGGCAGTGCTCACGAGCCTGTGGGAAAACTTCTTTCACCAAAGTGCCACGGGAGCGCTCTCTGGAAGGCAAACAGAAGACAGCTGCCTCACCGTGCTTATACCAACAAGTTTTCTTATGCCTCATAATTTTCAGCGTTGTCTTTCTCATGGCCCCCTTAGTCAATGTGCTGCAGTTTACCATGTGTTTTCCAAAAGCTCTCATCTCTGTTGCTTTTTATAATGTGACATAAAACAGTCACTCCTTGGTTTTATTTCACGACAGTTTCTCTAGAAGTTGTGGCTTTTATGCAATTCATTTTTAGTGCTTGGATGCTTAATTCAGCACTTATTGTATAAGTTATTGCTCTCAGAATAAAGTTCCTATTTAAGACTCTTTTTATGTATTGCATTATAGATTGCATTACAAACACTAAAGGTGTGCCGTATGTATTGTTTCATTACAATAGCAACTTTAGGGACACACCGTCGCCATCGGCGTGATGTTCGATATAAAGTGTGCGACGATAACATCGCTCCATGCATCGCATATCCTGTGTGCTGGTGAAGGTTGTGAGAGCTGCTAACGATCGCTCATCAAGTGGAAAGTCAACATGCCGGCTGCCCTTGTTTCCCCAATTCGCTCCATGTGTCTGCATTCCTTGGACATATTTCTGCGAATTGGTATTTTCTCGTTAAAGAACACCAGATGATGAAAATTTCTGGAGCCCTCCATTATGGTGCCTCTCATTTCATATCTTAGTTTTCAGACTTGAAACCCCGGATATAATTATTAGAATTGCTATTTCTTAACGCCACAACTTTTGAAAGGAAGGGCCACTGGGTATAATGCGCGCTTATGTTACGTTAACACATGTCGATTTGCTCGTTGTAGTCTCCAGCGGCTGTTAAGCAACTGTCCAAGGTCAGTCAGGCCTCCGACGGGATGCTAAGAATCTTCGGATCCGAACAGGCCGCCACTGGAATCTGAACTTCGCTGTGTTGAACGTTAGAACACTATCTAGCGAGGCTAGATAAACTGTGCTCTTCAAAAAATTAGAGGGTGTTAAATAGGATCTGATAGGGCACACCGTACTTAGGAGGACACGTGAGGGCTGAATAGACACGTCCTATGCTACCGTGGATTAGTAGTTAAAAGGCAACTAAGGATGAGGTTTCTTATGCACAAGACTATCACTGGCAACGTGGAGTAATACTATAGCATTATTGAGAGGGTGGCCAGTATTATAATTAAGTTTAATAAAAGGTACAAGATGTAGGTGGCACAGGACTACGCGCCTACATTGAACCATGATGATCATTTGGTTGATCACTTCTTTGAAGACGTAGAGTCTGCCATTAATAAAGATGCAGTATACTATTCTGATGGGCAACTTTAATGCCAAAGTAAGCAAGAAATGGGCTAGAGACCATGCAGGGGGGGAATATCGCACCACCTCTAGAAATACCAGAGAGGAGTCACTAGTAGAGTTCGCAGACCGTATTAACTCGCGGATCTTCAATACCTTCTTGAGAAAATGGGCTAACCATAAGTGGATGTGACGAAGTCTTGATTGCAAAACTAAATGCGAAATCGATTTCATTCTGTGTGCACACCCAGGCATTGTACAGGGTATAGTAGTAGTTGGCAAGATTCAATGCAATGACCATAGGATGGCAAGAGCTCGTATTCACCTACATTTGAAAAAAGCCAAGGAATAAACTAATATGCAAGAAGCCAAATAATGAGCTAGCCATGAGAGGGAAAGGACAGGAATTCAAAGCTTCGCTTCAGAGTAGATTCGAAGCTTTAAATGGGGTAACCTAGATTAGTGTTGACACAATGAACAACAATCTTGCTAGTATCTTCAAAGTTTGCAATGGAAGTCTGAGTTACAGTCACTAGAAACGGCACTGGCAAGCGGCAGTATTGACTGTTAAGTTGAATATGTATGTACAGTATATTTTGTATTGACTTGTGCAATGTATGCCATGTGTGCCGAACTGTCGTAAAAGCAGAAGCCTTTGTCAGGCCACATGGCCTTTAGCTTCTGCTTTCTTTCTGTCATAAACAGAAGAAACAAAGTCAATTCAATCTCGGGTGACGAAAGGTGTCATTAAAAGACAAGCCATGAATGCCTCAGATGCAATCGACAATAAAGAGCTAGTGGAGTTTTTGAAGTTAATCAATAGGCGCAAGGTAGCCGACATTAAAAAGTATAAGATGAGAGAATTGAGCAGGCTGTAAAAAGTGGCAGAAGCCTAAAAACTACGAAGGCAAACTTGTGCATAGGCAAAAATTGAAAGTGTGCATTAAGTAAAAAGGTGGGTAATGTCATAACCAATATGAATATGGTAGTTGAGGTGGTGGAGGAGTTCTGCAGAAAGCTGTAGAGAAGCCGAGTGAAGCAGAATGATATTGTCACGACGTCAAAATAGAGGTCTTGCTGCAGAGATTGAGACACCAGAAGCAGGTTGATCTTTTTAATTAGAACGCGCAAGCGAGTTCTTTTTTTTCGTCCATTTCATAGTCCTTCGTGGCACATGCACAACTGCCATCGTCTTTCTTGAGCAAGCACGTGAGATTTGCCTCCCTCCGAAAGAAGCATCGTCCCGAGGCGCAACTAGGTACTCTACCAGGCGTATGAAGTGGTCGTACGAAAACGGCAACTGGGAGCTAATTAACTCGATAAATACGGTTTCATACGCACGTCGTGCACGACTTCGGGCAAATGCTTTTGGCGCTTAGAACTACAATCAGTGTCGGGGACAACTTCGTAGTTCACGTCGTTCAAGCGTCCCGTGACGCTGTATGGACCGAAGTATCATCTTAGCAGTTTCTCAGACAGTCCACGTCGACGTATCGGAATCCAGCCCCTCACTTTGTCGCTTGGTGTGTAGCTAATAAACAGGTGTCAGGTGTCGTAACGTTGTGCATCTTGATGCTGCTGATGACAGATGCGCACGAGCGTGTGCTGTCTGGCTTCTTCGGCATGCTGAGTGAATTCTTCGGCGTCTACATGGACGTCGTCACACTCATGCGGCAACATGGCGTCCAATCTTGTCGTGACTTCGCGACCATAGATCAGACTGAACGGTGTCATTCCAGTGGTTTCTTGTCGAGCGGTGTTATCAGCAAAGGTCATGTACGGCAATATCTAATCCCAGTTTTTATGTTCCATGTGAACGTACATTCTGATCATGTCTGTGAGGGTCCTATTGAGGTGCTCCGTCAATCCGTTTGTCTGCGGATGGTATGCAGTTGCTCTCCGGTGAGCTGCACCTCTGAGTCTGAGAATCGACTCCAGAAGCTCTGCGATGAAGGCAAGGTTCTCTGTCTGTGATCTCTGTTGTCAGAGCGCCATGCCAAAGGACGATGTTTTCGATGAAGAACTGAGCGGCTTCTGCTGCTGTGCCGCACTGCATAGCTTTAGTCACCGCATAACGGGACAGGTAATCAGTGACCACAATAATCCATCTGTTCCCTGTTGTGGAAGTTGGAAAGGGACCCAGGAAATCCATTCCAATCTGGGTGAACGGCTTTTCTGGTGCTTCGACTGGATGTAAAAGATTGGCTGGCTTGGTGGGAGGCGCTTTGCATCTTTGGCAGTCGTTGCAAGTTCGCACGTGATGGTTAACAGCAGCAGGTAACTTTGGCCAGTAGTACTTGCATCGTAGTCGGCACAAATTTCGGGTGTAGCCTAATTGACCAGAAGTTGCTTCATCATGGCACGGTTATTTTTTTTTTCTTTTCGAAGAGAGGCAGGCATGGCGAGCAAGTGCAGCTTACCGGTTGGTGAGAAGTTTTTCTTATAGAAAACATCGTGTCACAAGCAAAAAGCTGGCAGTCTTCTAGCAAATAACCGCGGCACGTCTTTACGTCGTCCTTCTAAATATTCAATGAGTGGTAACAGCTCAGGGTCACTGCGCTGCTCTCGTGCAATAGTGGCCGTGTTGACAACTCCCAAGAATGCCGCGTCGATGTTTTCGGCATCAGGAGCGAGTTTCCACTGGCGACCGTGAGAGACAGTCGCTGTGTCTCTTCCCAGATTTATAAACAATGGTCATGTCAAACTCTTGAAGCCTTAGGCTCCAGCGCGCCAAACGACCAGATGAGTCTTTAAGGTTGGTGAGCCAGCACAAAGAGTGATGGTCGCTAACAACCTTGAAAGAGCGGCCGTACAAATACGGACGAAATTCGATGACTACCCACACCACGGCGAGACACTCCTTCTCGGTGGTCGAGTAGTTCTCCGTGCGAGAGAGTTCTGCTGGCGTAGGCTATTACTCTTTCACAGCCGTCTTGCCACTGCACCAGAACGGCACCTAGACCTACATTGCTGGCGTCAGTGTGAAGTACTGTTGGGGCGTCCTGGTCAAAGTGCGCCAGGACTGGAGGTGTTGGCAACCGTTGTCAAAGTTCATTGAATGCCATTTGCTCCTGTTCACCCCAAAAGAAGGGGACGTCCTCATGTGTGAGTCGTGTCAATGGCACCGCAATAGACAAAAAGTCCTCGATAAATCGCCGGTAATATGCGCACAACCCTAAGAAGCATCTCACAGCCTTTTTGTCTTGGGGTGCAGGAAATTGCGCTACGGCGTCTATTTTCGGCGGGTCTGGTCGAACATCCCCATGACTGACGATGTGGCGTAGAAAGCTGAGTTCGTTGAAACCGAAATGACATTTTTCTGGTTTTAAGGTCAGGCCGGTCGAGCGTATGGCTTGGAGTAGGGTGAATGGACGGCTGAGATGTTCCTCGAATGATGCTGAGAATACAACAACATCGTCCAGATAGACCAAGCATGTTTGCCACTTCAGGCCCGATAGTACGGTGTCCGTGAGATGCTGAAAAGTGGCTGGCGCCAGTCACTACCCAAAAGGAAGCAGCTTAAATTCGTAAAGGCCATCAGGCGTCACAAAGGCCGTTTTTTCACGATTTGTCTCGTCGACTTCTATCGTCACTAGAAGTCGTCGTCTCGTCGACTTCTAGTGAAT
This sequence comes from Rhipicephalus annulatus, assembly GCA_013436015.1. NCBI lineage: Eukaryota > Metazoa > Arthropoda > Arachnida > Ixodida > Ixodidae > Rhipicephalus > Rhipicephalus annulatus. The sequence continues at coordinate 347,143 of WOVY01013673.1, forward strand.
CGTCTATGCGAGGCAGTGGATAGACGTCTTTCTTCGTGACTTGGTTCAACTTGCGATAATCAATACAGAAACGCAAGCTGCCGTCTTTTTTCTTGACCAAAACCACGGGGGACGCCCAAGGACTTTTCGAAGGTTGTATGGCGTCAACCAGGAGCATCTTGTGTACTTGCTTCTGAATCTCGTCGCATTCTTTCGGAGCCACATGGTTGGGGTTCTGCAGAATAGGTCAAGTGTTGTCTTGAGTAATGATGCGGTGCTTGGTCAATGGTGTCCGCTGGACCTTTGACGTACGTGAAAAGCAGTCTTCGAATTGGTGTATAAGTCCAAGCAGGCGCTTTCTATCCGAGGGCGGTAGCGTGGAGCAGATGTCCACCGACAAAGTTGTCGAGGCAGGGACTGTCGCGTCGTCTGGTTGCAAAGCACAGCAATCCCCGGCTTGGTCTATATCGTCGAAGTAGGCATTTGCGGTACCCTTCTGGATTTGACGGCACTCGTTGCTGAAGTTTCTGAGGAGCACTTCTGCCTGTACACCAGTAAGCGTTAGGATGCCTCTCGCGATGGAAATGCCTTGCGTGAGTAAAAGAGCGACTATGTGCTCTCACATCTTTATAGGAAGGGCACCCACTGGACACAGACACAAGGCAGCAGGATCTCGGTGGGAGTGTCACATCGTCGGCTATTTGCAAACTGCTGCATAGTTCGTCGCTGCTGTCGTCGACATACGGACGTGCGCAAAACGTCACCCTACGTTGAGGGATGTTGATAACAGCGCCATGATCTCGAAGAAAATCCATGCCCAAAATTAGCTCTTTACAGCAGTCTGGCAACAGGACGAAAGTGGCCACGAAGCTAGAATCCCCAATGCGAAGTCGAGTGGTGCATTTACCCGTGGGAGTCATCAGCTGACCACCAGCACTCCTTATGTGCGGCCCTGACCCCGGTGTCTTGACCTTTCTAAGGCGGTCAGCGAGTTCTTGTCGCATGATTGAGAAGTCGGTGCCAGTGTCCACCAGTGCTGTAACGTGATGTCCGTCAATGAAAACGCCAAGATCAGCACGTACAACTTCACCGGCATTAGTATTCGTCGTCGTATTTGTCGTCATATTTGTCGTGGTTGTCATATTTTTTTTGCGATGATAGGGGGAACTTTTCGGTGTCTCGACGATTGGCAACCTTGCCCACGGTGGTCGCAGCAGTTAGTTTCCCCGGCACGGGCTAGGCGAACGGCCTCTGGTGACGTCCGCGTAGCTCTGAGGGAAGTCACGGTGACGCGCAGGAGATGCAGATCGCCAACGACGCGGTGTGGTTGCTTGGCCAGTCGACAGTTGATCGGCATCGTGGGCACGACGGTCTTCAGAGCGAAAGGAGCGGGACGAGAAAGGTTCCCGAACCCGGAATCGCTATGACGACAATAGCGGGCAATGTGACCTGGTTCTCCGCAGCGGAAGCAAATAGGTCGACGGCCGGCCATGCGCCACAAGTCTGTTCGATGAACTGGTGGTCGTCTCATGGAATCCCGTTGCCACCAAGGTACGGCAGCGGGTCATGGCTGGAAGAGTGTTGCCACAAATTACGGTGGAGGACGACAGACCGCATCAGCGTAGGTCGCTGGATGTGGCTCAGGATTTGGCGCGGGTGGTGTAACGGCTTGCCCTCAACTCCTGGCGGACGATTTCGGCAACACATGGGATGGGCGGTTGGGTAGGAGGGATGAAGAGGGCCCGAAGTTCCTCACGCAGTATTTTCTTAATCATTTGTCGCAGGGAACTTTCACATACGGCAGTGTTCTCAGCTGCAGCACTTACCACGGTGTGGTTCGGCAGGCGGTCAAAGTGTCGGTATTGTCGCAGTGCGCGTTCGATGACAGTTGCCTCTCTTATGAACTCATCTATTGTTGTAGGTGGATTTCGTACAAGGCCCGCAAACACTGGTTCTTTGACACCCTGCATTAGGTGAAGCTCCTTCTTCGCCTCGGGCATGTCAGGGTCAGCTCGTCGAAACAGACGGATCATACCCTCTGCGTACATGGCGGCTGTTTCGTTGGGTTTTTGTAGACGAGCCTCAATTAGTTGCTGTGCGCGATCCCGTCCGTCCGTGTTCGAAAATGTGGCGAGGAGCTTTCGACAGAAATCTTCCCAAGATTGAAAAGTAGCCTCGTGGCTCTCGTACCACGTGCGAGTGCTATCTTCCAGGGCGAAATATTCACGGCCAAGTTTGTGCTGTTCATTCCAGTGGTTAGATACGGCGACCTGTTTGAACTAATCGAGCCAGTCTTCAACGTCCTCGTACTCTTCCCCATGGAAAACTTCAGGAACGCGAGGATGTTCAAGAGTCACCTGGGAGGGAAGAGTGGTCTGTGATGGAAGGGTAGCCGTGGATGTGGTAGGAGCTGCCATGCTGGTTAGAGGCGGAACAGGTGTGGACTCCGGACTTAGGCCTAGTAGGCGCCGACTGAATCGGTGCACCGGAGTCGTGACGAGGGGCTGGGTCTCTGGACTAGATGAACAGGTCCGAGCAAGACTTTCCTGCATCCGGTTGTAGGCTCCAGCACCTCCACCAGTGTTACGACGTCAAAACAGAGGTCTTGCCGCAGAGATTGAGACACCAGAAGCAGGTCGATCTTGTCTTGTCGCCTAGGATATCTTGGCTCATACCCACATGGGGGATTGGTCGATCTTTTTAATTAGAAGGCGCAAGCGAGTTCTTCTTTTTCGTCCATTTTCTAGTCCTTCGTGGCACATGCACAACTGCCATCGTCTTTCTTGAGCTAGCATGTGACAATATAAGAAGCAATAATAGCCCAAAGGAGTTTGACATCTTACTAGTAACTACAGGGATAGTAAGAAAAGCTGTAGAAGGAATGCACAGTTACTGGTGAGGATAACGTAACAACAGACCTGCTGGAAGATGGTGGAAATATTGTGTTGGAAAAGCTGGCCACCTTATTTCATTTCATTTTATTTACCCTCAGGACCATATGGCATTATAGAGGGGAGTGGAAACAAAGTTTACAATGAAAAAGAAAATACAGCATGCGAATATACAGCATAGAAAATACATATTATACAACAGAATGTACAGCAGAGAAAATACAGCATGAGAATAAACAATGCAGCAAATATAAAAAAAAAATTGTAAAGAAAAACTCCTAATTATACAATAGTAGCTGTGCAATGACAGTGAACATATTACAATTTTGAGTAATGTTTAGCTCATACAATAGTGAGCAAGGTTTGACGGAAAATATTGTTATTAGTAATAGTGACGGTGTCTTCGGGAAGGTGGTTCCAATCTACTGATGTACGAGGCATAAATGATCGATAAAAACACTGGGAGTTGCAGGATGCGATTCCAACCTTATGACGATGGTCGATGCGAGGGGATATGTACTGAGGATTGAGGATTAATTCGTTATGTAGGGTGGGATGATGGAATAATTTGTGAAATGTACTCAAACGAGATATTTTCCGACGGGATGCAAGGGAAGGAAGGCCTAGGCTGGATTTCATTGAACTGATACTGGCGATGCGATTGTAGTTAGAAAGTATGAAACGGGCGGAGTTATTCTGTACACACTCAAGTGAAGTAACCAGGTTATCGTGGTAAGGATCCCACACTGATGATGCATATTCAAGTTTGGAACGTAATAATGTTTTGTACAACAGAAGTTTTAGTGCAGAAGGTGCTTTTGAAAAGTTACGACGTATGTAGCCTAACATGCGATTAGCATTATTAGTAATGTATGCGATGTGGAATGCCCAAGATAAGTTAGATGTGATAAGAATGCCCACGTATTTACACGAGGAGACTGGATCAAGCAGGAAGTCGCTTATGTAGTATTTAGGTTGGGTGTTAGCCGATCTAGTTATGTGCATTACCTTACATTTAGCGATGTTTAAGTCCATTCGCCATGTGCTGCACCAAGCTGTTACTTTGTTAAGATCAGATTGGAGGCTTAAACTGTCATTATTACTAGTTATTTCACGAAAAATGACGCAGTCATCTGCAAAAAGATGAATGTTAGAAGAAAGTGAAGACGTGAGGTCATTAATATAAATTAGAAACAAAAGTGGACCAAGAACTGACCCTTGCGGTACACCTGAGTGGACCGCAGCAGATGACGAATTGTGATTGTTAGCAGTAACATATTGAACACGGTTAAACAGAAAACACTCGATCCACTTGAGTAAACTATTGTCAATATTTAGTAGGCTCAGTTTGAACAGTAGTAGTTGATGACAGACTTTATCAAAAGCCTTACTGAAGTCTAAAAAAACGCAATCAGCACATGATGAACAGTCTAAAATGTGATGCAGTTTGTGAGTGAAATTTATGAGCTGTGTTTCGCATGAAAAATGTTTGCGAAAACCATGTTGTGCTGGTGTAAAAAAAGAGTTCGATTCAAGGAAGTTCATGAGGTTGATGAAAATGACATGTTCTAATAATTTACAGGAAGTACTTGTTAACGAAATAGGGCGATAATTTTTCAGAGAGTGTTTATTGCCCGACTTAAAGATTGGGATCACCCTCCCGATTTTCCATTGTGTAGGAATGGTTGATGTATCTAAGGACTGTTGAAAGATTTTTGTTAGTATCACTGAACTGTAAGTAACGGTGCTTTTCAGAAATTCGGTACCAATATTGTCATGGCCAGGGGATGAGTGAATGGGCAAGTTATCTATGAGTTTAGCGATACCGGAGTGTTCAGTGGAAATAGGTGGCATGGCAATATAATTGAAGTTTTGCACATGGGGTTGGACGACGTTAACAACTCGAGAAAAGTTGTTTTTAAAAGTGTCATTAAGTAGATCGGCGCACATGTCAGTAGGAACTGAATTGTCAAAATCATCTACTAGAACTATGGTGTTATCTGGTAAAGGGTTAATCAAGCGCCAAAATTTACGTACATTATGTGCAAGCATATCTGGGAGAGTTCGAGAAAGGAAATGTAATTTAGAGGATTTTAAGGCGGTAAGATAAGCGTTGTACACTGCTTTGTAAATCGCCCAACGGTCTTCAGAAGGCGCTAGTTTTGCTGATCTGTAAAGTCGTTTTTTTATGGTTTGATAGGCGTTTGGTGTAGGTGTTGTACCATGGTGCCTGGTGATTAGAAATGATGGTTCGGTTAGGAATGTATTTCTTAATAAGTACGTCTACTTTTGCAGCAAAAATATCCCAGTTCGGTTGGACAGAGCGATCACTGAACTGTATAAAAAAGGAAGCAACGAAGTTCGAGAGTTCGTCATTAATGGCATCAAAATTTGCATTACTGTAATCGACTATGTGTTTTTTAACTGGTTCGTTTTGGGGGTGGCATTTTAAGGTGAAAAGCAAGCATAGAATGATCACTGATACCAGGCATATAAGTGATTTCAGAGGCTAGATCAGGCGAGTTGGTCAAGATAAGGTCAAGGGTACTTGAAGTGGTACTGGTTATTCTTGTAGGTTGGGTCACCAGTTGACACAGGCCAAAAACAGAACACATATCTACGAAATCTTTGGCTTGTGCTGAAAAAGGTGATAAGCTCGATGGATCAGTGTTCCAATTTAAGTTGGGCAGGTTAAAATCGCCTAGTAGAAACAGAGGCGTGAAAGATAAGCGCGAAGCGACCATGTTTATGGAATCGTGGAGTTCACTTATGAACGTTTCCGACGATGAAGGCGACCGATAGCATACCCCTAGGATTATTTTTAAGTGATGAATTGTTAGCAGAACCCATACTATTTCAATGTCGTGATTAATCTGTATACATGACGATGGAAAGCATTTTGATATAGCTAAGATTACGCCTCCCCCTCGGCACAGTGTGCGATCACAGCGATAAATAGTAAAGTCTTGCGCATTATCAAACAATTCATTGTCATGCGTATTTGGAGAAAGCCACGTTTCAGTAAGTGCAATCACATAAGCGCCGCACGAATCTATCGCGGATGATAAGGAGTCAGACTTGTTAGCAATGCTTCTTTTGTTTGAATAAAGGAAGGATAGGTTCGCTTTAGAAGCAGGTAATAGACCGGCGATCTCCCCTCTTGCTTCCCTATTTTGAACTGTTTGTAGGTTGATGTCGAGCGTGGCCTGCGTAAGAAGCTTGTGATAACGATTCTTCGACAATGCCAAGGTTAGTATTGTAGATATAACACTTGCCGTTACCTAGCATCTTATTGTAGCGAAGTTTAAAGGATGCAGCATTAGGCTGATTGTTACGAAGTTCAGTTAGCTTTTTGCGGGCGAGGCGGGTGGTTGCTGAAAAATCTTCTGATACACCGATGTTTCTTTGTTTTAATTGGCCTCGTAGCGAAAAAAGTTGCTCTTTAGATTTGAAGTCGGTAAGCTTGACAATTATCGGGCGGCACTTGGTAGGAGAAAAGGAACCTAGCCTGTGTGCCCTCTCAATCGTGCTTCCTGTGAAGGTACTTTAAACTGACTTTATTTCAGAGGTTAATTTGGCTTCTGTCTCCTGCCATGTTTCTTTGCAATCGGGGAAACCAAAGAAGAAAAGATCGTTTCGCCGTGAGCGATCTTCCAAGTCATCAAGTCGTGTCTGGAGTGAAAAATTGCGTGCTTCGAGGTTGTTGACCGAAGCATGCACTTCAGATAGCTCTTCATTAACTTTCTCGAGGACTTCCGATTTTTGCTCGAGGTCGTCGAGGCGCTTTTGTACGGCGATAATCTTTGCCTCTATGTTCTTCTGGCCACATTTAATTGACTTCATATCAGCTGCTAATTCGTTCTGAACCTTTGCACTTTGTAATGATCTTCTATGAATATTCTTGATTAATTTAAAAAGAACATACATTTGCTCAGTTGGGTTTTCAGGCAGAGATTCGATATCTAATAGATTTTCTGAGTGCGTAGTTGGTCCCGGATTCGCTTCAATGTCACCAGAGCGTAATAAAAGCAATGCCACTAAAAAACAGTCTAATACAATTTTACATAACATGTGTGGACACGGGAACGCTAGCAGAAAGGCGTCATCTGATTTTCTAGCAAATAGCGGTAATGGTTTACACACCTGCATGTTGAACAGTAGATTAGGAAAACTTGATGTGATGCTGTTCCCGTGTCCACTGAAGGAAGCTCGGTAAAAGCAGCAGCTTAAGTTCTTTTCTGGGCATGATGTCAGGGTCGATGTGGTTGGCAGTCCGTATTCCACAGCCGAAGAAAGCTTTGCCGGCAAGTGCACATGTTCGGAGTCGATGCCGGACGAAAGCACTATCGGCACCATCGGCGCAGCAGGGGCGGTTATCGGGCTGGCAAAGGCAACCGCTGACCATGACAGCAGGAGTAATGGTGATTCCTGCATGTTGAACAGTAGATTAGGAAAACTTGATGTGATGCTGTTCCTGTGTCCACTCTGTATAAACTGTTTCTTGACTGAAAGAGTAGCAGAATCTTGGAAGAACGCCAACATCAATTTCATACATTCATGCATTCATACATTCAATTTCATGCTGATCATGGGAGAGGCCTCTGTCCTGCAGTGGGCGTAGTCAGGCTGACGGCAATGACACCCATAAAAAATGCAAAAACGAGCATTTTGCATGTGCGCAGTGACTGGCATTTTGAAAAATAGTTGCACGTCGTGGATGTAAACGTGGGGTTTACACTTTCCTTCGGTTTCCGTCGCGGCATATGCACTGCCATTTTCAAACGAGAAAGCCGGCAGAATGGTTTTGAGCTGCAATGCGCGAAGTCACGGATAAGGTTCTCACTAACTGCACCAAATTCTGAGAAGAGATGGATTGAAAAAAGCACAAAGAGAAAGAAAAAACACTTCTTTTGCCATACATAATGCTAAAATTAACAAATCCTCATGAAGAATAAAGCTAAGTCCTCGCTGGTATTCCTCATAAACCACTGTAAATAAATGCAATTTTAAAGCCGACAACTCGTATGTCTAAACTCTTGCACAGTTACCTTGCTGTCTCTGATGCCTACAACCTATTTGCATACTTACATTGCTCTATTAGGTTTGATAAATGTACTTGGAATGTGCATTGTGACATCATAAAGATTCAACCATAAAGGTGCGAAGTGTGCGTGAAACAAAAATCTCTGATGTTTACATGAGTGTGTATGTTCTTTGGATGGATAGGTGCCTGGCTGAGCCGCACTGGAGGCTTATGGTAAACCACTGTAGCCCATTGCCAGGGGTTGCATCACCTTATACAGGATAAAGTTTACATGAATGGACACGGGTCCACCTGCATACAAAAAATGCTAAAATCACTGTTGCGCAATACGAGCACAACTATACCGGAAAGGTTGCCAGAGTAGTAAGCTCTTGTAATCTGACTGTCCAGAGGGGTTTGCATGCGGAACGCATTCCTTGTGAGAGAACCAGACAATAAAGCTGCATTGGCAGGATGTGCTTTGGCCCCTCTGCATAGGGGATGCCGCAGCTAGGAGTCTGTTCTCGCAGGCTTGTCAGAGAAGTTTCCAATCCATTCATGCCTCGGAGGTGCGGGTGGTTGTGCACTCACCTCTGATCATGCCCCTCTCTACCTCAACGCAATACGTGGTGGGCAACCTGTGAGTGGCCACGGAGCTCACACAACTTACAGAGAGGATACAACGGGGAGTCCGCTTCACCCCCGTGCTGAGTGGCGATGGCACCAAGTCATTGGGGCCGCCACTACCACTATATCAATTCAAAAATATTAAAGAACACTGTTTATGTGTCTGGCATTATCCAGTTCCACATTTTTCGGCAGTCGCTCGCTACAGGAATGTTGCCTTCTGACTGGAAGATAGCGAAGGTAGTGCCAGTTTATAAAAGTGGTAGTAAAAGTTCGCCTGGAAATTATCGCCCCATGTCCTTGACGTGCATATGTTGCAAGATGCTTGAGCATATCATAGCTTCTAACATTTATGCGCATCTAGAATCTAACAATTTCTTTTTCCTAAACCAGCACAGGTTCCAAAAGGGTCGTTCTTGCGAGACTGAACTCTTTGATTTCACCACCGACCTACATTCTAACATGAACAGTAATCTACAGACAGATTGTTTACTTCTTGATTTTGCAAAGGCATTCGATCATGTTGCTCATTGTCGCTTTGTATTAAAACTGTCATCACTAAAACTTGATTCACTCACGCTAACATGGCTCAGAAACTTCCAACAATTTACTGGCTCAGAAACTTCTAACCGCCAACAATTTACTATCGCCAACAATCACTCTTCATCACTCTGTTACATTTCCTCTGGTGTACCACAGGGCTGTGTTCTTGGTCCCTTACTTTTCCTTATCTACATTAACGACCTGCCTGACAACTTATCCTCATGTATGCGTATATTTGCCGATGACAGCATCATCGATCGTCCCATCCGCAACAATAGCGATAATCTAACTCTTCAAAAAGACCTCGAGCGTATAATTGAGTGGTGCAAAACATGGCAGATGACACTTAATGTTTCCAAATGCAAACTAATCATTTTTAGCCGCAAACGTGATAATTTAATAGCCAATACATAATTGATAATACCATTGTAGAATGCACTGATAATTACAAATATCTAGATATAAACTTAACTTCTACACTTTCGTGGTCCACACATATCACTTCTATCTGTGCCAACACATGAAGATAATTAGGTTTTCTGTGCCGAAATCTATACAGTGCTCCCTCCGATGTTTGCAAACTGGCTTATCTTGCTCTAATCCGTCCTCAACTGGAGTTCGCATCTTCCATTTGGTCACCATATCAACAATACCTCATAGATAAGTTAGACTGTATAGGGAACAGAGTTAGTCGATTCATAGCGCGTAATCACCGCTACCCGTCCAGCGTAACACAGATTAAACATAGCCTTGCACTCGAGCAACTGAAAATTCGCCGCGACATCTCACTTTTATCATCACAAACTCATCCTCACCAGCATGATGCCATCTGTTCACCTTAATCTAGCACATCGAACTTCGAGCAGACTACATAACACCTTTAGCTTATTACGCATGTACGGCAATACAACGCTTTCAACCAGTCGGCTCTTCCACGAGCTATTCGTTTGTGAAATGATTTGCCAGATGATCTTGCGTCAGAACAAGACCACACAAAGTTCTATCATACTCCTAAAAAATACTTATGCACCAAAATCTGCTCTATCGCATCTTGGTAATCATCAGTGTTTATAGGATTGTTGCCGATGTTTTTGCACTATTGCTAGGCTGTAGTTACTGTCATAATAGTACAGCAGCGATGTGTAGAGGCACTGCTAGGTGGTGCCTAAGAGGCATATGATCATATATGTACACAGTTGTAAATAAAGCAGTTGGCGAAGAGCCCTTGTTCGTGGCAAATGTTCTGTCACTCGGCGCTTCTCGCTCAAGTCGTGGGTGGCTGCCACCGGCATCGTTGGCATGCTGCCGCTTCGTTCTTCTCTTCGTCGACGTCGCGGCCACATCAACCCCGGTACAACATTTCTGCCCTGGCCGTTTGCAGCTAAGCTGAACATCCGCGTGTTCCTGCTCAACGTGCCCATAAGGTCTGATTCGCTTTTACTCGCATGGGCGCAGACGTTACGGGGACCCCGAGCAGACGATGCGAAGCTGTTGTTGAGCAGTGCTGCAGAAGGTCACGGCAGAAAGACTGTCATAGTAAGAAGACATCCACGATGTTGTAGCGCCATCTACATTTGAATGAGCAAACCAGCTGCGAAAAATCGTCTATAAAGAGTAAAGGGCAGCAGTGGCGTACCAATTCTTTCGTGTGTGGGGGGGGGGGGGGCAAACGTAGCTCACTCATCAGCCATATATATATGTATATATATATATACCTATATTTGTGTGTGTGTGCGTGTGTACGTATGTAGTATTTTGAACTCTAAACGACAATTCGAGTTGAATGAGAACAAGATAGCCTGACTCTTCGTTAGGCCTGCATTGTGCTAAAAACCAGTCTCTCACCTTCTCCCTGGTCCAGTGGGTCAGGCTGCGGGATGATTGGTCCATAAAACGATTGCTCATTCACATTAATAACGAAGCAGGCAAAGCAGTATACGCTTTCACGCCTTGTACTGTAGCCTGCTTTGCAATGCTACTGAAACAAGGTGCGAAAACATCGCATAGGCGGCCGGCAAGGCAAAGAGCCTTCAAGGAAAATGGTCTCAGCAGAAATGTTGGAAATATTTCACTAAATTAATACATTTTCTTGATAACATTTTTATTTCCTCGTAACAATATGATTAAGAGATTACTATGTTGAAGGAAAAATTCGCCTCAGTTGTTGGTTCCTCCAGCGTACAGCGACCAATGTCGAAAGTGGGAAGGCTCAGCCCCCCCCCCCCCCCCCAAACTTTTCTCAGTGGGGGGTCTCGCGCCCTCCTGGCTTATACGCCTACGAAGGGCAGTGCTTCTCAAAGAGCTGCTGTTGTTCAGAGAGAGAGAAATATTTCAATGAAGAGCTGGAGATGTTTGGCTTTTCGCCTGACATGCTACTTCAAGTGCTGAGTGATGACTATGATACATATCGTGATAAACACATAACGCATACAGCCACACATGTAGACGGTGCTATTTACAAAATTTCATTCAAACTTGTGGCCCGCAAAAAAGTAAGCAACACTTTCGTGGCATGTAGTGCATTGGAGCAGTTTTGCCATGGGCTCAAAATGTGTGTCAACGCCAAATTGAACTGCTGTAGGAGATTTAAAGCATCCTTCAGAGACTTCCAATTGGTGTAAGTGGTACGAGGTTTGTGGGTGCTTCAACATGGCAACACTTCATATGAAGGATCATGTCACAAGCCACGTTAAAATGTAAGCTCAGAATTATATTTAATATATGATGTCATCGAAATGGGACTAAGTCGCAATCTGTAACTATCCTACGTTCATGAGTGGCCTAAATTAGTAGACTTGAACAACCGCACATCGAAAAGTGAAAAGAGGCAAAGTCAAGTTCCTCTCATCACTAGTCCAATCAAGGTGTGAAACTGTGACGGCCATCTAGCACACTTGCCATATGGCTCAGTTAGCTAACTAATAGGAACAGGCAGCATACAAAAAAAAATTGTTACCAGAGAACAGCCACTACATAATTTACCATACAAGTTCCACTATGCAAGATAAAGAAAGATGCAGCACTTGCGTTTATTGGCTACAGCACAACATTACATATTTTTTTTCCTTAACTCTATCGCAAGAACTGGCCCAGGAGTAATTAGTTATGAGGTAACGGCTGGTCTGCGGGCCTGGTTGGGTGAGTAGCTTGAATGTGTTCATGCGGTATAGTAATAGTTGCTCTACGTCCTGAGACCAGGATAATATAATTATATGAGATATGCCAAAGAGGAGGGCTTTAGTCCATTTAGTATGCTTGAACATGCACTGACATCGCACAGTAGACGAGCTTCTAGCATTTGGCCTCTGTTGAAATGTGGCTGCCTTGGCCGGGATGAAACCAGCCACTTTTGAGTCAGCAGTTGGGCTCTAATTAGTACTATACCATGACGATATACTGATGTGGCATACTTCTGCCCACTGCAGCTTTAGATGTGTATAGGCCCGTAGTATGCGATAAGTGAAAAAATATGAAAGATCCTTAAAGTTTGCCTTTAAGATTTGAACGCGATAGCGGTATTCTGTTGCTAGTGCGTACTTCAAGCACTTAGTGCGTGAAATCTTTTCTAACATATAACACCTGCTACAAGGTCAATACGCGCAGTAACGTGTGCGAGTTTTGTTGGGGGTGCTCCACCTTAAACCATAAAGTCATGATGATAATCACGTCCTGTGACACCTGATGGCAACGAACGCTTGTACCACACATTATTACATCCATATTTCATGTTGCATAGTGAAGCATGTATACAGGACATGTGCATTTGTAAAGCATGGAAATAACCTTCACTGCATTTTCAAGCTGAACAAGTCCTTTTTGAGGCCCACCACGGTGGTTTAGTGGCTGAGGAACTCGACTGCTGACCCTCAGGTCGCGGGATCAAATCCCGGCTGCATTTTCGATGGAGGCAAAAATGCTGTTGGCCTTTGTGCTCACATTTGGGCGTACGTTCAAGAACGTCAGCTTTTTGGAGCCCTCCACAATGGCATGTTTCAGAATCATATGGTGGTTTTGGGTACTTAAACACCACGTATCAGTCAATCAAAGTGATTTATTGTACACTTTATTCACAAGCAGGTGCATGGCTGTGTGGTAGAATGCGCGCTTTCCACGGTAACGGCCCGGGTTCATTCCCCACTCGGGACCAGAATTTGTGCTATATTTTTATTTGCATCTTTTTATATTTTTTGGTCGTGCACAAGATGAAGATTTTTCGCTCACAACCACGGACATTTCTGGCAAACAAGCTCTTTAATCATGAAGGTACGTTTACAGCGCAAACACAGACACACCACAAAAAGGCGACAGACACAAGCACTGCCTTTCTTTGTGGTGTGTCTGTGTTGTAAAAGTACCTCCATGATCATAAACCAACTTGGCCCTAAAAAAGTTTTACTGAAGCTCTTTAACGCTTCTGTGTTAATAAACAGAGCAGCTTAATTTTTCCAAGTGTAATTGACTCGCCATGGACTACATGTGAAGCACCAGTGACAGAACCAAGCAGACGAGGCTGACTGCGGCCAGTGTCTCGAACCATGGCGGCGACTTTCCTGAGCTCGCCAACTTGGAAGGTGTAAGTGTTGAATGTCGTGAGGCACATGACCAGCAGGTTCGATACGATGCAGAAGTCTTGGATGATGCGAGAAAAGCTGATAAGGAGCGGATACAATTTTAAGCTCCTCTATTCACGATATATGTGTGGCATTTGAGGTGATCCATTCTTTAAACAATTGTTAGGCATTGTGTTTCCAAATAAGTTAGACCACTTCATGAAAAGTAGGCCGTAAGGAACAGAAAACTTGTATAATGCTTAAGCTAATGATCAGGTTAATAGTAATATGCAAAAATTAATTGTGCCATTAACTGCTACTCATCAAATATTGCAGTTTATGAGCCATAGTCCTAAATATTTCAATGCTGATGTCCGTAAAGTGAATCCTGGGGACACTATGGATTTCGTGATAGATGTCATAAACTTGCCATCGACATTGTTAATTGTTCCAGTTACTTTTGCAACTAACCGTGCAGTAAAGCACAACAGCGAGTAGAACACGTCTACACATACCGTCTCAGATATTGGTGACGAATATCTCGCCACTGGTGTCCTCTACAATATTTGCTCAAGCAGCTAGATGTGCCCTGCGCACTTATTGGCCTAAATGTGTCCTCCGAATAACTAGATGAAGTAATTAAAGCGTAATTCCTACGTTAATTAGCCGCTATTTAGCGCGCGTATACCTCTAAACGCCCGGCACATTGGACAGTGAAGGTACCTTTATAAAATTTATTTTTTCAAAGAAAATTTCAAGTTTCAAACAAATGTGTAATGAACGAAATAGAAATATAAAGGTGAATTTTTCCCTTGTTATATGCAACTTTGGTAATAACTAACAGACAGCCAAGCCAAGGAGTTTTAGGGGATATCTGTAGTAAACATGACAAATGCGAAGTATTCAAAACGTACACGGAATAATTTCGTCTTGCCGCCGGCGGGGATCCCAAACTGCGACCTTCGAACAACGCCTCCGATTCGCTTTCAATCGAGCTACGACGACAGTCATCTTCCCGTTCGTTTTACCGAGAATATCTGTCCCTGTAAACCTAGGAGTATTAGTTTGTGAGCGCCTTGCGTGTTATTTCTAAAATTTCTGTGTTACATATGAAGCACACTGCACGTAACTGCCAACGCTCGCATGAAAAGCAGCAGTAGGATATGACCGGCGAACCTCCGTGGAGGTCGGACAGTTCATTCAGCACCACGTCGATGGCCAAAAGCGTGAACCGAAGCATTATATTACCCGTCAGATGCGGTCGCTCGCCATGTTTACGAAAGCGCGCGGCTAGAGTGTACTAGAAACGCGGTGAAGTACGCTTGTTTAGAAACAGTTGCCATGACAACTATGCAAACGACAGAACCGCAGTAAACATTATAAAATATTATTAAACAGTAAATGAACTTTAGTTACAATAATAAAATTAAACAAATGTTTTATAAAAATTACAGCCAAAACGACGTACATTTTATCGTTTGTGTGTCATAGTTTGTTTTCTACGTGCGGGCCTTGTAAATATTCCCCCATTGGCGCGCACATTGGTTGGTCGTGTTCTGTGGGTTGGTCGGTGTTGTCAATTTGTGTGAGGATAAAGCAGTTGTTAGAGTTCCTGCAAACAAAGTATTGGACGTGTTAAAATGAATGAACAGCGTGGTTCCGGTGGACGAGAAGTGCGTCTCCTGCAAGACATGTGTGTATACATTCTGTTACTAACGAAACCGCAATACTTTTGAAAGCAACGCCAGGATTGTCGGTCTGACCCCCGTGCAAGCTTGTTCTGCGTGTGTGGGTGCGCATTTATGCAACAACGAAATATTCGGTGTATTTTGAAGCCATTAGAACAATCCCCTGGCTTCATCAGTGGTGCGAATGCTATTGCACAGGATAACATGTATTTTTTTTTTCAACCCCAGGGAAATGTCCAGACCAGATTGAATAACTTACATTTATTATACAAAGGTCTCGGACGTTTACAAAACCATGGTGTCAACGGAATTTGACCGACCCGGTGTTGATTACCGACAAATCCGTTCAAGCCACGCTGCTGAGCATGGGTGCCGTAAATCGTGCAAGTGTACAAAGGAACTGAACAGCAGATGCCTGTGCTGTCTCGTTTTGATGTCTCGTGTACTTGTTTTCATCACTCATTTTGTTTCACAATGAATCTGTACCAACTGGTTCAGACTTGTGGTCGTCTTTAATAAATTAGTTTTAGTCGTTTCTATTTTTTTTTCAGTTGCCTGGATACCATTACTGACTTCACAGATGTGAAATGTTTCCGGGATTTCGTGCTGCCACGTTGCCTCGCCGATCACTACTACACACGACTGCAAAGACGACGGTCTTTTAAGGATCATCTCGTACCTGTGGTATGCACCATTTCAATAATTCGCGTGGTAGCGCTGTTGCATACTTTCTGTAAATAGGTTGGGCCAGAATGAGGGGTACTTGTTATGAAACACTAGAACATTGTAATCGTGAGATTCAAAGTAATAGAAGTGGTTTAAGAACAAGGCCGCGCCTGAAGTGCCGGCAGTTTTTCCTTGTTGGCTGCCCGTGACCATGTGTTTATCTGCTGGCACATTTCTGGTGAGCCTGTCATGCGGGCTCGCTGTATTTTTAGCCTTAAGCCGTCGTTTGGCTATTTTTGCCCCGAGACATTTCGCTACACTGATCAACATTGTCAAGGCCTGAGGTTCTCTAACGTAACCTAACCTAACGAGCCCATCAGGCATTGTCCAGGCAGTATGCGGCTGGCTCGCAGTGACGCTCTTTTCTAGTGTGCCTCATGTCGTGAGATGAGCTTCTGTGGTGTGGACAATATAATGCCTAGGTAGCGGTGTTCCTGTAGCTTGGGCAGCTCCTCGTCGTTTGGCAGCACCAGACCAGCCTCGGCACACTCCCCAGAGAACGTGACTGGAAACCCTGCCATAGCAAAGAACTGCCGGCATCCAATCAGTTGATATACTATGCTGGTTGGTGGCAATATAGACACTACCTAAAAACAATATAAAATATAATCTTCATCTTTCAAACTCCTACTCGCTTTGGTTGTTTAAAACCTAAGAAAAATAATAACACGCTCTGCCTGTCGAACCAGCTGATATTAAACAGTTGTCCTTCACCCATAGACGTGCTCAGAGTTTCCCCATCAGGAGAGGGTGAAGGTTCATTGCAGTGCAGCACCCTCTCCCTATTAAGTTAATGTGCGGGGCAGACTTCGTTCCTCCCCCCTGCCCCACCTATACCTCTTGAATAATTAAAAAAAAAATGAGCAGGTCCTGCGTGCCTTGGGAGTTATGCAAAGCATGCAGAGGAAAAGTGACTGTGTAGTAATTTTTTACTTGAGCGACACGTCATGAAATTAGTCCAATTATACGTATAAATGTTACACGCAGAGACGTATGTTGAAGAGTTGCAGATGTTCATAAAACCAGTTCTTTGCTCTTGCGCAACGATACCGACGGGAACATGAGTATTAGCAACACCAGAAGCGATAAGCTGATATGCAGTGATTGTCCTTGCAATGGTGGTGGCCCTTGACGTTGCTATTTCAGCGTAATATACGTTAGCCGTATGGGATGGCTGTAGCATAGGAGTACATATGTAATGTTTATAAAATTGGATAGCTAGCACTGCAACCACAATTTATGCTTTCACGAACGTTAGGGTCTAATTGAACAGTAGTTCCGAGACCTGGCGTGGCTCCTTGGTAGGATGCTTGGTTGCCATGCAGAATGCTTCGGTTCGATTCCTGCTGGCAGCTGGACATTTATTCTTTTCGTTCGTCGGGTCACAGCTGCTGATGTCGAGTTTTTCATAATGCTCAAAATTGCCCATGTGTGATCTCGTAGTTCCCGAGTGGATATCAAGTGTCAATCACCTGTGGCACGCACCCAACCATCGTTATGTGTCTCTTTGGCAGGAGGTGTTTGACGATGTACGTGACAGAATTGTGACCTTATTTGTGTCTTGACGAGCGCATCATATTCGTCAAAGCAGCTTACCCTCCCAAACTAATTTTGCTTCACACCAAGTTAAGGGGGTGATCACGAGAGGACCCAGGCGTAAACGGCTAGATAGATTGATAGATGTGGAGAAAGACTCTGAAAGTGCTTTAAATCCGCAAAGAAATGCCTCGCATTTAAAAGGTGACTCCGCACCCCCGCTCCGAACCCCTTTCAAAGCCTGTGCCGTTACTAGTGAAAGGCAGTCGTGCTGGTAGGTTTGCGCTTGAATTTTATGGTTGTGCAGCTAATGCAGATATCACTTATATTGAGAGTCAAAGGTTCATTAACATTACCTAAAAAGTTGTGCTTGGCTGAATAGCATTACGAATTTTCCTAGTGAAATTCATCAGGACCTTCAAGTCCCTAAACGAGTGAAAGAAACATCTGTCATTTAGGGAAAGGCAGCTATCTGAAACATTTGTGAAGTATTTGATGCAATGAAAATAAATTAGCGTTATTTTATGAAGCAGTTGCAGCTGGGCAGGGGCCGAGACAACTGGCATTGCTAAAACAAAGGCTCTCGAGACCAGGAGTCGTTATGCGACGTTTTCGTTAAGAGAGGGCACATGCGCTGTGGCATCGTGGAAAAGGTTAATTCTCTTTAGAAGGGACGGGCATGGCTGGGGGCAAAAGAGACATTTTTTCTTACGCTGCTGTCGTGTACACTACCTTTCTTCGCATTTCTTTTCCTGTTACGTACAGGTGCTACATGCCAAGTCCATCGAAGCAGATTTGGCCGAGAGTCCTGTCACGGCAGCGGCCCTCGTTCACGTCAGGAAATGCACGCAGCTGGAGAAGCTCACCTTTTCCTCGGTGCCTTGGAATGACTCGCTCTGCGAAAATAGTAAGCCCGTCGTCTATGCTCTGTCTACACCTGCAGTGCTACCAACTTTCGAGACAGCTTGATAACTTTAAAAAAAATTGCTTATGCCCCGTTGCCGTGGTCCTGGGGCTAAGGTACCCGGCTGCTGACCTGCAGGTCGTGGAATCGAATCCCGGCTGTGTTTTCAATGGAGGCGGAAATGTTGTTGGCCCGTGTGCTCGGATTTGGGTGCACGTTAAAAAAAACCTTAGGTGGTCCAAATTTCCTGAGGCCTACACTATGGCGTCTCCTATATTCATGTGGTGGTTTTGGGACGTTAAACTTCACATATGATTCTATAGAAAATTTATTTGCATATGCTGCTGCCTCCTTGCAAGACATTGCATGGGTGGGTACTGAAGTCACTTGCAAATCAGGCATAATGCGAATCAATTAGAGTACAAATAAGCGTTATACCGCATGAATTGACAAACACATAAAAAAGCACGTTATACAAATATGCATGTATCAAATCAACATTGTATCGAATAACGTGTTTGATTGGTTGATTGAAATAGCTGGTAAATATTGTCACAACGTGCAAGCAGCCGGACTCAAGGCTTTCTTTCGACGTTAAAAGCAAGGTTCTATTCACATACAAAAACAAAGCGCAAGAGCAGACGCGCAACGTCGTCTTCCTTGAAAAACGCCAGAGACTGCCGCTCGTGATGCTGGCTTCTTCGTCCTTTTGTGTTTACGGCTAATAACCGTGACATTAGCCTCCCTCTCAAGAAGGCATCGTCCCGATGCTTCATCATCATGGCGGAAGGGTTTGTAGTCACTGGCAGACCACGGGTTCATTCGGACAAATAAGGTTTCATCCAAACCACGTGCACAACTTCTGGTTCATGTCTTTGACGTCTTGAACAATGGGGACTGTCGGGAATTACCTCATAGTTAACATCACTGAGACGACGGAGGACTTTATATGGCCCAAAGTACCGTCTCAGGAGTTTCTCTGAGAGGCCACGACGGCAAACTGGAGTCCAGATCCAAACTTTCTGTCCTGGTTGATAGGAGACAGGTCGGCGACGAAGATTATAGCGCCTTGTGTCATACTCCTGGAGGCATCGAATACGTACGCGGGCAAGTTGGCGGGCTTCTTCAGCAAGCTAAGTTATGTAGTCTGCGCTGGTGTCAACGCCATCACTTTCATGCGGCAACATAGCGTCCAGCATGGTTGTGACGTCACGGCCATAGAGAAGACGAAATGGTGTCATGCGTGTTGTCTCTTGCTGTGCCGTATTGTAAGCGAAAGTGACGTAAGGCAGTATCTCGTCCCAGTTTTTATGTTCCACATCGACGTACATTCAAAGCATATCCGCGAGTGTTTTGTTCATCCGTTCCGTCAGACCATTTGTTTGTGGATGGTATGCCGTTCTGCGCCAGTGAGATGTTCCACCTAAATTTAAAACTGTGCGTAATAGCTCGGCTGTAAACGCTTTTCCTCTGTCGGTTATTACTACAGATGGAGCGCCATGCCTTAGGACTATATTCTCAATGAAAAACTGGGCTGCTTCACTTGCTGTGCCCTGCTCCAAAGCCTTGGTTTCGGCGTAGTGAGTAAGATAGTCTGTGGCTACAATTATCCATTTGTGGCCAGCAGCCGAAGATGGAAATGGTCCTAGAAGATCCCTTCCGACTTGAGCGAATGGAGTTTCCGGTACATCCATTGGATGGAAGAGCCCTGCTGGTTTGACGGCTGGCGCTTTCCTACGTTGGCACTCAAGACAAGTCCGAACGTGCTGTTGAACGGTTGCCGTCAGTTTCGGCCAGTAATACTTCTGTCTCACTCGGCATAGCGTTCATGTGTGGCCTAAATGAACGTATGTTGGTTCCTCATGGCACGCCTCTAGTACTTCTTTCCTGAGTGGTGTTGGGACGACAAGTAAGTAGGTGTTGCCGCTCGGAGAAAAGTTCACCTTATAAAGGACCTCGTTGCGCAAACAAAACGATGCTACCCCTCTTGCGAAGAGCTTTGGCATAGCAGATGCGCGTCCCTCTAAGAAATCAATAAGGGGTTGCAACTCGGGATCGTCACGTTGCTTCTGTGCGATTGTAGACGTGTTGACTACACCGACAAACCCCGCATCGTCATCATCTTCAGCTTTTGTGTCTTATAATGGGGCGCGGGAAAGGCAATCGGCGTCTGTATGTCGCTTTTCGGGTTTATAAACTATAGTCATATCGAATTCTTGAAGCTTGAGGCTCCAGCGCTCCTATCGTCCTGACGGGTCCTTTATGTTCGTCAACCAACAAAGCGAGTGGTGATCGCTGATGACTTTAAACGGGCGGCCGTACAAATATGGACGAAACTTCATGACCGCCCACACCACCGCAAGACACTCCTCTGTACGGGAGAGAGTCCGACTTGCATAAGCAATTACTCGTTTGGCGCCATCTTGCCACTGAACGAGCACAGCGCCTAAGCCGACATTGCTGGCGTCGGTGTGAACCGCTGTCGGAGCTTCATCGTCAAAGTGACCGAGAACTGGCGGGCTATGACGTTCTCGCAGCTCGTTGAACGCTTCCTGCTGCTCTTCACCCCACACAAACGTGACGTCTTCTTGGGTGAGTTGTGTTAAAGGGGATGCAATACGCGAAAAATTCTCAATGAAGCGTCGGTAATAGGCGCACAAGCCTAAAAATCGCCGCACTGCCTTCCTGTCTGATGACGTAGGAAAACTTGCAACAGCGGCTAATTTGTCTGGGTCAGGCCAAACACCTTCACTGCTGACAAGGTGTCCCAAGAAAAGGAGCTCTTCGAAGCCAAAGTGACATTTTTCTGGCTTAAGTGATAGTCCGGCCGATCGTATCGCTTGAAATACCGCCTGTAGTTGCTTCAAGTGCCCGTCAAATGTCGCTGAAAATACAATTACATCGTCCAAATATACCAGGCACGTTTGCCACTTTAGACCTGACAGGACTGTGTCCATGAGCCGCTGAAACGTAGCCGGTGCTGAGCACAAGCCAAACGGGAGAACTTTAATCTCATAAAGACCATCGGGTGTCACGAATGCTGTTTTTTCTCGATCTCTTTCCTCAACTTCTATTTGCCAATATCCGCTCCGTAAATCCATGGAAGAGAAATACCGGGCATGGTGTAGTCGATCGAGAGAATCGTTTCTACGAGGCAGCGGGTAAACGTCCTTTTTCGTAACCTGATTGAGCTTGTGGTAATCAACGCAGACACGTAAAGTGCCATATTTTTCTTCACCAATACTACCAGTGATGCCCAAGGACTTTTTGACGGCTGAATAACGTCATCCTGAAGCATCTTCCGCACCTGACTTTCTATGGCCTGACGTTCCCGCGGAGCTACTCGGTATGGGTTCTGCCATATGGGTCTGGCCGTTTCATCCGTAATTATGCGATGTTTCGTCAACGGCGTTCGGCGAACTCTGGACGTCGAAGAAAAACAGTCCTGAAACTCATTAATAAGCTTCAGAAGGCTTTGCTTCTGCGGGGACAGTAAATTTGGGCCAACGTCGACGTATAGAGGGGCAGACCCGGTAACATCAGCTTTCTCCACAGTCAAGCAGCCTGCAACCTCAATGAGCTCCTCGAAGTACGCGACTGCCATGCCTCTTGCAAGATGTCGTCGCCAAGTACTGAAGTTCGTAACCAGAACATGCGTGTGTCCGCAATTGAGGCTTACGACGGCTCTTGCAACAGATAGGCCATGGCTGAATAGCAATGCTGGAATTTGCTCAACGATGTGGTCGAAGTTGCCTGGGTGGTCGCATGTTACAGCTACGAGAGCACTTGAACGGGGTGGAAGGGTCTCGTGATCTTCGAAGACGCGCAGATGTTTACGCCGCTGGTCGTTACATCTCATATCTGAAACTTGATCCGGAGCCATCAAAAATGTAACTGACCTGTCTGGAATGTCTATGACGGCGCCGTATTCACAAAGAAAGTTCATCCCCAATATCAGGTCTTTGCAGCACTCGGACAAAATCACGAACGTGGCAACGGAAGCTGAATCGCCAATACTACCAACGTGGCAGTGCACTTTCCAGTCGGCGTCATCAGTTGGCCCCCTGCGGTTCTTATGTTAGGCCCCGTCCATGACTTTTTAACTTTTTTAAGCCAATCGGCAAGCTTTCTGCTCATGATAGAGAAATCTGCGCCAGTGTCTACTAGCGCTGTCACAGGGCGTCCGTCTATGTAAACAGCTAGGTCGGCGCTTATGATTTCCTGCGGGGTCGGCGGCGTTGCATCGTTCGTCGT
The DNA here is from genome assembly GCA_013436015.1 of Rhipicephalus annulatus. Lineage (NCBI taxonomy): Eukaryota > Metazoa > Arthropoda > Arachnida > Ixodida > Ixodidae > Rhipicephalus > Rhipicephalus annulatus. The sequence continues at coordinate 369,864 of WOVY01013673.1, forward strand.
ATCGTACTAGTACTGGAGGTATTGCAGCATCTCGACGAGTGGCAACCTTCCCTCCAAAGGTCGCGGCTGTTAGTTTCCCCGATGAGGGCTTGGGGACCTGCCCCGGACAGTGTCGCGTAACTACGACGGTTCGGCGAAAAGCTCGGCGAGGGTGACGGAGAACGGGATCGACGATACAGAGCGGATGGCTGTTCTTGCGGGTGCGCGCTGTCATGTCGGGTGTTAAAATGAGGCCGTGAAAAACTCTGCGCATATGTCGGGTATCTATGTTCACAATATGGACAGGCGCGGTAAACATGTCTCGCTTCTCCGCAAATGAAACACAGTGGACGGCGGTCGGCGGTGCGCCACAGATCCGTCTTGCGAACGAATGGTCAACTGGTAGGCACCCTCGGCGACCAAGTTGCAGGTGTCGGCGAAGGGTAGAAAGGCGGGTAAAACGGAGTTTCCATAGGTGCGTTATATTGTGGCGTCGTCGTCGTTGGTAGTAGCGGCGGCGGCAGCGTCTTGTAGACTTGTTGCCGTCGGCGCGTTATAAAAATGAGCCAGTGCAGACGAGTTGTACGGCACTGGCGATGGATGACGTGTGGCTGCCACATAGTTAATAGATCGCTGGGCTGGTAGCGATTCGGGCTGCGAAAATGCTTGCCTGATTTCCTGCCGTACAACTTCTCCAACTGAAGCCATCGCCCGTTTTTGCGGAGTCACAAGGAAGCTGCGGATTTCCTCACGAACAACCACGCGAATAAGCTCATGCAGAGAAACGTCACAGCCGGCCGTCAGAGCAGAGACGCTGATTGAGGCATCGTTTGGTTGGTCGTAACAGCGACACCATTGCTGCAGTGCGCGCTCGATAGCTGCAGCCTCTTTGACGAATTCCGCAACGGTCGTCGGTGGATGGCGGAGAAGGCCGGCAAAAAGCTGTTCTTTGACGCCTCACATCAAAGGACGGAGTTTCTTGGCTTCAGGCATATTAGGGTCAGCCCGTCCAAATAGGCGCGTCATGTCCTCCGCAAACATTGCGACACACTCATTCGGTTTCTGGATTCGAGACTCAATGAGTTGCTGAGCGAAGTCACGGCGGTCGTTATTTGCGAAGGTTCTGATAATTTGCTGCCGAAATTCACCTCATGAAGACAGCGTTGCCTCGTTGTTCTCATACCACGTACGGGCGCTGTCCGCTAAAGCAAAGTAGGCACGTGAAAGCTTTAGCTCGGTGGTCCAGCGGTTCGCCTTAGCGACTCGCTCATACTGGGCTAACCAGTCCTCGACGTCTTCGTTCACCTCACCATGGAATGTCTCCGGAATCTGAGGCTGCTCAAAAGTCAGCTGGGAAGCACCTGCAGTTGCCATTTCTCCAGGCGGAGTGCTTTGCTGGGAAAGTTCCGGGGGAATCAGCTCAAGACTAAGGCCTTGCTGTCGGCGACTGTAGCGGTGGACAGGGGTATCCACTGAAGGAACGGGTTCTGGTGTCGGACTTGAAGTCCCGGACCGCGAAGGAGTCCCGAGCTTCAGTCGTAGAAGCCCAGCACCTCCACCAGTGTCGCAACGTGCAAAGAGCAGGACACAAGGCTTGCTTTCGACGTTAAAAGCAAGGTTCTATTCACATACAAAAACAAAGCACAAGAGCAGACGCGCAACGTCGTCTTCCTCGAAAAGCGCCGGAGACTGTCGCTCGTGATGCTGGCTTCTTCGTCCTTTTGTGTTTAGGGCTAATAACCGTGACAATATTACAAATGTGGGCCACTATGATTTCCTTTGTCATTCGCGAGTCATTTTTGTGGGAGCCCGCAAGGTTCCTAATTCACATGCAGAAGATATGAATCTTGTCAAATGGCAGTGTTCTTAGTCTATAAAAAAGTCATCTTAATACAATCGTACTTACATACAACAAATTTGCGTGTCTAATAAACAGCTGTAAAATACTCTTGAATATACTTTAATGTTTTGTACGACTGTCCCGACCTAACCAAATGCCCTCTTCCCCTTTACGGAAGGTCTGAAAAACGCGTCGGTGACAGAGAAAGCGTCCTCGTGCTCGGTTGCTGGTGTTTCACTGCTAATCTTGTGGATCAAGGTCGAATGGGCCCTTTTCATACCCCTCAACTGTGCTTTTCTGCGCTGCTCACTGCATATTTGCCCAACTAATGGCAGTGGCACCTGCCGTGCTTCAAGCAGTGACGTGATCCTAGTTGAACGTACTGGGCTTGTCTTTTATGAATGTTTTGCACCAACAGAGCCGACTAAATTTTCCACGTCATTGCGTAAGCAAAGCGCAATCCAGCAGGCTTTTTGGAGTGAGTGGATAGCCGCTATTAGTTGTTCAAACTGCATAGCAAGAAAGCTAACTTTAAGGGGAGGTGCTCCTCAAAAAACTTTTTCTTCAGATATTTGCGACAGCTCACTGAAACTTTCACCAGTTATATAAAGTTCAGCTCCTCTTTTCAAATCTGCTTTTATTTTTTATGGTTTATTTGGTTAATTTGTTACAGACCATGCATTTGTAAGAACAATGCATTTTTGTGCAAGCTTAGGTAACAAGAGTAAGCACAAAAAGCTCTAAAAAAGAGCAAATGTTGCTACTAATTAATTGTAGAATTGAATTAAGTAAAGAAACATTGTGTAGCATTTGTGTGCTGACCTAGCGAAAAATTCTAATGCTGAGTTTGAGTTTTACCATACTCAAGGAACAAGCTTCTGAAATTATCTAGCTGAACATGCTTTGGAGACCTCTGAAAGTTGTTTACTTGAATTTAGGACATGTTAAACTCTAAGCATGCCAAGTTTCATTGCAATTCGACTACGTAAAGCATACAAATTGTAGTGCACAAGCTCTAACAGTGCCGTAATATGAGAAACTGAGAAAAGGAGGTTTGAAAGTTCAAAAGCATGTTTAATACTATACTCTTCAAAGAATCTGCATGAAATTCACAGAGAATGTCAGCAAGCGATCAGAGATGAGCGAGCGATCAGAGCCTGCGGACTGCTGTATTTCGGTCATCTAATCCGTCTATCTTTCCTACACAGGCCATGGTGCTGTATCTGCGGGTCGATTACATATCGCCCTCCTGGTGAACCGGCAATCCGTCAACTTCAACACGTGTTTTGCAAGCAACTGGATTCTATCAACAACTGCTATCTGCTGTCTCCGCCACTGGTGTCGCTGCTGTGCCTGTATTCAGAATACTTAAGCTGCCTCGTGGCCATCCAGCAGCATCATTTGAGCGAGCGATCAGAGCCTGCGGACTGCTGTATTTCGGTCATCTAATCCGTCTACCTTTCCTATGCAGGCCACGCTGCTGTATCTGCGGGTAGATTACATATCGCCCTCCTGGTGAACCGGCAATTCGTCAACTTCAACACGTGTTTTGCAAGCAACTGGATTCTATCAACAACTGCTATCTGCTGTCTCCGCCACTGGTGTCGCTGCTGTGCCTGTATTCAGGATACTTAAGCTGCCCCGTGGCCATCCAGCAGCATCATTTGAGCGAGCGATCAGAGCCTGCGGACTGCTGTATCTCGGTGATCTAATCCGTCTACTTTTCCTACACAGGTGATTCAAGTGCCTCATTCTTACGTTTTATTCCATTTTATTTTCCCCCCTGAGTGCAGTGCTCTGATCGCTCGTTTTAATATGGCTCCTATCATTGCATCGCTTTCCAAAGAGTTTGAAGATTTCAAGGTGTCAATTGAAAGAAAATTAGCTACCGTTCATAACACGTTGGAATCTGTAAAATGTGCAGTTACTGGGTGTCATCCTGAAAGTGTGAACAAACTGCAATCTGAGATCAATGGCATCGAAAAAGCCATGGATTTCATGAGCAGTAAGTTTCAGGCAGCAAAGTCGGAAAACAGAGGCCTTAAATCTGACAATAAGCACCTAAATGAAAATAATTAGATGCTGCTGCAAAAGATTAGACATTTGGAACAGTACTCTCGCCTCAATAATTTGGAAATAAGAGGTGTTTCAACAACGCAAGGCGAAAACTGCAGAAACATTGTCGAGCTTCTCAGCAAAAAGGTCTGTTGTCCTACCAAACCTGATGACATCGATACTGTACACAGAGTACCAAAGCGCAACATAAATAACAAAAACATCATTGTGCGCTTCTGCTCACGCGACATGCGCACAGAGTTTCTGAAGAAGGCTCGGAAGTTCCGCCCAAAAGCAGACTTGCTCGGTTTTTCGGCAGCGCAGGAAAAGCCAATATGCGTTAATGAGCACCTGACGTGTGATAATATGCGGCTGTTTACTAAAGCACTTGCACTCAAGAAACAAATGAAGTGGGCTTTTCTGTGGACTGACAATTGTGTTATTAAGGCAAGACAAACTCTCGATAGTGTAGTGCACAGAATTGTCAGTTATGTCGATCTACATGTGTTCAACTCATAGGTGTGAAATAACGTAAGCTTGAAAAAAAAAACATAATGGCTTATTTTCTTCCGGGTGACTTTAATAACATTTCTTCGCAGAACTGGGGTTTTTCTTCAATTCATTTCAATGCTCGTAGCCTCCCTAACAATCATGACAGTATTACCGCTCTACTAGCTTCCCTTAATCATCAGTTCTCGGCTATCTGTTGCTCCGAAACTTGGTTATCTCCTAGTCATGGGGACTTGTATGGCTTTCCCGGGTATGTCAGCGAATATGCTCACCGAACTGATGACCGTCATGGTGGCTCCGCCATTTTTATATCAAACAACATTCTGTATAAAAGGCGCAATGATTTAAACCTAAATGTGGCGAATTGGTTGGAAATTGATCTGCCGGGTCTTTGTCAGAATCAACGAAAAACTATTCTTGCTACTGTCTATCGATCCCCTTCCAGTGACCCCTTTGCTTTTTGTAATGCGCTTCATCACTTGCTTGATAATTATTGCTGACCGCAAGAATATAATAATTATGGGCGATATGAACTTTGATTTACTAGATCCTTCTAACCATTCTGCTCTCGAGTATAAGACTTGTTTTCATAGTTTTGGGTTTAAATCGCTAATATCTGTACCAGCACGCTGTTCTGATAACGGCTCACGGTCATCAATCGATCACATCCTCACAAACATTGATGACGTCAGTCACGCTGGTGTCATTGAGAGTGACATCACGGATCACTTTCCTGTATTCTTATATTTTGAACAGGTCATCACTCGTAGCAACATAATACGTCAAAAGTATCGCTTTGATTCAGACAAGTACTGCATGCTCTTTGCCGATGAAGATTGGTCCAGTGTATATGCCGCGAATGATCCTGAAGAGGCCTTGACCAGGTTCTACGACGCTATTTATTCAGCAGTTGAGCGTTCAACTATATTGCAATCATCTAACAGACGCCCCTCGGTGCCCTTGGTTATCACAATCACTGATACGATATCTTCGCAAAAAAGAGAACCTGTATAAAAAGACGAAACGTCAGTCTTTTAATTCACGCTTGAAATCACGTTATAAAACTTTCTCCAGCACATTAGCCACACTTTTGAGAAAGGCTAAACAAAGTTATTATGAGCGGGAACTACCGAATTGTGGACATGACTCAGGGAAAAAATGGCAGCTTTTAAAAGAATTTTTGAATTCCACTCAGTCGCGCAGAAAAGTAACCTCTATTCGTGTCGACAACGTTACCCTCACTGCGGCCAGTGACGTGGCCAACGCCTTTAATGTACACTTTTCCACTAGCCTTGCAGTCCCCTTCTCCTCAGACTATGTACCTCCGTTTTCTCACAGCCCTCAGTCGATGTTTCTTTTTCCTACATGTGCTTCTGAAATTTCCTCAATTATTTCTGGATTAAAAGCTACCGGAGCTGGGTTAGACAACATCCATTCAAAGCACATTAAACTTGTAAGATCTCTTGTAGCTCCTATATTAAGCCACGTTTTTAACTGCTGTTTGAAGAACGGTGCTTTCCCCGGATAAATTAAAAGTTGCGAAGGTAGTGCCAGTATTTAAAAAAAGGTGATACCCTCAGCATGTGCAATTGCAGGCCCATATCTGTCCTTCCCTTCCTGGATAAAGTTTTGGAAAAAGTAATTGAAATAAGAATATCTAAATATTTAAGCAAATTTAACATACTTTCTCCTTGTCAGTTTGGTTTTAGGGCTGGTCTTTCTACTGATACTGCAATTGCTTGTTTCACTGACAAAATCAGATCATTCATTGATAATGGTAACATCGCAGGATCTGTCTTCGTCGACTTTACTAAAGCATTTGACAGTATTGATCATTTCATCCTATTTTGCAAACTCCAGTACTATGGCATAACTGGTCCCGCATTAACGCTATTACAGAGCTTTCTTCTTAATAGGTCGCAGGTGGTCTCAATCGATAATTTTACATCCAGTCCCAACTCCATTACAAGAGGTGTTCCGCAAGGTTCAATTTTGGGTCCATTATTATTTTTATTATTCATAAATGATTTACCATGTTGCCTTAATTATTCTTCTTGTTTACTTTACGTTGATGACATGACTCTCTTTTCTCATCACTTGGATTTAGCGACTCTCGTGTCAAGACTTCAAGCTGACCTTAATTGTCTTGTTGACTGGTGCAACTGTAATAGATTATTGATTAATCCTTGCAAAACCTGTTTTATGCTTTTTTATTCACCAAACAAAAAACTAGCATTTATTCCTTATCTTTATGTGAACTCAGTAGTTATTCCTTTAAGTGATCATACATCATTTTTTGGAGTTATAATGGACACACATCTGAAATTTCAGCAAGATATCAATTCTGTTTGTAAAAAGATTTCGTACGGTATCAGGGCATTGGTCAAGTCACGAATGTGTTTTAACATCAAAACTCTGAAGGCATTGTATTATGCATTCATACACAGTCATCTCAGTTATTGCATTACATCATGGGGTAATTCATATTCGGTGCACATTTGGCCGTTAAAGGTATTGCAAAAACAAGCAATTCGACTCGTAACTTTCGCTTCACGTCAAGCGCCATCTCATGAGATTTTTCGCCAGCTTGACGTATTACCGATCTCCCAAATGTACGCTTAGAATGTGTGTGTTTTGTTTTTCAAAATTTTCCACCGTACCCTCACTATTGACATCTTTCCTATTACCTTGTTGGATAATTCCAATAATACTAGATTCGCGGTCGCCCATAACCTGTTATTACCTAAAGTTCGCACTAATTACGGAAAAATGAGCATTGTTTTTTCATCAATTTCATAATGGAATTCTTTATCACATGATGTGAAAGACTTAATGCACATTCATGTTTTTAAGAGGAAATTGAAAAAGTCTCTATTAAACGTATAACTGCTAGATTTTGGTAAGTTTTGATATCTTGCTCTGTTTGTAGAAAAAAAAAGTTCGAAATGTTCCGTGACTTGCTCTTTCGTTATTCATATTTTAGCTTTTTCATTGTAATATCATAGGAGGTCCCACCTGCGGTTTACTACCTTGGGACCTACTCCTGCATACTTACTCACAATGTACACTTCTGATGCTAATAAAGAAACATTGATTGATTGATTGATTGAAAGCTACCTTCAAAAAGCTGACAATTTCAGAATAATCCAGCACTACAGATTGGGCCCTTACAATCTCTGCAAGCTGCCTCCCTGGAAGGGCTTTTTTTTTTTGGTACTGCGGCAATGGGTCGTTGCTCTCGGGCTCATGCGAGGTCTTTGGCGGTGGTATGCATTTTTTTTTTTGCACTGGCAGTTCTTCTGATGCACTGGTTTTTGAACACCAATGATTGCTCAAAACGGTACATGCTGCTTGTGTCCGACGCCGATCGCATGCAGTGCGACTACCTACTTCACGCTCACAGCAAAGCTATCCAGTGCACTGCCGCTGGTAAACGTCTCCTCGCTTTCACTGCGTGACGGATACATGCGGCTTGACGTGTACGTGGACAAAACGACAGTTGCAGCACACGCGTCATTTCGGCACTGTAGTTCCGAAAATGATGCCAGTCCTTATCGTCTACTTGCCATTACTCGAATGGACAGCTCGCACCGCCTGGAGTTGGGGCATACTGCTTTTGTCGTCGAACATCTTTAGCTTTCACTATGAAGCACTGACAAAGTCATCGGCGCTACAAATGAAGCTCGAACAATACGAATCGGGTGCGTCGCAGCTGCCGCGGCTAGGCCTAGCAGCAGACAAACCTCTCGCCGGCGCTCACTGCCTTGCATTCGGTGCGCCATCTCTGACACTGGTGTCGCGTAATGAACTTCTGTGAACGAAAGTAGCGTTTCTCACTGGCATTCATGGCGCGGAAAAAATAACTCGGTCGAATGTGTTCGTCGATATCTCGGCAAAAGCAGGAGAACGAAGAAGGCGCTCGCATCTGAGTGCGGGGCGGAATGCTCGCAAGCAATGGCAGGGCTCCGATCACACCATGCGACTTCGAAGGCCCACTCACCATGCTAAAATGCAACTTAGAAGTGTAATAGCTAGATTTGGGTGCACGTTAAAGAACCCCAGGTGGTCTAAATTTCTGGAGCCCTCCACTACGGCGTCTCTCATAATCATATAGTGGTTTTGGGACGTTAAACCCCATATATCAATCAATCAGAAGTGTAATAGCTTGGGCTAGTTGGTATGGCATGACGATAGTTATAGCACGAAAACAAAACGACGACACAGAGACAAGAAGGACACGAAAGACACGAGCGCTCGTGTCTTTCGTGTCCTTGTCTCTGTGTCGTCGTTTTGTTTTCGTGCTATAACTATCGTCATGCTAAAATGCAGTGGGAAAACTTTTTTATTGTATATTTAGTGTGAATGCCGCTCTCGGAAAAAAGGGTTAGGCCTACATGCCAGCGAAGTGCTGCGTGCGCGAAAATCGAGTAATTTCACGCTTTCATGAGCCACCGCAAGTGCTTAAATTGAATTTTTCGACAACTTCCAGTGAATTCTCAGCTTTGATTTTTTAATACAGTCGAAACCCGGGGAAATCGAAAAATTTCGTTTTCGCGAGAATTTCGTTGCTGCGAGTATGAGACATAAACACAGGGATTTGGCCAGCAGAACGAAAATTTGCCAGAAGTCGGTCAACTTACTTCGCCGACCCTTGCCATGCAACAACTTCAAAGCTCGTCCTTCGCACTGGAAAAAGTGGTTCATTGCTGCGTCGTCGCCATGTGCGCCAAAGAAGGAGCGAAGGGTGTCCAGCACATCCAAAACAACCGGCGGGTTGGGTTTTCTACGTGCGTCTCTTCTTGGTCCAAGGTGTCCTCAGCTTTGCACGCACTTTCGATTATGGCCTCGTCGATCACTTCCTCGTACACGACTACGTCGTCATTGGCACGAACAAACGCATCAACGGTGAGTTCATCTCGGATGTCAATGGAAATTGTTCGAAGTTCTCCCCAGCTGTTCGTCAGGGATAGAGACACTGCACTGCCACCACTCTCACCATGAAGTGCGCCTTCGTACAAATCTCTGTCTAGTGAGGCCGAAGCGCAATCCATGCGTGATGCTTGCACGGTGGTGGTGAAGCACGCGCGCTTCAAGCAGTTCTCCTGTCTGTTGAGCTCGTCCAACGGTGCCATCTGCACTCCAGCATGATCATTTGCCATCGCCTGCTGCAGTGTGGCCAGGCATGTTGCTGGATACCCATCCCATCGCCAATTTAAGTAAACAAAAATGGTGGTACCGACGTTAGCGCGGCAAAAGCAGACGTTTACAAATTTTGAGTGCGCATAACCCGCATACGAGCATATTTTCGACAGTTAATCTTTGACGGGAGGGTAAAATAAGGCCCGCACCGTGGTAGAAAATTCGTTAATGTAGGATCGCTGTCCAAAAACATTTTGTTGCCGCGAGACACGTAATACATGGGCTTCTATGAACGTTCGCCGGAGTTGCGGAAATATTTCAATGCAGCGAGAATTTCGTACTTGTGGGGTTTCGTTATTGCCGGTCTTGACTGTATACCGTATTTAATCGCTTAATCCTTGCACTTTTTTTTTTGTAAAAAACCGATGCAAAGTTGGGGGTGCGAGAATTACGCGGGGAAAACTTTCACGAAAACTTAGAGAGCAAAAAAAAAAAAAACGAAGTGACCGCAAATCGGGATTCTGAAACCAGCAACTAACAGCAAGCTTTGGGAAGTACTAATTAAAACTTACCTCAACAATAAAAGCACAGGTTGAACTCAAGGCAAGATTTATTTGAGACACAAAAATTGGAAGCAAATAGTCGAGAATACCATACGCAAAGCTTGTGGGCGTAGTAGCGGTAGCGTTTGTCGCTCAACAGGAGCCCTCAAAAGGTAAGCATAGGACGTCAGTATTGGGCTAATGGCTATCTAACAGAATTGTCGGCAGTTTCCTTCTGAAGAAATGAAGTTTACCTTCAATCCGAGTCTTCGGCACACGGCAGGCCCAACGCGTCTTGGTGGCTTACAGCTGCCGTCACCATTAACAAACACAAAACTCGCAGACTCCGAAGGGCCTGCTGGCGGCCCTGTTGCCGTTTTTTAGTGCATGATCTATCACTTTCAAACTTGAAAGCAGCCGTGTAGCTTCAGTATCGCCCCATAACGTGACAAGATTACCGACACAACATACAAAACAGTGCGCAATGCGCACTTGCCACTTTGGCTTGGCTTGAATTAGATTGAATCTCCATGCAATAATAGTACACTTGAAGTTTAGGATTAGGTGCCAGATGGCACGCGCTATCATCATCAGTGGCTGGAACGAGCAGACGACATTATTGCGGGAATTTTCGGGAGTGCGATAATTACGCGAAGGAAAAAAAAAATCATATTTTTGTTGGGCGTTTGGGGGGTGGGGGTGCGAGCATTATGTGAGTGTGAGGATTATGCGAGTAAATACGGTATTAAGGAGAAGGCTTGGAGAAATACAGAACACAAGAAAGCACAGAATCGACTTTTCGGAGAGAAAAAATCGCGGTTTTTCGACCAGCATCTCCCCTTAAAATGTGAAAAGGGTCTGTTGTCATTATAGAGGCAGGCAACAGCAGAATCGTCCAATGCTTTTTATAGTAGCGGAGCTGTGACGTCACACAAAGGGCGAGTTTCCTGCGCTGCTCAAAGATGCTACAACGCAGGCACTGCTGCGCCGCAGAGGCATTCATCCAGGCTATCCGCGTATTGAAATGCTCGCGCGCTGCGAGACAAGCTGCTGGAAACGATGTGCTCAAGTTAGCGGTAACGTGGTCTCAGGACCAAGATGGCTAACACACGTCATATGCCGGGGTTACGTTCTGGCCACAAGAGAACCGGAAGGCTGTCTGCATTCTCCTTGTCCCCTGACAAGCAGCAGTGCCGCGAAACTGCCACCTTAGTGGCGGCAGTTTCGTGGCCAGAAGAAGCCTTCAATGACTCTGGCAACAGTTAGGAGAGAGCATTATGCAATGTGATCGGAAGTAAGTAGAAAGAAACTCAGTTTGTCAGGCATGTAAACACCGAGCTTTACATTTTCCCTTTTTTTTTATTTGGCAAGGGTTCTTGAAGTTTCTAAAGAAAAAGAACAAAAAAAAAAACAACCTGCCATTGGGTGGAGAACTTTTCCTCTTTGTTAATCTACCATTATTTTGCAGGCACCCACAAAACTGATTTAGCTAAAAAAACTGCTGCTTGGACCAGTGGGATCATGTTTATTGCAGATTTATGACAGACGCGCTTTGTGTGTGTTTCTCACACTTCCTTGGTGTTCTGTGGTTTTCGTTTGTAAAATCTGTCAAGAACTGATCAACTACAAAAGCATGGGTTATGAAGAATATGCCGTGTGTATCTATTGGTCTTTTCAGGTCTCCTGGAAACAGTCACGTGCTTCCACAACCTGAGGTGGCTCGAGCTGATTGGTGTCAGCGCGGTCACTGACGCAGTGCTTGCAGCCATTGCTGAACAGAACAAGCTCCTCACGACCCTCAGTGTGAGTGGTTGTGTGAACGTTAGTGACGATGCCCTTAAAGTGTTGGGACAGAACTGCCACTTCTTGAAAAGCCTGGACTTCTCATCGACCCAGGTCAGTCAGTTTTGTGATCGGTTCCCGTATTCGCACCTGTTAACCCTTTAATGCCTGAGATATGAAATCACCAAAGATAATGAAAAATTGTTCTCATTTTCCACTTTCAAATAGCAACTTTTAATTGATTTACAGTTAAAGATATAAAGTACAACATTAAAGCACACTTTAGTTGCAAATTCTCCATATGCCGGAGAAGGAAAGACCTTGCAACAAAATGTGTACTTCAGAACTACGTAACAGTCGTGGGCCACATCTTGGTTGCGTACACACCTAGTGTACAATGATATTGAAGTTAGAACTTACTGTAAAATCCTGCGTATAGCACAGGTTTTTTTTTTTCAAGATTTTAGAGTACGAAATTTCAGCCCCGTATTATATGCAGGTCCCAAGAATGTATGGCGAAAATTCTGTGTTGGTTTCGGCATAGCGTGGTGCTATAATCATTATCAGGTCACTGCGCACTTCTGCGCTAGGTAGTGTTTCCAGCGGTAGCAGGCATTAGTCTTACAGACCCACGCGGGCAACAGTGGGCCGTGGCCTTTGCTTCAACTTGGAGGCAATAACGACGGCCATGATTTTGCTCCTGTGATTTGATGCCATGTCAGCATCGCTCTGACACTACTCGGCTGTTTTAAAATGAAAGTTATCGCTGCTGCTGAAACCATTGGCAACTGTGCCGCAGTGCGGCAGTTTAGAGCCGGCGAGCGGAGTGGGGAAGCAGAAGGGCGCCCTGTTTGCTTGCAGCGGCCAGCGGAAAAGTTACTACAGACGGAAAAATGCAGAGTTTCTTGTCGTGGAACAAGAACTCGCAGACTTCGTGCAGGAGCAGCGAGCTGCACATGTCACTGTTATCATCGAGCTGCTACAAGCGAAAGGCAACTGAGGTTGCCCAAGACAAAGGCATTCAGCTGGAGCATTTCAAGGCGAGCAAGCATTGGGTGTCTCTCTTCATGCGCAGCGCTGGGTTCTCCCTACTTTGGCGTACGTCAATCTCGCAGAAGCTACCAAAGTGCTACGAAGAGGACCTTGTGAAGTTTCAAATGCATGCAATCGCTTTGCAATAGGCTGTCCCCTTTTAGCTGGGCCAGATCGGCAACGGCGATCATACGCCGGTCTACCTGGTATTGCCCTCGGCGCTGACAGTGCTTCAGAATGGCTGCAGGCAAGCTATCATGCGATCGACTGGGAACAAAAAAACGCGGGTGACTGTAATGTTGTCCTGCAGTGCAGGTGATCGCAAGCTTAATACCCTACGTGGTGTTCAAACGAAAGAGGCTGCCGAAAGGGGAGAAGTTATCAAAAGATGTCGTCGTCGGCTGCCAGGACAATGGGTGGATGGACAAATAAATCGCTAGTGCTTGACTAGATACAGTCTCTGTGGTGTCGACGGCCCGGAGCACTGCTGGGGCTTCCTTCAGTGCTTGTGCTGGGCGGGTTTCGGTGTCACCTGACCGGCTCCATGATGCGACTGCTGCACGACTCCCTCACCGAGCTCGTCGTGATACCGGGAAGCATGACATCACAGCTGCAGTCACTTGATGTGTGCCTTAATAAGACAATTAAGGACCATGTCAAGCGCCTGTATGCGGAGTGGATGAGGTCCGAAGAACCAGAAAATACTCTTGCCAGGCGGCTGAAACTTGCCTCGCCAGTGATGCTGTGCTTAGTAGATAGTCGAGGCTTGGGCCGGCATTCCCGAGATGCACATTCGCTGTGTGTTCAAAAAGTCCTCTATCGCAAACGCGCTTGATGGCACTGAGCACAATGTGCTATGGGAGAACATATCCGACAAGCGAGCTTCAGAACAGTACGTCCGATGGCGACGATGATTGAAGTGTGTCGATAAATGCATTTTTCCGTTTTACTCGGGCTGTATTCGGTTGAAAAATTTTTTTTTCGTTTGCTACCTCCAAATACATCCCGGACTGTATGTGGGTCTGAGTTATATGCTGGCTTTTACAGTAAGTTTCTCAGGCGAGAAAGATGACATCACACCTGCAGTCACTTGATGTGTGCCATAATAAAACAATTAAAGACCATGTCAAGCGCCTGTATGCGGAGTAGATGAGGTCCGAAGAACCAGAAAATACTCTTGCCGGGCGGCTGAAACTTGCCTCGCCAGTGATGCTGTGCTTCGTAGATAGTCGAGGCTTGGGCCGGCATTCCCGAGATGCACGTTCGCTGTGTGTTTAAAAAGTCCTCTATCGCAAACGCGCTTGATGGCACTGAGCACAATGTGCTATGGGAGAACATATCCGACAAGCGAGCTTCAGAACAGTGCGTCCGATGGCGACGATGATTGAAGTGTGTCGATAAATGCATTTTTCCGTTTTACTCGGGCTGTATTCGGTTGAAAACTTTTTTTTGCGTTTGCTACCCCCAAATACATCCCGGACCGTATGTGGGTCTGAGTTATATGCTGGCTTTTACAGTAAGTTACTCAGGCGAGAAAGATAGAAGTGAGAGCTCTCGCACGTGCCTCGTGCTGTATGCCATCACCGGCAAAACATTTGATTCTAGCATTGAATAGCTCTCACGAGACTGCGCTAGGTTTTTCATGCTGAAAGCTACGCTTCCCTTGAGTACTTGAAGGCTAACATTAACGGCGGCCCGCGTTTCAGAACTTGCTTGCTCGAAGTTTTTCGGTATGTCGCAAATTCCCGACACTTGGAAGAAAAGGGTAAATTATCCTGATTTGCGAGAGGCTCCTAAACTTTGAGCATTCCTCCTGATTTCATGGGCCAGCCACAAATTTTTTGAACTTCAGTCCTAACTTAGCTGTGATGCTTTAAAGTTTATTTTATTTTTTTTAATGGCATTTGCATGAGGAATGTTAAAATCACTTTCACAACAGGACATTGCTTTCACATGGTGAAGCATCTCAAGGTAAGAAAGGAGCAGCTAGCCGTAATGACCCTCAGCTTATTTCGTTCCTTAAGGGGGGAGGCTACCATCGGATACCAACTTTTTTGTTTATTGAGATATCTTAATGAAATTTTCAGGATAGACTTATAGCAAAAGCATTAGAAGAACTACAAAATTTCATCAAGTTATGTTCACTGGTTTTCAAGTTACAGCAGAATATCAGGGTAGTGCACATGGTTCTCTTATTCCAGGCCTGGAGAACTTTCAAAAGGTGCTGGAACTGTGAAATTAACTATGATGATTCCCAGATTGATACTCCAGGGGGTAACAGAGCCCTTTTTTGAATTTCCTTGCTGAAAAGTTTTAGCAGACCATCAAACTTTGTGTTCGTGATTAGGATATTATCAATCAAATTTTGATTAAATATAATAAATAACACACACAATATATTGAAAAAATGGGCTTGTCACCCCCTCAGAAATTTATTCATGTACATAATAAAAAAAGACTTATGGAAATCCAATGAGTGGTTCCAGAGATATGGCTGGAATAAGCAGCCTCACTAGCCAAAAAAGTCATTTTGAGAAAACGACGTTTGAAAGTTTTGAGCACATAGGCAGTTCTAAAATGAACCTGCAGCGTAACTGGAGGTGTCCTTTGGCACTCTTTTTCTTTGCCGCCTTTCCATCTTCTCTAGGGATCGCTTCTTAGCCTTTTTCAAGCGCAGAGAATCTTTTTCGGCTGCCCGTTGAATGGCCAGGTGGCCAGGTGTTAGCCCCACTGATGAAGCTAGCTCTTGGGTGGCCCTGTAGCAGCCAGCATTGTATCTTAGCACTGCATCATGCAGTGCTGTCTCTACAGCAATCAGTGACGCATGCTGCTCTTTGGGCATAAGGGACCACAGCACAGAGTGAAAGGACTCTGATGCATTCTGCGTCTTTGCTCCCAGGCAGCGTTGCAGAAGAGAGAGCCTCTCATAAATGGGTAGAAGTGCATCTGCAACATAGCGTGGCAGCTTGTACGAATGCCTATTTGTTTTGTTGCCATAATGGCTCTTACATTCACATCAAAGGCCTTTGTGTCATCCTGACGAGATGAACTCCATGAGCTTGAAACTACTCCACAATGCAAGCATACTAGCTCAAGCTTTGCAGCAAGTCCAAGTTGGGTGCCTCCTCGTACCTTCATCCCAATCGCGGTGCACCGGTGGCACGGGGTCCGAGATAGCAGGTCGTCTAGGGCATTCATTTGCACAAGGAAAATTCGCCTTCACTTGTAGCGGTGGCAGCTTCATGATCGCGCTCCATTGCCTGAAATTTCCGCTCCGTGGCTGGCATAGCGCCAAGTTCTCTTTGCACAGCAGCGCGTTGTTGATCCGCCGCCTCTTTCTCCTCGCACGTCAGGAAACTTGTTCGCAAATGCACAGTTGACGACGCGATCGCACTCGAGGCCGATGAAAGAGAAGATGCGGAAGCCACTGTCGATGAGCACGAGACACCAGGCGCATTTGTAACGACAAATTCTTGCACCGGCGGAGCAGCAGTCCCGTTGCTAGGCGCGTCGATGCGACCACTCTCTTGCGTAGATGAAGCAGAAGCTGCCCCACAGGTACCGTCAGCGCGATCACCGTCGGCGCACGTGCGAGCGGAGAGCCTCGCCGCGCGGACAAGCTTCATAGCTCGCTTCCTCGCACCGAACGATTGTAGCGTCTTCTTTTTCGTTGGGCGCATCGTGAGCGAACACAACAACTGTCTCGTATAGACGGTTGAAAATCGTCTCGTAAAGACGGTTGAAAATCGTTTCGAAGACAGTTGAAACGTGGAGAGTATGCGAACGGCTGCAACGATACACGGAAGCGAGAGGAACACAAAGGCGCCGGACGGAGGAGCAGCAGACGAGCGGCCGCATCGGCCGCATTATGCGCAAGAGCGCTACGTCATCGCGCGCAGCAGCCAATGGCAGTCGCGGGCTCCCCCGCGTCCTTGAGGAGCGCGCGCCTCAGCCGCGGGAAACTTGAAAGCTCTCGCGAGCCCTCCAATCATGAGCGGCTTGCTCCTCTCCTGCGCTGCCGCCGGCGACGCATGTGGCGGGGAAAGAAAGAGCAAGAATTCACAAACAAAACAACACCAAAATGGAGGCGCTCCGTCGAGCGGTCGAGAAACTGCGATCACGCCAAGTTGGGGTATTTTGAGCGCTCGCGCGCCGCTTGAGGGCCGCCGCGGCATGTTCTAAACTTTATTTCAAATGGTTCCGCGACGAATTAGACGTTGATATTTACAGAAAAGGTAGTTTATGACACATACTGCCGGAATATGTGGTTTGCCAAAAATCAACTTTTTCGCGATTTTTCAGTTTTCAAAGCCGCGTCCCCCATTAAAGGGGCTCTGCAACTTTTGAAGCAGCCATGGAATGGATCTACGAAAGGATTCACTTATTCATTGCCGCAAAAATTTTTAGAATCCATTTACTATGAGCGGAGTTACAATAGTTTGTCGCACGCTGCGATTTCATTCTCACCTTCTCTGGTCCCGATGAAAGTGCTGGAAGCTAAGCATAGAGGGATGGCACAGGGAAGAAAATACATCAGGCATGTCTGGGACTCTGAGCACCTTTTTTCTATATGTGTATATTTTTTCTGAATATACAATTTTTTATTGCGATTGTGCGCGCATGAGCGAACAAGTTGTGGCCTCCCACGGTGGCCCCAGTAACAGCCAAGTGTGACATGTTCAATCGGCCTGTGGTGGATACAATGGCTGTGATGAGTGAATATTGAGCTTGTTCCATCATTGCTTAAAATAAGTGAAAGCGATTTTACCAGGATAGCGTTACAGTGCACGTTTCGCAGAAACTTCGGTGGTATTGGTTGTGAGCGAAAAGGTATCGTTCTATGCGTCACCGAAAAATCAAGAATGATGCAAATCACACAAATAATAAAAAAAATCCCTGGGTTCCAGTGGGAATGAGACCCGGGTCAGTTTGCGTGGCAAGTGGATGTTCTACCACACGACCACGTGTCTGTTTGTGAATACATTGAAAATAATTTCGTCTGCTTGGTAATGTAGTGAAAGTGACACATGCTTAACAAGTGCACGCGTCCTGTCTAAATGGCTCACAATGCAACATGAAAAGTTGCAGTAATGATGCGTGGTACAAGTGCCCATTGCAGGGGTGCAACAGCTTCTTGATACGATTTCCCATCAAACTGTATCAATTTGTTCATACAACAACGATTTCATACAAATCCCCGTCTTTGCGCCAAGCTGCACCAAAACCATGAAATGGAAACCAAGAGCTACTTGAAAGAAGCAGTGCTAGCATACACTCAATGCTCAGTATAACATATTTGTAGCTTATACAAAAATAAGTTTGTTATATACAAAAATTTGTTATAAAAGTGTGTTTCTAACACTCTATTTATTACTTTGTTATATCTGGGTTTGGTTTGAGTGTACACTGCCTCAAAAGTTCTCTGTGCCTGCACTTTTTCACTTCACATTTTCTCATCATGTACAGCTAGGAAAAATATTCCTTGTGATATTTTCCCGAAGGTATCATTTCTTGGGATAGCCACGGTTGGTATGTAATACATCATGAATCACTACCCATAGTATACTTTAGGCATTCTTAATATTGCTACACCAGCACAATAAGCGGGATAAAAAGAAGAAGGACAAAGAATGCCTGTCTTGTGAACTTATCCGTACCGGACAGCACCCCTTTTCGTCGGCCCATCTTTGAATAAACATATTTCATTGTAACAATATCCTCTAAGCTAGCTTCACCAATTTCCAAGTTTTGAAGCCTCATGAAAAGTCGGAAGCTACGACACAAGACATTTTCGTAGACCTGAGCTCGTGATAAGCACCCAAGGCTGAACATTTCAGCATCCCTGGTTAACCATTCGCTTTGGAGCCTGGGTGGGGATTTTTTGGTGTCCTTTGGATTCCTTATTTCTGCTCTACTGTACAACTGAAAACAATGAAAGCGGGAGCTCAGTTCACAACTCTCAATGTGTCTGGCTCGTTTGTAGCAATATCTTGTGGTGTGTTTGGAAAGGTTTTGTTCTGCCCTTTTGCAGATAACCAGTCGTGGTTTGGTCATCTTAGCCAACAGTCCCTGCAAAGTCACCATAGAGGTGAGTCGACGGTTCCTGATTGTTCTGCCAAGTTTTGGATGCTTCGAGCGATATCTGTATTGTAGTGAACCTTAAAGGAAAGAAGATCTGAGCTTCTCAACACCTTGGCTGCATTGTCATTAGCGTTGAAATTAGCTCCCGTGAGTCACTACAAGGTCCTTAGTAAAGGCGTATTTCGTTACAGGTAATACTAGCAGTATTGCAACTGTGCATTCAGCTGCTCTCTTTCATTATGCTTCTTTGGTTTTCAAAAGCCGTGCCATGGTATTGTGCATCTCCAATTTGTGGCTAGTCAAGAGTGTTGAAAAAAGACTGGTTTGTGGCGTACATTTCAAGCATAGGCAACCTGGATACACAGTGATGATATGTGAATGGGAGATCATTAAAGTATTGATGCTGCACTCGACGAATGAGTTGCTGGTGAATTTGAATTTTGCAATAACATCGCGTAAAAGGATGCAAATTTTAAAGGTGCAGTTCAACTGATTCAAGGGATACCAGCAAGTAGGTAACAACATATGCATCGATTTAAGATGAAAGAGTTCCTCAAATCAGTTTTACTGCTTGGTGCTGATGAAACTGCCTTGGAGCTCTTTGTAAGGCATAAAAAAAATGGACTAATTTGATCAGTTACATTTTATTGTAATTTTGTAATATATTCAATTGACTACATTTTTTGAGATTTATGTTCTGGATCATAAAATCACAATTTTCTGTAAGTGATTATCAGTAATTACAGTCTTTTTTTTTTCCAAAATCTTGTAACCAGTCTTGTTCAAAAATATATGTGACTGCTCTGTGGGGACCCTCTCATCTGACAAGATGAGGGGTTTCCATGAAGCCTCTTTTTAACCTTTTCCTTTACCTTACCTGCAATGCCTTGCGCTACTGCCAGTAACAGTGAAGCGTATCAATTCATAGAGGACACGAACATTAGCATTGAAGCACTGCGCAACTAGCAGCTGATACAGAAGTTGTGCCTACGTTATAACACCGTCCTTCCCTCCAGCACATGCATTTAAGGGCCCCTAAACCACCCAGTGGTTGAAATTCAGTCATGGTGGAAAAGTTGTCCACAGTGTAGAAAAAACTCGGAGCTGCGAGACTTTTTTCTTTAGTGGTGCTATTAAAGCAGAGTTAGATGTGCTTGATTATTGAAATTGCGGCGATCACTCCTTTTTTTCTTTTCTGTGCTACCCTCCATGGTATCCTCTCCCAAAACAGCTTTGCCCCCTTTTCGAGTGCCCTTTCCAATATCGCGTGGCATACGTCATTGCTGAGGCATTGCTTGAAACACTGCCCACTTCCAGTCACCGTGACTCTGTCCCTCCGTCTGCCGCGTTTTTGTTGGCAAACTGTGGCTGCTGTGCCGGCCTGTGCTTATACGTATCATGTTGGCATGGACCCTGTGCTGTGACGTCCCCGCAAACACGGACTTGACCCCGGTGCTTTCAAGATGTTTTCGCTCGTTTCTTAAACCCACGCATAAAAAAAAAAGAAAAAGAAAACCTTCGGTGTAACGAATGGGCATTCCGGAGTGGAGTACCTGGAAGGATTATTTCTACTATTCTCGTGGGCTCCCCCGCGCAAACACGGGGACCGGGCGACGCCTTGTCGTCTACAGACAGTGTAACAGTGTACAGTGGAGATAATCCGCGCGCACCCTTCAAATTTGTGGCATGGGGGAGCAGCAGAGCACCTTTTGTTGGTTCGGGGAATGCGACCCTGCCGCAGCGCCTGTGCCGGGTCCGGTCTCCGTGGCTCCAGGACTCAATACTGCGTTCTGCGCTGATGGCCACCCGCGGCGTTGAATGACGAAGAAGCGGCGGCTACAGAGAATTTTGCGGGAGACACCTTCTGCATGGAAACGTTGAGACTTGGTCTGGATGTCGGCTCCTCAAGTACCGGAAGCATCGGGTCCATTGTTCGCCCGTAATTAAAGTGTCTTCGGACGGCTCGACCATCTCTCTCCTTAAGGCTTGAGTTTGAACATTGTTACTTGCTCGGCTTTGCTTGGGAGAGGGTTTTCCACTGGTGCGGGCCGCGGGGGGCGGCTGCGAAGATGATGCACTCTGACTGACAAGAAAATATGCCCCGTCGATAGTGGCGATTGGTTTGGTGCCCCGGTAGGGCGGAGTCGGATCCTACAAAAAAGGACTACGAGACTATACGGGGGGGTCAGAGGTACACGATGCGATGAGCTCAAGATGGTAGAGAGGCAAGGACGGTGCGATGAGGAATGAAAGTTAAGGATAGGAGGCGAGTGAATGGAGCGTTACGAAAGAGGGCTAAGATGGAAATCACTGAGAGGCACGACGTAGGCGACGATGACGAAGACCATGAAGACGCTGACGAATTGGACAGATCAGACCTCGACGCCAAGAACCAACCTTTGGCTCCGATTCGAGCAGCCAACTCCGAGGCCCCGACTACATGGACATTCTGTGAGACGAACTTCACTTCCCTTACTTAAACGAGCTTTGCGAGTTGGGATGCAGCGTATTGAGATATTGCGCGGTTTTATTCATTGATAACTTTATCATTTGTGTCGTCCTGTGTTTACTCTGTATTGAGGCACCCTTGTATTGTCACCGTTACTTCGCTTATGTATCCTGTTTCGCGTGTCGCGAGTATTTCCTGATTTGTTACAGTTTCCTCTAACAGAGATGTCGTTCACGGACAGTATGTGTGTCCGCCATTTGCACTTGCTATTAAATTAAATGAATCAGTAAACAGAAACAGGTCGTAGCGTCTCTTACTTCCCGGCTCCAGCAGGAATCTCTGTATGTGAGAAGTGATTGAGACACATAGCCAAGAGGGAACCGGATAGACAAGTGGTTTGAGTGGTCTTCCCTTTTTTTGGTAATCGATGGCATAGCAGGGGACGTCTCAAGTGGTGGCAGCGGTGGGATTACTGCTGGGGCAACGGTGCGAGATTTCACCCTCGTACTTGGGAAGGAGAGGCGGCAAAATGAATGAGCAGGCTACCAGGATGACCGACAGAGATGACCCACTAGAAATGAGTGCGTTAATGTTAGCGGACATGGTTCCTACGTTTACAGGAGGTGATACGGGTCCGGATGTTGGGGTCTTCTTTAAAATTTTGGGGCAGGTTGGTCGCTTGGGTGGATGGCTGGATAGTGAGCTGGTCTGCATAGCACGATGTAAGATGGTAAGCGCGGCACACAATTTTGCTTCGTGGGATGATGGCGTCGCTGCGGCTTCAACTTTTTCTGAGTTCAAATATTTGGACCTCAAGAGGTTCGATACGGAGCCACTTATCTTCAAAACGGAACGGTTTTTAATCGCTAGACAGGAGGCGGATGAGGAGGTGAGGTCATTTGCAAGTCGCTTGCGCATCCTCGGCACCGCCACAGTGGCGAGCTCCGATAGTCAGGATCAGGTGAAAGTTTCACTGCACCGCGAAATTCTAGCCGAACAATTACTCTCGCAATTTTTATTAGGCCTGAGGGATCCGGTCCGTAGATTTGTTCTCCCTCGGGATCCAAAAACATTTGACGAGGCCATTGCCATAGCGGTCAAGGAGGAACAGAATGAGAAAGTGTCATGAAGCCATACGTTACCCGTTCGATACGCAGAAGAAAACACAGATATTCATGAGATGCACAGCCGCCTTGACCGCCTCGAAAGAATTGTGGAGAATTTGGTAGTACGCAAAAAGTTGAAACAAAATTGGCAGGAATCCCCGAGGCAACTCTGTTATCCTGGCGGGTGCTATTACTGTGGCAGGTTTGGTCACTTTTGGCGAGAATGCCACCGATACCGGTGACGAAAGTGGAATTCGACGGGTGGCAGCCGCATTCACAAAGGCAAGGAGAGGGCGGGAAAATTCTAATCAGGAAACCTAGACGCAACTCCTCCTCATGACAGTGACACGCAGAGGTCAATCGCGGTCATAAATATTCGCGAGGAAACAAACTCCGTAAAAATGAGTCGCGGTTCACCAAGTGCGGAAGTGATTAATGTAATTTCCGTGATCGAGGAGGATGTTCCGCCATTGAGCGAGTGTGTGTTTGGGGGGAACGCTCACACGCCGGTGCCACTGGGTGAAACAAAAGCTGTCAAGGTTGCTGGAGCGGATACAGACGGTTTAGCTGCGGATTCCTACCTCGTAGGTCCCACGAGACGATAAGGCATTACCAGTAGGAGTGGCAGATATGGAGTTGGATGAGAATGGGTTCTTTGAGGATGCAGTTGTCGGAGTCTTGTTTGACACGGCGGAAGACCGAACGTTAGAGTAAGTGAGATTGAGGAATGCCTAGATCACAACGGGGTAGTTTTTGTGGGGCCAGAGGGGAACTGCTGCACACTCGATGTACACCGCACCAAAACCGGGCATGTGCAGCGGCGGTCTTATAAGATAGCTTCGCATATGCCCCACTCTGCGACTGAGTTGAGTAGGTGGAAGTTCGGACCATCCAACGAGGTTCCGGGACTCGGAGTCGGGAAAGAGGTCTGCATACGGGTAGACTCTGAGCGCTCGGGGATCGGCTAGGGTCATAAGAGTCCGCAATGTTGTATGCCATTTTATGTTCTATAATTTCTACTCAGTCATTGTGCATGTTACTTTAGGAAAGACCTGCTGTCGAAGTTTAAGTTTTTTTTTGTTTTGCTTTGGCTTGTACACTTGTTTTATTTTGTTGATTGTGTTTTGAAATTAGGCCAGGCAGGAGATTGTGCGGCGAAGGTAATTCAGTATTGCTGCCTGTATGACCTATGTTCCCCTGCCATCCCGCTTTTCGTTTTGTTTGAAATGTTCGATAAGGTCTTAAAATTTTGTGCATGTGTGGAATGAAAGCGTATTGAAATGTGTGTATCTTCTGTTCGGTTGTGCCGAGAGTGGACAGTGCAGGCGAAGTGTGTAATGTGCTCGCATTGTAGTCAACCTTCCGCACACATGACTGAACGTTGCGTGCCAAACCATCCGACGAGCAGCTGTGACCAGTGTGCGTCTTGTCCACGCGTCATCCACGAGTTTCTGCAGTGATTCTGAAGGTTTCAAGTGTGTTGTGCCCGGTAGAAATACGGAGTCAAACTGCTTCATGGTGGGTGATGATTCAGCGACAATCACGGATTGGTTCCTCTCAGCGACGCACCACCGCCAGGGCTGAATCACAAGTGTGCTGTGTTCACATATCGTATTCCTAAGACTGCCGCAATGTCTCAATTTCGTTGCGCAACTCGAAGGCGCCATGCGCCCGCATTTCTCGTGTTTGAATTTTCCCGCTGGGACAATTCTTCTGCAAGATGAAGGGATTGTGACGTCCTCGCAAACACGGACTGAACCCCGGTCCTTATAAGATGTTTTCGCTCGTTTCTTAAACCCACGCATGAAAAAAACAAAAAAGAAAACCTTCAGTGTAACGAATGGGCATTCCGGAGTGGAGTACCTGGAAGGATTATTTCTACTATTCTCGCGGGCTCCCCCGCGCAACCACGAGGACCGGGCGGCGCCTTGTCGTCTACAGACAGTGTGACAGTGTACAGTGGAGATAATCCGCGCGCACCCTTCAGATTTGTGGCATGGGGGAGCAGCAGAGCGCCTTTTGTTGGTTCGGGGAATGCGACCCTGCCGCAGCGCCTGTGCCGGGTCCGGTCTGACTTCTGTCAGCCTCCGTGGCTCCAGGACTCATTACTGCGTTCTGCGCGGATGGCCACCCGCGGCGTTGAATGACGAAGAAGCGGCGGCTACGGAGAATTTCACGGGAGACACCGAGCTGCATGAAAATGTTGAGACTTGGTCTGCACATCGGCTCCTCAAGTACCGGGAGCGTCAGGACCATTGTTCGCCCGTAATTAAAGTGTCTTCGGACGGCTCGCCCATCTCTCTCCTTGAGGCTTGAGTTTGAACATTGTTACTTGCTCGGCTTTGCTTGGGAGAGGGTTTTCCACTGGTGCGAGCAGCGGGGGGCGGCCGCCGAAGATGATACACTCCGACTGACAAGAAAATATGCCCCGTCGATAGTGGCGATTGGTTTGGTGCCCTGGTAGGGCGGAGTCGGGTCCTACAAAAAGGGACTACGAGACTATACAGGGGGTCAGAGATATACGATGCGATGAGCTCGAGATGGTAGAGAGGCAAGGACGGTACGATGAGGAATGAAAGTTAGGGATAGGAGGCGAGTGAATGGAGCGTTACGAAAGAGGGCTAAGATGGAAATCACTGAGAGGCACGACGTAGGCGACGATGACGAAGACCATGAAGACGCTGACGAATTGGACAGATCAGACCTCGACGCCAAGAACCAACCTTTGGCTCCGATTCGAGCAGCCAACTCCGAAGCCCCGACTACATGGACATTCTGTGAGACGAACTTCACCTCCCTTACTTAAACGAGCTTTGCGGGTAGGGATGCGGCATATTGAGACATTGCGCGGTTTTATTCATTGATAACTTTATCATTTGTGTCGTCCTGTGTTTAGTCTGTATTGAGGCACCCTTGTATTGTCACCGTTACTTCGCTTATGTGTCCTGTTTGTGTGTCTCGAGTATTTCCTGATGTGTTATAGTTTCCTCTAACAGAGATGTCGTTCATGGACAGTATGTGTGTACGCCATTTGCACTTGCTAATAAATTAAATGAATCAGTAAACAGAAACAGGTCGTAGCGTCTCTTACTTCCCGGCCCCAGCACGAATCCCTGTATGGGAGAAGTGATTGAGACACATAGCCAAGAGGGAACCGGATAGACAAGGGGTGTAGTGGTCTTCTCTCTCTTTGGTAATCGGTGGCGTAGCGGGGGACGTCTCAGTGCTACGCGCGCACTTTCGAAGGATCACCAACGTGGTGGATCTTTCGGTGACGTGTCGTGCAAGAGCACTTCGGTACGAGATGAGGACGCGCCTCCACCACGTTCCCCAGATCGTGGCGTTGATATGGGTTGGTAGGTGCACGTTCTGCTACGCTTTCCCCCTTGTTACCTGTTCAGCGCTAATGGCATTATCAATGTAATGGATAAAGAAAAGCCATCCCAAAACAATCGGATTTAGTTCGCGCAGTTGCGTTACAGGGCGCGATAGCCGATTCGGGAGCGGCCGCACGCATGCGGGCAACACAATGAACTACAATAAACAGTGGGGACACCTGCTTGGAGTCTAACCAGAAGTTATAGGCTCGACCAATGTTTGTACTGCACGTCACGTGGAGGCCCAAAAAGCCTAGATAGGAGGAGGGAGTGTTTTTTGGAATTTTTGATGCACCAGCGGCTCGTAGCGCTACCATGTGTAGAAATCATTGATCGCACCAGCATTATGGACATGATGTGCGTGTTTACTTGAAAAAATATTGTGGGTGATTTAGGGGCGTTTTTAGGGAGTGTTCTGCATAGCAGCTGACCTTTTAATGAACAAAAATGAATTGGTCACAAAAGCATTGAAAACATTGGCTGTGATATACCGTATTTACTCGATTCTACCACGCCCTCGATTGTAATGCGCACCCGGTTTCCACGCCGAAAAAAAAAAGCAAGGCGCACCCATTTTTCTCATTGGCCCGCATGATCATACCACTCAGGAAAACTACTCCTTTTGGGAGCGTCTTCCGTTTAAACATGAGGTACGAGGAAAGCTTGTGCTCATCTGACATGCAGTGGAGCATTGCTGCCACTCTAGCTTTACTGTGGCCCCATGTCAGCACGGGAGCTTGCTTCGCCCCCTTCTTCTCGACGGTTGTGGTGCCAGGCATGTCGAAGTAAAGAGGCGTCTAAGGGGCATTCCTGATTTGCCCAAGCAGCTAGCCGTTGTTGTGGCGCATGTTTAGGACGAACCTCTGAATACTGTGAAGCTTTTCATCGTACTCCTCCGAAACTTTTCGCATATGCCCGTTCGCCTTCGGAGGGAAAAGCCTGTTCTCTTCATAAAGTTAGTTATTCAGCACCTGCTCGCTTTAAACTGGCTCCGCATTAGCCTTTTTTCTAAGGCTAACTGCATAGCCTGCACATGGAGCAGTTCTCTCGTCACAGGCTGCTGTGCCGCTCACTGCTCAATCACATACTCTCCGAGCAGCTCTTCAATTTGCGGAAACCGATCCTGCTGTGGTCCACTGAAGCCTTTATCTTTGCTGTCGGCAATGTTCTGCTTTTATTTCCGCCAGTCCCGCACGCACATTTCGGGAACTCTGAACGACCGCGATGCCACCCGATTACCGTCCGTTTCTGCACACGTGATGACTTTTCTTTTAAAAGCGGCATCGTGGGGCACTCATCGAGTTTTTGGAGTCAGTCCTTCCATGCCGTTCATGCTAATGCACTACAAGATGACGAACTCCTCAGAACACGTACGAAGTGCCTCACATGAGAAATACATAGGCAGAAATGGCCGACGTGCCATGCCGACGCACATAAGGGACGGCCATTTTGGAAATGCCGATGGCAATAGAATGACCGTATTCATTTTTTTTTTCGTACTCGATTCTAACGCGCATGCGATGTACGAACTCGCTTAACCGGAAAAAAGGTGCGCGTTAGATTCGAGCAATTACGATAGCATATAACACTATAAGATAACTTGCATGTCATGACTTTTCACCATTGCCACCATGACTTTTCATCGCATTTGAGAGTGCCAGTGCAAGGTTCTACAGAGAGTCTTTTACTCTTCGCATTCTTTTGCAGTATCTCTGCTTCCTTCTTTTGACCAGCTGTGTCACTGAGGAACTTGAACAATCGAAGGGTGTTACTGGCACTAATCTGTTGCAACCGTTCTTTGCTCTGCGTGGTCGAGCAAGAGTTCATGCAGCAACTCAACTAGCTGGTATTTGAAGGTGGTGACCACAGGGATGTCAATGCAAGTTAGGCATGTCGCAGAAGCCGCAGTAAGCATCGCAGCCTTCACTCAAGCTTGCAGCTTTCCTCTGCCATGCAGGTGTCACGGATGTTCTTCGTCGCAGTGTGAGTGGGCGTGCTTTATTGCGTTACGGCAATGGGATTCGGGAGGAAAGCAATGCAAACGTAATTCACCACATTTTTGTGACTGCTTAGTTACTTTTCTGAGGCTGTAAGTGAGCATTGTAATGAATTGAATTTCAAAGGAAGCAGCTGCTATTGTAATGGGTACTCATTTTTTTTTGTACTGTATACACAATTCTGCATGCAGTATATGTAGGTTACCTTCGGTTTGTGTGCTTTTGTGCAATAATGATATCTGAGGTTTCATCTGCCAAAACAGTGATATGGTTGTGAGGCACTTCCAAGTGGATGGTTTTTGAAATTTTATCACGTGGTGTTCTTTGACGTGCACTGACGTTTGGTGCACTTGTCAGAGATGTTTCGTTCAAAAACTGTCCTTTCATAATTGCATGATCTTTTTATCCTTGGAGTAATTCCCCGCGTACCACCTGGAAGCATCCAGTCTGGTCAGCTGCCAGCTTCCAAGAATGTCACGTGCTCTGTGACGCCAACAGGCAGATAAACGAGTGTTCGATACTCGCTGCCATGGCTCCTGGTTGCACTGACTGGTACTCCCATGTTTGAATGCACGTCCCATGTTTGAATGCACGTATATTCCTCGTAAAGTGAACGGGGGTATGGCCGCTGCTGGAGCCCAGTTTGTATAGCACCAACATGTTGTTCGAAGCTCGCAGGTATGGTCTCGGTCCCAGCAAGTTATCTTTTCTTCCACATTTCTTTCGTCACATTTCCATTACAAAGACTTCTAATAACATCCCCTATATGTTTTTTCGCATTATAATTTGGTAGCTCTCTATAATATTGCGTCTAACAAAGGAAAACGAGCCCTGAAATTATCACTCCTTTCGTTTATTGATTTTTGTGTGTGTGTGTGTAAAATGTCAACAATCCACTGGAAGGCAACTTGCAGGTACATGTCTTGGTGGACTAACATACAACATATAACAATAACAATTACATTTGACAAAGACAGTGATGCTGTCAGCAAACATGACAATAATGCAGCAGTTACAACAAAATCACTGTGGGGTGAGAAAAAATGAAGTTCTGTAATAAAGAAAACTTTTCTTTTGGAAAAAAATTTCTGGAAATGAAGAAACGTGCCTTGAAAGAGGCAATAATATCCTACACATATGTCGCAAACATTAACTGAAGTGTTAACAGTGTTTGGTGCTGTAAAACTGCTTTCAGTGTCAAAAGTCTTTCAAGCAGATGGTTCACGAAGCTGTCACACACTTTTTAACCGTACTATTGACCGTCATGAGGAAGTTCTTGTTTTCTGAAGAGACATCATGCTGGTGATGTCGGCTGGGGTTCTTGCAGCGAAACTTACAAAAGCTTCTGCTTTTGTAGAGAAAGCAGCAAAGAAATGCTGTGCCATGATGAATGGCTCTACCGTTGCAGTGACGTGAACGAAGTGTTTACAGCTGCGTGATTCAGGCTCAAGCTTTGTGTCCGCTTGTTTTTCGGTGGCTGTCCGTCTTGCAGGAGTTTCGGGCCGATCGATGCAGTAAACTTGAAGCAGACGGGATTCGGAACATTATCGCCAACTTTCCGTCACTGCGAATACTGAGAATATACGACTGCGACCACCTTCGCTTTGGTAAGCATTCAATAAGTGATGTCGAAGCATGCGAAGGGATCAGTGTAAGGCAGTTTATTTTTTGGTAATTTTTTGGTTTATTTTTTGAAAAACATTTTCGATACCTTATCAACGTGAGTGCGTAAGTGTCTTTGTGCATTAAGGCGGTTTGCAAGGTTTCAACTTTGTACACTCCTTTTACGTTTCTATCATGACCTTCAATATAAACTTCCGACCTGCTCACCGGCGCGCTCCCTTACGGCGGCACATGGGCCTGAAAATTGATGTGTAGAGACCGAAAGTGCCACCAGATGCTGCCAAAACTTACCCACATAGCAGACGATGCGCGTCGTTTAGATTTAGCGCGCAACGAAGTCCCCGCAAACTGGTGCATGCGTTCGTGTGTGTGTGTGTTCTTTTAACGCGTGCGCTGACTGATTCACAGGGTTTATTATCTCGAGGCAACACGCTGGTCATAATAAGCACAGGAGTCGAGTGGAATTGATGTTGATCAGCCGACTTTCCGTCAGACAGCCAACAGACGGTCGGGAACACATTGGCCGCAAAAACAAATAATATACTAAAAATGAAGTGGGGAATGCAACCATTACATTTCTAACTTCGCTTCGCTGAGCTTCGCATCAGCTGTGGAAAAGTAATTCAGGGGTTGACGGCACATCTTAAAACAGGAGTTTCTGCTGCGTACTCTGCCCTGCTGGACCCACGCTGTCGCCTGTGCTCAGGACCAACTCGTTGCCGCTGCAAGAACTTCTGTTTCAAGACACACTATTCTCACGCTGTCCGGGTGTGAAGGGTGTGTGAGAAGCGATAATGGTAACCGTCAGGGTCAAGCAAATCTAAAGCGACGTGAACATGCGGCCCTTGCACATGTCAAAGCTTTAGCAACGTAGCGGCTTGCCGCTACAACGGGACTTCGCTGCCAACAGTATTTTCAAAACGTCCACCATCTAAGTTTTAGTCATCGCGGTTACAGTCAGTTGAAACGTTGATGCTCCTTCAATAAAATTACCACGTATCTTGCATCGGCGCAGCCACCAGGCTTTCTCGTGGCTGCTGGTATACACCGTCTTGAGAATATGCTTCATATAAAAGCATTACGAGACAACCCAACTTAGTCAGTTGCTCTCATTATCACTTTATGTATTCCGACTGTCCAGCTTTGCAATATCACTTTCTTGTTTCACGAAATTTTATATCTGCCAACAAGTTTTACAGTTTGCTAAGCTATTTAACCTACACAGCAATACCTACTATGCGTGCACTGTTTGTGATCAAAAGCTGCATTTCCAAATTTCTTGGTTGACATCATGCACATAATGCATACTGAAGGCCTGTTTGGCAATTATTTCAAACAACGAAATTTCTATGCTGTTTACACATTCACCTTGTCAAATTAGTAGACAAGTCTCGTATATATTTCACTACTACACAAGTTCATAAATTCCATGCTTGGTGCTGAAGATACAAAAGTGGATTCCTTGGAAGTTGTTGCCGGTACCTGTGCGAGCTTTCCCACTGCAAGAAGCAAACTTAAGAAGAAAGTTCACAATTTCAATCAGTTTATTTCACTCAGCATACACTGAAACGCCTGCATTTGGCAGGCACATGCCAGTTAACATTTCCAACATTGAATGTTCAGTCATTATCAGTGATGGAATAGACATTCTGATTTTTGTGGCAGGAAAAAGGCTGTTCTGAAGTGGAATTTGGTGCGAGGGCGGCAGATGGCAAAATATTTTATGCAACTTTTCGAGTTGAAAGCATAATCTAAACGGGTGGCGACACCAAACTTTGAGGCTATATATAACAAGCCTGTCGTGGGTTTTTTCTGCATGCAAGGACACTCCACAAGAAGGGTTGGACGCAACAAACGTTCGAAATATAGTTTAATTCACTTCCAAAGTGTACCCAAATACTCATTCTCTCAATCACCCATCACTAGTGCGGCCGACGCTGATGTCGTTCTTTAGGAAGGACAACGAAAGTTCAGCTTCCTAAAAAGT
The DNA here is from genome assembly GCA_013436015.1 of Rhipicephalus annulatus. Taxonomy (NCBI): domain Eukaryota; kingdom Metazoa; phylum Arthropoda; class Arachnida; order Ixodida; family Ixodidae; genus Rhipicephalus; species Rhipicephalus annulatus. Next base: position 401,363 of record WOVY01013673.1, read on the forward strand.
CGCCCGCTGGACTTGCAGTAAGGAACGCAGCAGTATACCATCACAGGAAATGGTATTATACTGCTGCCGTCCCTTGACGATGTCGCCGACTATGTATAGCAGCTGATTACACGCAACAGCTTCACAAAGGAGCACCTATCTCACGTAGCAAACTTCAGACTCTGTGTTGGCGGCGACTGGAAGCGTACGGAGAATGAAGTGGCCGCTAACACAATGGGGGTTAGTGGTGGCACCACGGCGTGCTGTGGCCGTTCCGAGAACCTAAAAAAAACTAAACAAGCAAAACCAAATCTGGCGACAGGGGCAGCGACGCCATGAGCAGGTCGGAAGTTTATATTGCAGGTCTGGTTTGTATACACTCAAACCTCAATATAGCGAACCTGGATATAATGAAATATCTTTAATAACGAAGGGACAATAGTCTTGCAATAGCTGTAGTGTTGAAAATTTACCTGTAGACCAAGTTCTCGGATTTGATGAAAATATTTTTTGCGTAAGATACAACCGTGTTATAATGAGGTATGAGTTAATAGCACGTGACTTTAGGCCTCTGTACATTTCCTTCACCACTTGCTTTCAGCGAATGCAGCAAGTTTCCTTTGCTGAAAACTTGCAACATTAATGTAGTTGTGCTTTCAAGTGCGGTGCACTTCAGAGAGGCCGGGTGGTCGTATGCTCTAACTCAAACTTCGATATAACGAACCCAGATATAGCAAAATACCGGTTATAACAAAGCAAATGAAGAGTAGTCTTGCTGTAGATATAGTTTTAGGAATGTACCTTTTAACGAATTTCTGGATATGGAATTTATGGATATTTTCATCTAATATGCAACTTTGTTGTAATGAGGTTTAGAATAGCATGCTGTTGTCGCTTGGCATTGCGCTTTGTTTGTAGAATACGGAGAGAGCTCTTGCGCCAAGTTGAGAAGTCTTGTTTTAGCGCCTCGATGATTGATCTCTTATAATCATCAGCAAAAAATAACTAGTGTGCTTGGCGTAATGCAGGTACAATTTCGTGTGAAAATAGAAAGAAGAGGAAGCAAGTGTGAACGAGAAATAATGGGCTGGAACATATACAGGACAAAAAAGACTGAAATAAATAATACATAGAGCTACACTGAAACCTTGATATGACGAAATATTGGTTATAACAAAGTAATTAAAACTAGTCTTGCAATAAATATAGTGTTAAGAATGTACCTTTATAAAGAATTTTCGGATTTAACAAGCTTTGTTCGTATAAGATGCAACTTTGTTTTAAAGAGGTTCGAGTAAGAAAAAGAAAAGGATAAAGAGAAACAAAGAAGGCTGCTCATTTGGCAAAGAAGGCACGCTTGGCAACTTTTGTGAGAAGACTGCTTGATTTTCTGTTCCAGGCTCGAAATAGCCGTAACATAGGTAATCGTTTCATTGTAACGCAGCACCTGAGGCAGGACCAGCGATAATGGAAAGGAACAGCCAATTTTCCTGGTTCGTCTACTGGTGAGCACCCTTACAGCGCATGCCGGGCCCTCTGCTCTCATACGCTGTCCCCTCTTTGCAGAGTCGCTGGCGAAAGCAACGAAATGCCTCCTCATCAGTGCTGCGTCCACACCTCCACTGCCCATGTGCAACCCCCTGCCCCTTTCCCTCCTCTCCTACACTCTTCTTTCTCACGCTACCATTTTTAACGCGTTTCAGGAGACGGAGCGCGTCTGCGCAACACCGACTAAATTACGAGGCCGTATGTCACGTGTTCACAAAGGCACCTACGTCACGGGGTGGAGGCCCTCTCTATAGGAGCGGAGGCCAGTCTCTGAAGGAAGGGGTTAGCGGGGCTGGAGGCGGTGTTGGTGGGAGCGACCTTCAGTGGCCGCGCAACCCAATCCTATGCCGTGGGAAGCCGGGCGACCAGTTTCTGGGAAGCAATTTCAACCAGCACCTCTCGCGCTGTAACTTGTGTCCCGAACTACTTTTTGAATTGAAAAAGAAAAACGAGTTATTTATAGTTTCGTAACCTGTCGAGTCATGTAAATGAACTGCAATAAATATTACAAGTGCTTCACAACCTCGCTCGTAGAAAAAGGATGGTTAAAATAAAGATTTTTTAAAACTATGAAGTGCGCTACTTCTATACGCGGAGGCAGCACCCAGTGCACGTGCGTTTGTGGAAGAGTGGCAAGTTCCTCGGCCGCCAGGCTGTGGTTGCTGCAGCGATAGCTGTACATTCCGATTTTCACAGTTCGTTCCCTTTGGCCACTGTTTAGTTATGAAGGCAGCATACTGAGCGCTGATACTTGGTCAATGCTTTGCATTTTCCGACTACATCGACAACGACAAGCGCGACAGTTGTCAGTCAGTCAGTTCAGTCAGTTCAGTTCAGTCAGTCAGTCAGTTCAGTTCAGTCAGTTCAGTTCAGTCAGTCAGTCAGTTCAGTTCAGTCAGTCAGTCAGTCAGTTCAGTTCAGTCAGTTCAGTCAGTCAGTCAGTCAGTCAGTCAGTTCAAATAGAAGCGGCTAAAAAATAGAGGCGGCTAAGAGTGTAGCTGTCGTCGATGTCGCTACCGCTACCATGTGTATATCTCTTAACCTGAGTAGTATGCCTTTGTTCCCAGGCCACCGGTACCTGGGTCCCGGGAATCCACTGCGCAACGGAGATCCGGTGGACGAGGACGACGGCATAGCCAATTCGCACGACGAAGCCTACGAGCGAGCCACAAGTCACGAGGACGTCTTTGCGGCTGACCAAGCATCTGCAGCTCTCTTCTTGAACGACTTTACACGAACTGCTAACTGGCATTCTGCATTAGGTGCGGTCGGTCTGGGCACGAAGAATATTGTAGAACAATACGTTTTGGGCCGCAGCCTCTATGGAATGCCAGGAGATAGACGGAAACGTGCACATAACGGGCAATCAGATACAGCAGACGCAAAGCGATACCAGCCTGACTCAAGCACCGGCGACGCCCAAATGTCGGCGCAGATGCAATCGGACGCTCCCGTCCGTCCAGGCGGAGCAGGAATTGGAGGTGACGGTGAAAATTCCGCAGAACTCGTTCAGCAGATTTTGCGCGTACCTCGCGACCACGGAGTGGTCACAGTGTTCCGTGACAGCAAAATACTCACCACATGGGCCTATGCAATGCTGAAGACGAATTTAGTGTATGACACCGAGAAAACGTTTCCAGGAGTTCTAACTAGCCTCTCACGCTTGCCAGTGGACCGACCGTATCTTTACATTCCTCACGGCACCTACCTTAACTTACCGTCTCACACAAGAGCAGTGCGTTGCACTGTCAAGGTTACTCCCCATGGTCTACGCACACCTTGGAAGACTGGCTCTTCGGTTGTCCAACCTGTCAACTCTGACATGCTCGTTTATGGTCTTAGCTCCGTCGGATTGAACCACTCCTTGGATACAGGCATGTGCCGCGTTAAGAAAGGCGAGACAAACAACCCGATGAAACCGCAGTCTTACACTCTTTTTCAGGAGAAGGACCACGCCGATCTGGCTAAGAGCTACTGGGGTCTTAAAATCACGCCGGGAAACGAGGAGCAAAATGGCGACGACGAAAAGAGCATACCTGCGTGCATGGGCGTGCCGCGACACAACTTTGCCTACGACTTTATTCACATTGACAAGGCTAGTCCCCGCTTGACCAAGTTTGTCAACCAGTTTCCCTTCAAAGGCCACGTGGGCACACCCATAGTCAACTATGAGTATCAGTTTGGCGGTGACGCGTGGCTAAAGATGGGCCCTACTTACAACGCAGGGAATGAGTTGCTAACTCGAACACACCTAGGCCTGCCTACTGACGTTGTATCCTACACTACTAGCAACCTGTCAAACTACGAGTCGTACGAGCAAAAGCCAGATCTGAACGTTACCATGCGTCTTCGGCCCGACGATAGGCACACGCGCCATGTAAAATATTTAGACCCTATGGAAAATACTTACTTTACCCGTGGTTTAAAATCAATGATACATTCCAACATTCAGCCGAGTTTGAGTTTTGGTGTATTGGCGGTAAGCAAGTCAAACAAGGACGATCCCGGCAGTACCGAAACTTTCCAAGATATTGCCGCTTTTTTTCAAATTGATACAGAATTGGTGGTTCATTCTGACGTGGACATCATAGTAGCCGACAGCGTGACTCTGCCGTCAAGCGTGGGGCCATACTTGCGTCACACCAACGAAAACATCAAAGCAAGTTACAACAGCCTCACACGTCACGGGCGTCCAGTAAACCTTGCTCGCACGGAGACCGAGGTGACCGAACACAAGTCCGAGCTCCAAAAAGTGGCGGAAGCGCAGCGGCGTTCCTTGGACTCGGTGCCTTTTCTTCCACAATAAAAACAAGATAAAAGAAAGCTTTTCGTTTGACTTTTTATTACTGCAGCGTCGCTGTCGTCGAAGACTAAGAAGGAATATGTTTAAATATATATATATATACTTTCTCTGAGTGGAGCTACAACGACAACGACATACAAGAAAAAATATGTAGCGAGCCCCTGCTTTGCATAGGGCACTCGCGGAATATTAACTAAACCAACGCGCTTTGCATAATTATCTCGCATGGGCGTTGCGCATATTAACTACTAGTTGCTCAAGGACTGGGTTTTTTCATAGTAACTAAACCAACGCGCTTTGCATAATTATCTCGCATGGGCGTTGCGCATATTAACTAGTAGTTGCGCTAGACTTTCCTGCAAGCCACCACGAGAGGTATATAAAGGGGTCCCTAGCAGCTCAAAAAACGCAGTCGCCAACCGGCTGTCCACTCAGGAGGACCTCAAGCGGACACTAAAGACGCCTTCGATAAGACCCCTTTTTTACCTAATTATACTATACTCTGAATTGTTGCTTTTTTGCTCTTTGAATAGAGACCATGGCAGAACCACGTAAACGTCAGCATGATGAACAAGAAGACGAGGTACCGCTATATTATCAATTGGAAGTGCTTTTTGGTGACGCCGTCTATATTCCCAGGGACAAACTACAGAGTTTATTGGTTCGAGCCACGAGAACCGTGCCTATGACATTAATGAAACCATGGCGACACTTGCGGAGCCTGATCGAGGCGTGGGAGAAGTATCAAATTCAAATGTGCCCGAACCAGGAACAGGGTCTAGAGGAGATGGAAAAAGTTTACAATCCCCTCCACGCTGGGCATTGCAGTTACACTCAATTCCAAAACGAAGAAAGCTTGTGCACGATGTGTTTCCCGCTCGAGACGACGGAGAAGCTCAGACAATTTGTAATGACATTGTCAGAGGATTGGAACAAGGACCCACCCAGTACGGAGTCGCAGCCGTCGCACTCCACACACGAGGAACCACCCTACCACACGTCCACGTCCTACACGACTGCAGCTGGAGCAACGGCACATGCCGATGTGTTATTTTCGCTGGCTTCGTCAGACGACCAAATCGCTCGTCAATTTGGTCTACAAACGCCAGCGCATGGGACCTCTACAATCTCGTCCAGTATCTCAATAGTCAGCCCCGACTATTGGAATACCTTAAAGTGGAGTACTTGGTCAATGCTTTGCATTTTCCGACTACATCGACAACGACAAGCGCGACAGTTGTCAGTCAGTCAGTTCAGTCAGTCAGTCAGTCAGTCAGTCAGTTCAGTTCAGTCAGTCAGTCAGTCAGTCAGTCAGTTCAGTCAGTCAGTTCAGTTCAGTCAGTCAGTTCAGTCAGTCAGTCAGTCAGTTCAAATAGAAGCGGCTAAAAAATAGAGGCGGCTAAGAGTGTAGCTGTCGTCGATGTCGCAGTCAGTCAGTTCAGTTCAGTCAGTCAGTTCAGTCAGTCAGTTCAGTCAGTCAGTCAGTCAGTCACTGACTGAACTGACTGACTGACTGACTGACTGGACTGAACTGACTGACTGACTGCGACATCGACGACAGCTACACTCTTAGCCGCCTCTATTTTTTAGCCGCTTCTATTTGAACTGACTGACTGACTGACTGACTGAACTGACTGACTGACAACTGTCGCGCTTGTCGTTGTCGATGTAGTCGGAAAATGCAAAGCATTGACCAAGTACTCAGGATGTTAGGTTGAAAAACTGTTTATTGATCAAGCTGACGCGTGCCGACGTATGTTTCTTCCGTGACAAACTTATCAAAGAGGAGCACCAGGGCCATCGGGTGAATTTTCTTGTCGTATTTTTTCAGAGGAGGACACGCCCGCCACTTGTAGCGCCACATGCGGTGGTTGAAGGCCTCGTCATCTGGAAACACCTCGTTGTTTGAGAGCACAATGACGGGTGTCCTGGAAATGGTCTGGTCAGCAGTGTACTTGACAGCCACCGAGTCTACGTCACCACCAAAAATTTTTTTGACAGTATCGAAAGCGGATGACTCACAGTTTGGCTCGTTCCATACCAGGATGCGACGGCCCACGGTGTCCTGTAGTGGAAAGCTAGTGTAGCGGTTAAAGTTGCGAATGGTACCGCGGTTAATGTAAAATGAAAGAACAGGATCGAAAAAAAAGTTTTTGCCTGCACTCGGAGGGGACACGATTTCCATGCAATTTTTTTTCGGGATCGCCTTCTCGACCAGGCTGTACAAGTTGTTGACAAAGGCCGACACTTCCTCGTGGATGCCATGAAACTGAAAGTTTAAAAGTTCCATCATGGCATCAAACGACGCGGGTACATCCATGTAAAAGGTAGCGAGGTCACCGTGTGGAGCGTCAAAGAGTGGTTGCGTGTTCTTGTACATTTCAATGAAGTCGAGAGTGGAGTACGAACACATCTGATCATTAAACACTTGTATGGCTCGTTGAAGGCGCTTGTCGTCCAGGCGAATAAACCGAAATACCGGGTCCGCCAGCCACTTGGGGGTGCGCACAATGTTGCTCAACGGCGATACGGGGTTTTCGCGTAGCCAGTCGTAGATGGATTCTTCCGACGCTCCTTTTGCACGTTTTCGGCACTTTGTACCCTTTCTTGCGCATACTTTGTCAGCGTCTCCACCGCTCGTCTGACCTCCATGGGCGTCGTAGCATGCAACTGAATGCGGAAGTTTCGGGTGCAGTATTTCCAAAACTCGGCCGGGCTCGTGTCCAGGACCTTGGAATTGTCCCAAAACTTCATTTCTAATGTCGCTACCCCAATCGCTTCCTCCCACTTTAAGGTATTCCAATAGTCGGGGCTGACTATTGAGATACTGGACGAGATTGTAGAGGTCCCATGCGCTGGCGTTTGTAGACCAAATTGACGAGCGATTTGGTCGTCTGACGAAGCCAGCGAAAATAACACATCGGCATGTGCCGTTGCTCCAGCTGCAGTCGTGTAGGACGTGGACGTGTGGTAGGGTGGTTCCTCGTGTGTGGAGTGCGACGGCTGCGACTCCGTACTGGGTGGGTCCTTGTTCGAATCCTCTGACAATGTCATTACAAATTGTCTGAGCTTCTCCGTCGTCTCGAGCGGGAAACACATCGTGCACAAGCTTTCTTCGTTTTGGAATTGAGTGTAACTGCAATGCCCAGCGTGGAGGGGATTGTAAACTTTTTCCATCTCCTCTAGACCCTGTTCCTGGTTCGGGCACATTTGAATTTGATACTTCTCCCACGCCTCGATCAGGCTCCGCAAGTGTCGCCATGGTTTCATTAATGTCATAGGCACGGTTCTCGTGGCTCGAACCAATAAACTCTGTAGTTTGTCCCTGGGAATATAGACGGCGTCACCAAAAAGCACTTCCAATTGATAATATAGCGGTACCTCGTCTTCTTGTTCATCATGCTGACGTTTACGTGGTTCTGCCATGGTCTCTATTCAAAGAGCAAAAAAGCAACAATTCAGAGTATAGTATAATTAGGTAAAAAGGGGTCTTACCGAAGGCGTCTTTAGTGTCCGCTTGAGGTCCTCCTGAGTGGACAGCCGGTTGGCGACTGCGTTTTTTGAGCTGCTAGGGACCCCTTTATATACCTCTCGTGGTGGCTTGCAGGAAAGTCTAGCGCAACTACTAGTTAATATGCGCAACGCCCATGCGAGATAATTATGCAAAGCGCGTTGGTTTAGTTAATATTCCGCGAGTGCCCTATGCAAAGCAGGGGCTCACTACATATTTTTTCTTGTATGTCGTTGTCGTTGTAGCTCCACTCAGAGAAAGTATATATATATATATTTAAACATATTCCTTCTTAGTCTTCGACGACAGCGACGCTGCAGTAATAAAAAGTCAAACGAAAAGCTTTCTTTTATCTTGTTTTTATTGTGGAAGAAAAGGCACCGAGGCCAAGGAACGCCGCTGCGCTTCCGCCACTTTTTGGAGCTCGGACTTGTGTTCGGTCACCTCGGTCTCCGTGCGAGCAAGGTTTACTGGACGCCCGTGACGTGTGAGGCTGTTGTAACTTGCTTTGATGTTTTCGTTGGTGTGACGCAAGTATGGCCCCACGCTTGACGGCAGAGTCACGCTGTCGGCTACTATGGTGTCCACGTCAGAATGAACCACCAATTCTGTATCAATTTGAAAAAAAGCGGCAATATCTTGGAAAGTTTCGGTACTGCCGGGATCGTCCTTGTTTGACTTGCTTACCGCCAATACACCAAAACTCAAACTCGGCTGAATGTTGGAATGTATCATTGGTTTTAAACCACGGGTAAAGTAAGTATTTTCCATAGGGTCTAAATATTTTACGTGGCGCGTGTGCATATCGTCGGGCCGAAGACGCATGGTAACGTTCAGATCTGGCTTTTGCTCGTACGACTCGTAGTTTGACAGGTTGCTAGTAGTGTAGGATACAACGTCAGTAGGCAGGCCTAGGTGTGTTCGAGTTAGCAACTCATTCCCTGCGTTGTAAGTAGGGCCCATCTTTAGCCACGCGTCACCGCCAAACTGATACTCATAGTTGACTATGGGTGTGCCCACGTGGCCTTTGAAGGGAAACTGGTTGACAAACTTGGTCAAGCGGGGACTAGCCTTGTCAATGTGAATAAAGTCGTAGGCAAAGTTGTGTCGCGGCACGCCCATGCACGCAGGTATGCTCTTTTCGTCGTCGCCATTTTGCTCCTCGTTTCCCGGCGTGATTTTAAGACCCCAGTAGCTCTTAGCCAGATCGGCGTGGTCCTTCTCCTGAAACGGAGTGTAAGACTGCGGTTTCATCGGGTTGTTTGTCTCGCCTTTCTTAACGCGGCACATGCCTGTATCCAAGGAGTGGTTCAATCCGACGGAGCTAAGACCATAAACGAGCATGTCAGAGTTGACAGGTTGGACAACCGAAGAGCCAGTCTTCCAAGGTGTGCGTAGACCATGGGGAGTAACCTTGACAGTGCAACGCACTGCTCTTGTGTGAGACGGTAAGTTAAGGTAGGTGCCGTGAGGAATGTAAAGATACGGTCGGTCCACTGGCAAGCGTGAGAGGCTAGTTAGAACTCCTGGAAACGTTTTCTCGGTGTCATACACTAAATTCGTCTTCAGCATTGCATAGGCCCATGTGGTGAGTATTTTGCTGTCACGGAACACTGTGACCACTCCGTGGTCGCGAGGTACGCGCAAAATCTGCTGAACGAGTTCTGCGGAATTTTCACCGTCACCTCCAATTCCTGCTCCGCCTGGACGGACGGGAGCGTCCGATTGCATCTGCGCCGACATTTGGGCGTCGCCGGTGCTTGAGTCAGGCTGGTATCGCTTTGCGTCTGCTGTATCTGATTGCCCGTTATGTGCACGTTTCCGTCTATCTCCTGGCATTCCATAGAGGCTGCGGCCCAAAACGTATTGTTCTACAATATTCTTCGTGCCCAGACCGACCGCACCTAATGCAGAATGCCAGTTAGCAGTTCGTGTAAAGTCGTTCAAGAAGAGAGCTGCAGATGCTTGGTCAGCCGCAAAGACGTCCTCGTGACTTGTGGCTCGCTCGTAGGCTTCGTCGTGCGAATTGGCTATGCCGTCGTCCTCGTCCACCGGATCTCCGTTGCGCAGTGGATTCCCGGGACCCAGGTACCGGTGGCCTGGGAACAAAGGCATACTACTCAGGTTAAGAGATATACACATGGTAGCGGTAGCGACATCGACGACAGCTACACTCTTAGCCGCCTCTATTTTTTAGCCGCTTCTATTTGAACTGACTGACTGACTGACTGACTGACTGACTGACTGACTGAACTGACTGACTGACTGAACTGACTGACTGACAACTGTCGCGCTTGTCGTTGTCGATGTAGTCGGAAAATGCAAAGCATTGACCATTGTACATCAGCGGGTGTACGACACTGTGACTGTTGCGTATTTGTGCACGGAGAGTTTCTTCGTCGACTATGCGTGTGTGTGTGAACACGTGAGTGCGAAATGCCGAACAAGTGTTGTGTACCTCGATGTCGCGGGAACCACAAAAACGGATCGAAAGTGCGGATATTCCGATTCCCGCAGGATGAAGAGTGTCGGCAAAAATGGATTTGTGCTATACCGCGAAAAACTTCCTACCAACAGAGAACACGAGAGTGAGTAGTTCATAATTTTTTTTCATATTCCATTCATCGCAAGATGAGCTGCAGTTATTATTAGAAAGAGGAATTGACGATTTTTGAATATATGCTAGGCGCAAGCTCAGCAGTGCTGCTAACGATTAAAACCTAAAGGAGATGTCTAAAGCACTAGCCACAAAACGTGTTTATTTACTTATGCGAAGGCCTATGTTTTCCTTCTGGTCTGTGAGCTTCACCTCCCCCCCGGAAGACATCACGCTCGAAACATCGTATACAGACGACTCGACGGGACGAACAGTCACTGCCCCCTTGCCGCATGCACGCCTACTCCCAGGGGCAATTCCGTTGATATTCCCCGACTGCCCCAAGTATCTGACCTCACAGCGCAGCGCGGGAGAAGCTCCGGAGGCAAAACGGTTGCGCCTGGAGTCAAGTGCACTGCAAAAGCTCTTCAGCAGTTGGCTGAGACATTCCAACATGAAGTTAAAGAGGGCAGAATTCAGTCGCTCAAAGACCTGGCCGACTACGTGAGATGCAATTCTTCGGCTTTCTGGCACGCAATAGAAGCGAACGAACGCCTCATCCTGCTGCACATTGTTGACGAGGATGCCCCGAGCATTAATTATTCTGTCACGATCAAGCCGGATTTGAGCGTACTCTTTCATTATTGGAAGGCCGCGACTCAGAAGCTCGGACGTAACATCTCAATTCCCGATGTAGCTTCAGGGAAGAGAGAAATTGTGGAGGTCCTTGAGGCTATTGAGAAATGGGACCGCGACCTAATTTCGACAGCAACCACCTCGAAGGGAGATACTATAGAAACTGTGCGTACACTGCTTGCCAAGGTGTACGAAAAGGAAGAAGAGGATAATGTTCCCACAATCAAGTTTTTGATCAAGCAGCTCAACTTTTTGTCCGAAAAAAAAGGTGCGAAGACGCTACTCGTCCGACGTCATGGTGTTCGCCTGCCTGCTTTCTTATCATTTCACCTCACACTTACAGATACATCTGCAGCTCCGAAAACATCATTCTTCCGCATCCTGTAACCATCCGATCAGTATGGTCATCATACAAAATGAATCCCCAGCTTGAGCACCAGCCGTCAGCCTTTCTGAGATACAAGGCGATGAGGATATTGGACCTGGACGATCACCAGCGAATTGTTACGCTAATGGTGGACGAAATCCACATGAAGCCTTTTTTTGAGTACAAAGGCGGAAACATCACTGGCATTGCGCGCAACTCGCTACAGGTGGCCAACATCGCTTTTGTTTTTATGGTTCAGAGCCTTACGTTGAAATTCAAAGAGGTAGCTCATATAGTGCCCGTCCGCTCTGGAGACGGAAAGTTTCTGCACGAGGTGCTGAAAGAAGTAATTTTCGGCTTGGAGAAGATTGGCTACAAAGTTATTTGCGTTGTAACCGACAACAACAAAATCAACAGGAAATCTATGGAGCATTTCGATCGGTCTTCTCGAACTTGCTCGTCATCGGAGACTCGCTTTGTCTATGAGCATCCTTGTGATCCTGCAAGGCCATTGTTTTTTGTGATAAACACAGTTCATATTTTGAAGTGCATCCGCAACAACTGGCTGAAGCAAAAGAATCACATGTGGTGCTTTTTTTTCTCAAGATGGATTCAGAACACACAACCGAACGGCGCATGTTGACGGCATCATTTCAAACCATCAGAGATGTGTACAATGCTGAGGTTGGCCAGCTACTGAGGCATGCTCACACGCTGACTAGGAAAGGGCTCTTTTCGACGGACTTTGAAAAACAAAGTGTAAAACTTGCCCTGCAGATATTTCACAACTCCCTCCCGCCCGCGCTGAAAGCCCTTGAATCGAAGCAAAACCTTTAGTTAGTTGTGGGGACCGCGGCTTTCATTGATATTGTGCTGACGTGGTGGAAGATTGTGAATGTCCAGGCACCATGCAAGGGGAAAAGGCTGAGGGATGAACTCCAACGCCCGATGTCTTCTCTAGATGACCCGCTAGTGGACTTTCTATACAACCTTTTCGGACTGGCTGGCCGAGTGGAAGAATCGCACTGCGGAGAACAACAGCGGCAAGTTGACCAAAGAGACTCACGCTGCTTTCCACCAAACAATTCATGGACTTGTGGAAATTGCTAGATACTGGCTCACCGAGCTCAACATGGTCTACGTCCTGTTTGGCAAGATCCAAACCGACGGCCTGGAAGACTGCTTTGGAAAATACAGGCAACTCGCAGGGTCGCAGTATCACGTGTCCATTCGACAAATCTACGAGGGCGAAAACAAGATGCGTTTGCTAAGCATGCTGCCGACTGTCAGTAAACCTTCACATCACGAGAGTCACAGAGACAAACAGTGGAAAAACCTGGACCGAGAGTAGGGTGCAGCACGCGCTAACTACAATATGGTCTCGCGCAAGACACCTAAGATTACGGATGTCAATCCGGTATTGGTGTACGTGGCAGGATACTGCGTTTACTCCACTTTGAGAAGGCTGAAATGCGAGAAGTGCAGGGACGTCTTAACCATTGACAGAGAAGTCACTGTCTCCGTGGAAGATCCCGAGTACGAGCTTGTGAAGGAGCTTGACCGAGGAGGACTCACACATCCTTCAATATTTGCTGTCAACGTCGTTGCACACAGCTACGCAGTCGTTGAGGAATTGTCAAGAAGAGATGACTTCTTGACCATTCCCAATCAGCGTCAAGTAGCGACAGATCTCACCCGTGGATCTGCTGACTGAAGATGAGTCATCTGATTTCGATGGCTGTGATGCTGGACACATGAAGGAGATTGTCCTTAAATACATCTTGTGGTGCAGTTCAAACATTTTGCTGAAAAACTTCTCCTCCAAAATGAATGATGACATTCGTGACGCCAGAGAAAAATAAAAAAAGGAAGCTTCAAACACTTAGTAACAAGTAGAGTAGATGTGGTTTTCTCCCCAAAATAAATCATAATCGAAATCAAGATTTTGAAATCATTCGTGTGATTCTCTAGTGCGCCGCGGCGGTAGAGCTAGAACATCAAAACTTTCGCAAGCCAGATGCAGTACTTGGTTACTCCGTGTAGCAATGCTAGGATGCTTAGTAAGATTTTTTTCCCACATCTTTTATTCGGCGCAATCTAGCCGCAGCAGCTGCGACAGCGTGAGCGTAGGTTCTCCCAAAACGTGAACAAAACACTGGCTTTCCGCCGCATTCGCGGCGTGACTGGGCCCCTACACTCTGACGTCACTGCGGCCTTGAAGTTTAGTCGGTGTTGGTCTGCGTCAGGGATAGTCGGCGCCTTCTCACTTCAGCACGAGGTGTTAGGAGAAGGGGGGCATGCCTCCCGCTTAGCTTCGTATTGGGTTTTAGTCATCTTGAGTGGGAGATAGTGTAATCTGTTTAAAACTCTCGGGTAGGACCTAATTACATGTTACTGTTAACCAGTAGCTTTTTCAGGCAGCTTCAAGTTGTGTATCTTACTCTCTAAGTTATGTAAACAATGCAATGTCGTTAGACAAAGCCTTAAAGGCCAACTCCACATTTAAATGCACCTTTGAAAATCTCCTTATATTCGTCCAACACATCTGAGCAACCTGAGCTGAACTGAGAAGCTTTTCTCGCAGGGTGCTTCAACATATAAGCTTTGAGTAATCCATGTTCGCACACCTAAAAATTTTACTTTTCCGGTTGGAACAATAAAAGGCATGCTTGAATTTAACGCGCCTGTTTTGTGTGTGTTATGTGCCTTTTTAACAGATGCTTGGCTTGCGCTTTTTAAACGTATTTAAAACTAAGTGTATTCATCATTTTACAGGTATTATGATGGCACTTCCAGATGCTAACGTTTCTTGGAGACCGGCTATAATGGATGTTACAGGTGAAGTATGTGCAGTGGAGTTTTGTGAGAGGCCATTGTCCAGATTTTGTGTGCTCTCACTCAGTGTCAATGACATTTATGCGTCCTCTATAATTATGACACTAACAGATAACAGTACAAGGAAAAGTATAGGCAATGTTATTAGAAATGATTGTGTAAATGTGAAGCAAAAAAAGTCGACGAAAAGATACCTTGCCACTGGCAGGATCCAAACTTGCGACCTTCGAATAATGTGTCCGATGCAGAGACTGCTATTAAGTTTCACTTTACTTCATTTATAGTGGCGATCTAATTCTAGCAGACTTCCGCCCCACCGCGGTAGTCTAGTGTAAGGTACTCGGCTGCTAACCCACAGGTGGCGGGATCGAATCCCGGCTGCGGAAGTTGCATTTTTGCCCCACCGTGGTGGTCTAGTGGCTAAGGTACTCGACTTCTGACCCGCAGGTCGCGGAATTGAATCCTGGATGGGGTGGCTGCATTTGTGATGGAGGCGAAAATGCTGTAGGCCCGTGTGCTCAGATTCAGCTGCACGTTCAAGAACCCCAAGTGTTCGAAATTTCCGGAGCCCTCCGCTACGATGTCTCATAATCATATGATGATTTTAGGACGTTAAACCCAACATATCAATCCTCACAGACTTGATGCCTTGAGGTCGTATGCAACAAGTTATTAATTAGCTGCCATTTTGTAATAAGATCACGTACTACGAGACGCCGAACATGCAAAAAAAGTTACACACCTGCAGTAATGGCACAAAATGATGCTGACAGACGCTCTGTTTAAACCCACATGTAGATTCTATAAAGTGGCTGAGGGGATGACCATAAACGTAGCTGAGTCGTAGAGCATCAGACGCATTATTCAACGGTTGCAAGTTTGGATCCTGCCGTTGGCAAGATCTATTTTTTATCCTTTTTTTTCTTCACTATTAGACTACAACTTGTCACAGTATCCCCTATACTTTCCCGGTGTTATTGTTGTTTAGTTTTCATTAATAGTGTGTCTAATGAAGAAAACGATCCCATTTACTTTTTCTATACCTCTCCTATGTATGTTATTGCAGATCCTGAACGTACAATATCAAGGGGGCCAAGTTAAGCAAAAACTGCCAACGAAAGAGATATGGCAGCCTTTGGAGTTAATATTTCTGACATCAGAAGTCATTTTTGTTACCCCTGTCCCAGATTGGCAGTGCCCTCGAGCCTGTGGGAAAACTTCTTTCACCGAAGTGTCGCGGGAGCGCTCTCTGGAAGGCAAACAGAAGACAGCTGCCTCACCGTGCTCATATCAACAAGTTTTCTTATGCCTCATAATTTTCAGCATTGCCTTTCTCAAGGCCCCATTAGTCAATGTGCTGCAGTTTACCATGTGTTTTCCAAAAGCTTTCATCTCTGTTGTTTTTTATAATCTGACATAAAACAGTCACTCCTTGGTTTTATTTCACGACAGCTTCTATAGAAGTTTTGGCATTTATGTAATTCATTTTTACGTGCTTGGATGCTTAATTCAGCACTTTTTGTATAAGTCATTGCTCTCAGAATAAAGTTCCTATTAAAGACTATCTTTATGTACTGTCTTTATAGATCTTGTATGCGTTATAGATTACATTACGAACACTAAAAGTGTGCCGTATGTATTGTTTTATTACAATAGCAACTTTAGGGACACGCCGTCACCATCGGCGTGATGTTCGATATAAAGTGCGCAACGATAACATCGCTCCATGCATCGTATATCCTGTGCGCTGGTGAAGGTTGCGAGAGCTGCTAACGATCGCTCATCAAGTGAAAAGAGAACATGCCGGCTGCCCTTGTTTCCCCAATTTGCTCCAAGTGTCTGCATTCCTTGGACATATTTCTGCGAATTGATAATTTCTCGTTAAAGAACACCGGATGATCAAAATTTCTGGAGCCCTTCATTATGGTGCCTCTCATTTCATATCTTAGTTTTCCGACTTGAAACCCCGGATATACTTATTAGAATTGCTATTTCCAAACGCCACAACTTTTGAAAGAAAGGGCCACTGCGTATAATGCGCGCTTCTGTTACGTTAACACATGTCAATTTCTCGTTGTTGTCTCCGGCGGCATTGAAGCAACTGTCCAAGGTCAGTCAGGCCTGCAACGGGATGCTAAGAATCTTTGGGTCCGAACAGGCCACCACTGGAATCTGAACTTTGCTATGTTGAACGTTAGAACTCTATCTAGCGAGGCTGGATAAACTGTGCTCTTCAAAAAATTAGAGGGTTTTAAATGGGATCTGATAGGGCACACCGAATTTAGGAGGACATGTGAGGGCTGAAGAATAGACACATCCTATGCTACCGTGGATTAGTAGTTAAAAGGCAACTAAGGATGAGGTTTCTTATGCACAAGAATACCACTGGCAACATGGAGGAATACTAAAGCATTAGTGAGAGGGTCGCCAGTATTATAATTAAGTTTAATAAAAGGTACAAGATGTAGGTAGCACAGGACTACGCACCTACGTTGAACCATGATGATCATTTGGTTGAACACTTCTATGAAGACGTAGAGTCGGCCATTGGTAAAGATGCACATGGGCGACTTTAATGCCAAAGTAAGCAAGAAATGGGCTAGAGACCATGCAGCGGGGCAATATGGCACCACCTCTAGAAATACTTAAAAGGAGTGATTAGTAGAGTTCGCAGGTCGTAATAACTCGGGGATCTTCAATACCTTCTTCAGAAAACGGGCTAACCATAAGTGGATGTGGCGAAGTCCTCATTGCAAAACTAGATGCGAAATCGATTTCATTCTGTGTGCACACCCAGGCATTGTACAGGACATAGTAGTAGTTGCAAGATTCGATGCAATGACCATAGAATGGTAAGAGCTCGTATTCACCTACATTTGAAAAAAGCCAAGAAATAAACTAATATGCAAAAAGCCAAATAATGAGCTAGCCATAAGAGGGAAAGGACAGCAATTCAAAGCTTCGCTTCAGAATAGATTCGAGGCTTTAAATGGGGTAACCTACAGTAGTGTTGACACAATAAACAATAATCTTGCTAGTATCTTCAAAGTTTGCAATGGAAGTCTGAGTTACAGACAATAGAAACGGCACTGGCAAGCAGCAGTTTCGACTGTTCAGTGTAATATGTCTGTACAGTATATTTTGTATTGGCTTGTGCAATGTATGGCCTGTGTGCTGATCTGTCGTAAAAGTAGAAGTCTTTGTCAGGCCACGTGGCCTTTAGCTTCTGCTTTCTTTCTGTCATAAACAGAAGAAACAGTCAATTCAATCTTGGGTGACGAAAGATGGCATTAAAAGACAACAAGCCATGAATGCTTCAGATGCAATCGACAATAAAGAGCTAGGGGAGTTTTTGAAGTGAATCAATAGGCGTAAGGTAGCTGACATTAAAAAGTATAAGATGAGAGAATTGAGCAGGCTGTAAAAAGTGGCAGAAGCCTGAAAACTATGAAGGCAAACTTGTGCATAGGCGAAATTCGAAAGTGTGCATTAAGTAACAAGGTAGGCAATGTCATAACCAATATGGATATGGTAGTTGAGGTGGTGGAGGAGTTCTGCAGAAAGCTGTAGAGAAGCCGAGTGAAGCAGAACGATATAAGAAGCAATAATAGTCCAGAGGAGTTTATCTTACCAGTAACTACAGGAATAGTAAGAAAAGCTGTAGAAGGAATGCAAAGTTGCTGGTGAGGATAAAGTAACAACAGACCCGCTGGAAGATGGTGGAAATATTGTGTTGGAAAAGCTGGCCACCTTATGTATAAACTGTTTCTTGACTGAAGGAGTAGCAGAATCTTGGAAGAACGCCAACATGAATTTCATCCATGATAATAGAGACCTCATGGACTTGAAAAAGTACAGGCCGATCAGCTTACTGTTCCTTCTCTACAAACTACTCGCAAAATTAATAGCTAATACATTTAAGGTGACATTAGAGTTCAATCAACCAAAGAACCAAGAAGGATTTCGTACAGGCTACTCCACAATACGTCATATTCATACTATCGATCAGGCAATAGGGGAATTCGCGGAATAGGACCAAACCCTATAGATAGCATTCATTGATTATGAGAAGGCGTATGCCTCAGTTGAGACAGAAGAAATGCAGGCACTACGGAATCGGGGCATCAACAAGCCCTAAATAACTGAAAGAAATCTAACGTGGATCTTGAGCCACCATAGTCTTCCATAAAAAAAGCGACACAATCCCAATAAAGAAGGGTGTAAGGCAAGAAGACGCGATCTCTCTAATGCTATTCACCATGTGTTTGTAGAAGGTCTTCAGAGCCCTAAATTGGAAATAGTTAGGAATAAGAGTTAATGGAGAGTATGTTGCTAACCTACGATTTGCTGGTGACATTGCCTTGATGAGTAACCCAGGCAATGAATTACAGCTCATGATTACTGAACTAGACATGGAAAGCAGAAAAGCAGGTCTGAAAATTAATATGCACTTTGTGATAGGTGGAGAGACGCTGGAAATTGTAAAGGAACATGTCTACTTAGGACAGCCAGTAACCACGGAGCCAAACCATGAGAGTGAAGTAACTGGGAGGAGAATAAGGATGGGGTGGATGACATTCCGCACGCATTCTCAAATCATAAATGGTAATCTGCCACTAACCCTCGAAAGGGAGGTATATAACAGCTGCATCTTGCCAGTACTTACCCATGGAGCAGAAACCTGGAGGCTTACAAAGACGGTTAAACCTCAATTGAGGATTACGCAGGAAGCGATGGAAAGGGAAATGGAAAGAGTGTAACCTAAAGAGACAAAAAGAGAGCAGAGTGGGTCAGGGACAAACCGGGGTCAAGGACATCAGAGTTGATATGAAGAAGAAATGAACATGGGGCGGGCTCGTAGGCAGGATAACCGCTGTTCATCAAGGGCAACTGACTGGATTCCCAGAAAAAGCGGACAGTCGAAGGGCAGACAGAAAGTTAGGTGGGCCGATGAGATTAAAAAGTTCGCAGGTATAGCGTGGCAGCAGAAAACACAAGATTGGGTTGGTTGGCAGATGATTGGAGAGGCCTCTGTCCTGCAGTGGGCGTAGTCAGGCTGACGACAATGACACCCATAAAAAATGCAAAACCGAGCATTTTGCATGTGCGCAGTGACTGGAATTTTGAAAAATATTTGCATGTCATGGATGTAAACGTGGGGTTTACACTTTCCTTCGGTTTCCGTCGCGGCGTATGCACATCCGTTTACAAACGAGAAAGCCGGCAGAATGGTTTTGAGTTGCCATGCGTGAAGTCACGGATAAGGTTCTCACTCACTGCACCAAATTCTGAGAAGAGATGGATTGAAAAAAGCACAAAGAGAAAGAAAAAACACTTCTTTTGCCATACATAATGCTAAAATTAACAAATCCTCATGAAGAATAAAGCTAAGTTCTCGCTGGTATTCCTCATAACCCACTGAAAATAAATGCAATTTTAAAGCCGATAAATCGTGCGCCTTAACTCTTGCACAGTTACCTTGCTGTCTGTGATGCCTACAACCCATTTGCGTACTCACATTGTTCTTATTAGGTTTGATAAATGTACTTGGAATGTGCATTGTGACATCATAAAAATTCAACCATAAAGGCCCGAAGTGTGCATGAAACAAGAATTTTTGATGTTTACATGAGTGTATATGTTCTTTGGATGGGTGCCTGGCTGATCCGCACCGGAGGCTTATGGTGAACCACTGTAGTCCGTTGCCAGGAATTGCATCACCTTATACAGGATCAAGTTTACATGAATGGGCACTGGTCCACCTGCATACAAAAATGCTAAAATCACTGTTTGCGCAATACGAGCACAACTATACCGGAAAGGTCGGGAGAGTAGTAAGCTTTTGTAATCTGACTGTCTAGAGGGGTTGGCATGCGGAACGCATTCTTTGTGAGAGAACCAGACAACAAAGCTGCATTGGCAGGATGTGCTTCGGACCCTCTGCATAGGGGATGCCGCAGCTAGGATTTTGTTCTCGCAGGCTTGTCAGAGAAGTTTCCTATCCATTCATGCCTCGGAGGTGCCTCGACGGTGCGGGTGGTTGTGCACTCACCTCTGATCATGCCCCTCTCTACCTCAACGCGATACGTGGCGGGCAATCTGTGAGCGGCCACGGAGCTCACACGGCTAACAGAGAGGGTACAACGGGGAGTCCGCTTCGCCCCCGTGGAGTTCCCGCTGGTATGGCGTCGCTGTGTTGATGGTGGCAAAAGGCTGCATGTCTTCTCCGGCTTCCCTGCACGAGGCCAGGCTGGTGGTTCTTATGGCTTATATATCTTAATTGAAAAGAACCCCTGCTGAGTGGGATGGCACCAAGTCATTGGGGCCGCCACTACGACTATATCAATTCAAAAATATTAAAGAACACTGTTTATGTGTCTGGCATTATCCTGTTTCACATTTTTCGGCAGTCGCTCGCTACAGGAATGTTGCCTTCTGACTGGAAGATAGCGAAGGTAGTGCCAGTTTATAAATGTGGTAGTAAAAGTTCGCCTGGAAATTATCGCCCCATGTCCTTGACGTGCATATGTTGCAAGATGCTTGAGCATATCATAGCTTCTAACATTTATGCGCATCTAGAATCTAACAATTTCTTTTTCTCAAACCAGCACGGGTTCCGAAAGGGTTGTTCTTGTGAGACTCAACTCTTTGAGTTCACCACCGACCTACATTCTAACATGAACAGTAATCTACAGACAGATTGTTTATTTCTTGATTTTGCAAAGGCATTCGATCGTGTTGCTCATTGTCGCTTGATATTAAAACTGTCATCACTAAAGCTTGATTCACTCACGCTAACATGGCTGAGAAACTTCCTAACTAACCGCCAAATATTCACTATCGCCAACAAGCACTCTTCATCACTCTGTTAGGTTTCTTCTGGTGTACCACAGGGCAGTGTTCTTGATCCCTTACTTTTCCTCATCTACATTAACGACCTGCCTGACAACTTATCCTCATGTATGCATATATTTGCCGATGACAGCATTATCTATCATCCTATCCGCAACAATAGCGATGATCTAACTCTTCAAAAAGACCTCGAGCATATAATTGAGTGGTGCAAAACATGGCAGATGACACTTAATGTTTCCAAATGTCAACTAATCACCTTTAGTCCCAAACGTGATAACTTTAATAGCCAATACATAATTGATAATACCATTGTAGAACGCACTGATCATTACAAATGCCTAGGCATAAACTTAACTTCTACACTTTCGTGGTCCACACATATCACTTCTATCTGTGCCAACACATCAAGATCATTAGGTTTTCTGTGCCGAAATCTATACAGTGCTCCCTCCGATGTGCGCAAACTGGCTTATCTTGCTCTAATCTGTCCTCAACTGGAGTTCGCATCCTCCATTTGGTCACCATATCAACAATACCTCATAGATAAGTTAGAATGTATACAGAACAGAGCTAGTTGATTCATAGCGCGTAATCACAGCTACCCGTTTAGCGTAACACAGATTAAACGTAGCCTTGCACTCGAGCCACTGAAAATTCGCCGCGACATCTCACTTTTAGCACTATTTCATAAACTCATCCACACCAGCATAATGCAATCTGTTCACCTTAATCTAGCACATCGAACTTCGAGCAGACTACACAACACCTTTAGCTTATCACTCATGTATGGCAATACTAACGCTTTCAACCAGTCGGCTCTTCCACGAGCTATTCGTTTGTGGAATCATTTGCCAGATAATCTTGCGTCAGAACAAGACCACACAAAGTTCTATCATACTCTTAAAAAATACTTATGCACCAAAAACTGCTCTATCGCATCTTCGTTATCATCAGTGTTTATAGGACTGTTGCCGATGTTTTTGCACTATTGCTAGGCTGTAGCTACTGTCATAATAGTTTTTTTTTGTATTTCACCTTCACATACTGTAACTCACTTTTCTAGTATGTATGTTGCTTACATGTTCATAAGTTGAACTGCATTTTCTATTATATTCGTTATTTGCCTATGTATGTGTAGATATTATGTGTATATATTTTTCTAACACAATATCTGTACCGCCCCCCTTGCACAATGCCTCTCGAGGGCTCTGTAAGGTACTGTAAATAAATAAATAAATACATAAATATATTTGTTAGGTTTGAGTATTCGCAATGGCCAAATGTATATGCAGCTTCAGCAATCTTTCAGCCTGGACGTTGTTTTTTCTTCACACAGCTCAAATACTGAGAGGTATTTATTCACAGGTGATCGCGTAAAATGCATTTCACCTCAACTAAAATGTCAAACCGTGAAGTTTCGTCAATAACATGTTACTGCCACCTGACCACAATGACTGCCAATGTTTTCGCAAGCGAGACGTGTTGTTATCCACACAACTCGCATTCAACACACAATATTCCCAGTTTGATCGTCTGTTATGGTGAATCAATATTGTCGATGCTTTTCAATGCTCACTACAATAAAGACTGTACATTTTCAAAGACGATGCCACTGTTCTGGCTGAGCTGATGGGTATGCCAATTTGCCTAGTCTTGTGCTTGCAAGGTTCGAAGGCACCTGTTGGCTTTGTTTCTCATAAAGCAACAGACCGTTGTGAACTTCGTGACCAGATTTCAACTGGTGAGCTTAAAAGGTCCAGGTGGTGAAGTGCAACTGCGGAACATGAACTGGTTGTTTTGTCACAAAGCTCCAAGCCATGAGAAACCAAACAGAGCTGAAAGTGTTAAGATCATACAAATTAGTGTACTACCCATCATTCTCATGTTGGCTGAAGCGTTGTGCAGTGCAGCCTCCCAAAACACTAACGCTAGAGATCCTTAAAGAGTATCTATAGGAGACTATGGTGTTAAGTACATATTCTACAGTCATGGGTCCTGCGATTACTAGATCTGGCAACTTGAACAGAATCTGGTGGCCATGCTCCAGTGCCCTGTCTAAGCACCTTTGCGCCAGTCAGAGTTGTGGTCTCTAATGATGTTGGTGGTTACGAAACACTCCTGATGACATGTTTTGACACTTCGTATGAAACAGCAGTACCTCAACGACATGTTTTACATTACAACGAAAGCTATTGTGTGATCAAAACTCGGGTCATGCGCGGCCCCGTAGTTGTCCGCTGCCGGTGTCCGTAACCACTTTTGCGAAATAAGGAAAAAAAAAAACATAGTACCAAGAACACAGTGGGGCTCGAGCCCGGTTCCGCTGTGTGTCAGCCCAGTATTCTACCACTGAGCCACGCCGGTGCTTGAGCCTTGTTCCCAAACTTGCTTTAGGCAGGCTTAATGTCGGGTAAATAACTGTGTTAATATGAGTTACAAAGCGTTTTATTACAGCAAAAGAACAACGAGGCATCACACAATGCGAATGCGTACCGACTGCGTCGTCGAATCGTCCAATACATTACAAAAGCTTGTTTTTGATCGCTTATGATTGGTTGGTTGGTTCTTCAACACCTTGGCGCAACCCTCTTAGGGGGATAGGCCATGAATGGGATGGTACCTTGCTTTTTAAGTTAACTGTGGCGCCTATGAACTGTGGCACATACCCTCCTCGGGCATAATTTTTCATTGTCGTGAGCCACTGCATGAAGAATTAGCACAAAATTCCTTGCAAGTGTTAAGCGGATACAATGCTTTCTCAGAAGAATGACGAAAAATAGCATAGCAAATGCTGCAAGTGTGCTTGCGGCAGTTACCCAATGAGTGTTTAGAAAAGCCTCTGAAAGGCTGCTCTTTAGCTTTCCTTGCGATGGTGCTGCGCCTTCCGCGCAGGCCTGGCTGTCATAATATGTGCTGCGCGGACGCTAAACAGAAACAAAAAAAAAAAACACGACAATAGTGTGCCGTGCGGTGGCGAAGAGGATGTGATGTGTGCGTGTATGTGCCGTGCGGTGCCTACGAGGAAGACGACAGCTCGTGAGGCGCGGGCTCGAGGGTGCGTGACCCGTGCCTTTGGCAGTGCCCGAGGTACGTCGTTCGAGGCAGGACTACCTCGTTGGGCGTCTGGCCCATAGGTACGACCCAGGCCACGTCGCGACACTCGTACCAGCCGAGTGGACAGCTCAGCCTCCGCTAGACGACCGGTCTAGGAGAGCTGGCGCCAGGTTCCTGAACCTGTCCTTGTCCCGCTGGTCGTGGAGAGCTGGCGCCAGGTTCCTGAACCTGTCCTTGTCCCGCTGGTCGTGGAGAGCTGGCGCCGGGTGCCTGAACCTGCCCTTGCACCGCTGTTCCAGGAGGGCTGGCGTGAGTTTCCGAGGCGGACTGCAGGTGCTCAAGGGCACAACTCCCTGCCGCCGGAACACGTGTGTCGTCGGCTCCAGTTCGTCGACAGTGGCGCTGAGCCACTGGAGTTCGACGCAGCGACCCTGCGTCTCCCGACTTCGTCACTGCAGGTGACGACGCCGCACAACGTCGACTTCGCCACTGAATGGTGCCGACGGGGCATCAACGACGGCCCAGGCTACTACCCCGACGACCTGAACTGTAGGCCGAACGTTCTACTTATTCATTTAGTTTAGCCGCGTGTTTTTTGTTAGGAACTTCGTAATGTGTGGGTTGTCCATGTGTGAAGGGTACAAGAGAAGTTGGACGTGTGTTTGTGCACTGGCGTGCTGTCTGATTCTTTCTGGAGCGGTCCTGCCCCAATAACATCACAAACTGGCGAGCCTGCCAGGATCCGCTCGTTAAACCAGTGAAAGAGGACAGTTTCGCTCGAGGCAGACACACGTTCAGACTGCACCATGGACTTGGAAAAACTCGCCGCTATAGGGCTCCAACTAGGGTTCTCGGGTGCAGAGCTAAACAAGTGGATTGAGGCCCAACAGGCTAAGCTAAGGGATGAGAGAGCTGCAGAGCGAGAGGCAGCCAAAGAAGCTGACGAGAGACAGCGTGAAATTCTGCAGCTTAAGCTAAAGCTTCAGGAAGGAGCTCAGAATATGCCTGTAGCAGCTAATGACGCTTTGACTGCGCCCAGCACCTCCTCACCCCTCAATCCGCAGAAGTTACTGCCTGTATTTGACGAGAAACGCGATGATCTGCACGCGTATCTGCAGCGATTCGAGCGCGTAGCCACAGGACAGGATTGGCCGCAAGAAAAATGGGGTCTCGCTGTTAGCCTGTGCCTAACGGGTGACGCGTTAACCGTGATAGGCCGAATGACTGCCGCTGATTCGCTGGACTACCAAAAAGTAAAGAAAGCTCTACTGCAGAGATTTCAGTTTACGGCTCAAGGCTACCAAGATAAGTTTCGGAAAGCACGAGCAGCAGATGGTGAAACTGGACGACAGTTAGCAGCAAGAATTACCAGTTATTTCGACCATTGGATAGACATGGCAAACGTATCCCAAACCTATGAAGGTCTAAGGGATCACGTAATCTCTGAGCAATTCTTGCGTTGTTGCCATCCAAAGCTGGTTGTTTTCTTAAAAGAGCGAGAGTGCAAGTCACTAGATGAACTCGCTAATTTGACGGATCGCTTCCTTGAGGCGCAGAATTTGACTAATATAGGAAAAGGTCCTGACCCCGCGAAAGAGTCCAGTGGAAAGCCTACCGAAGCGTCGCGGAAACCGCAACTCAAGTGTATCCTGTGTCATCGTTTCGGACATTTGGCTCCTGACTGCCGCAATCCACCTAAGCAGATGCTGAAATGCAAGTTGTGCGGTAAAACGGGACATGTCACAGAAACTTGCCGAAACCAGCATGGGGACAACAAACCGAGTTCTTCGTGCGCATTTAGCGAACCTGACTCTGCCCGGGCTGGTGCTAGAAAAACAGCCAAGCGTCCAGGAGGGAAGATTCCTTGCTCGAGTCACCACGACGACAAGAACGTGCAGGGTACAATACGTTTCCTGGCCGACGGGATGCCAGTGGTCGAAGGTCTGCTGCTAGGAAGAGAGGTTCGAGTCTTACGCGATACGGGATGCAACACGGCAATCGTCCGACGGGAGCTCGTTCCTGATGTGTGCCTGACAGGCAAGAAAATCAGTGTCGTTCTCCTAGACAGGTCAACTAGCCATCTCCCGGAAGCTATTGTACAAGTCAACACGCCGTACTTCACAGGGATGCTGAAAGTGGCTTGTATGGATCAACCCCTCTATGACCTTGTGCTGGGAAATCTTCCAGGCGTCAGAGGACCATACGATCCAGATTCTGACTGGAAGCAGGCGACTCATACCCAGGTGGATGAGTTACCTGCGCAAGCACACCCGACCAAGTCACCTGTCACCTCAAGATCTGCTTCTTCAAGCGTGGCAAAAACCAAAGCCAATCAACAAGGTCAAGAAAATATCAGGCCTTTGTACGTGTCAACAACGCTCTTACCTGACGTTACCAGAGCCCAACTCGTCGAGGAACAGTGAAATGACCCGACACTCAAAGCTGTCTTTGCTAAAGTGAATAAAGAGTTCAAATCGGGAAAGGGCCACTGTTACGATTTCATCGAAGATAAAGGATTGCTTTATCGACGCTACCGCCTTGCCACTGGCAGGACGTTTAAACAGCTGGTCACTCCGAAAGCGTTCCGGGTAGGCATACTGGACATTGCTCATGGCAGTATCATGGGGGGACACCAAGGCATCAAAAGAACTACTGATCGTGTCCTAGAAGAATTTTATTGGCCTGACCTGAACGGAGACGTAAAGCGCTTTGTCAAGTCTTGCGACAAGTGCCAGAGAACTACCCCTAAAGGAAAAGTTGGAGTCGCACCACTAAGCAACATGCCTCTTATCCGGACACCTTTTGAAAGGGTCGCGGTTGATTTAATCGGCCCATTTTCACCAAGATCGGACCGTGGGAACCGATATGTTCTGACACTTATCGATTTTGCGACTCGCTACCCTGACGCTGTAGCATTGCCCGCAATCGATGCAGTTCACATTGCGGAAGCACTCATCGAGATTTTTTCCCGCATCGGCTTGCCAAAGGAAATCGTCACCGACCAAGGGGCAAGTTTTACCTCAGAATTAATGAACGAGGTTAGCAGGCTTCTCTCCGTGAAGATGCTAAAGACAACCCCATATCATGCGATGGCGAACGGTCTCGTGGAGAAATTTAATGGCACCCTGAAGACAATGCTAAAGAGAATGTGCCAAGAGAGACCTCGATCTTGGGACAGGTACCTAGCTCCGCTACTCTTTGCATATAGGGAAGTTCCACAGACAAGCCTCGGGTTCTCTCCGTTTCAGCTCATTTACGGCCGCCACGTCCGAGGACCGCTAACCGTGCTGAGAGAACTGTGGACAAATGAGGGGCTAGACGCAGAAACGCGGACCACTTACACCTACGTCTTTGATTTGCGTAATCGCCTAGAGGAGACTTGCAAGATAGCCCATGAACAGCTGGAGAAGGCTCGTGTGAAGCAGAAAACCTATTATGACAGGAAAAGTCGCCCTAGAAAATTATGCCCAGGCAATGCAGTGCAGTCCAGGGACCGTGCCGTGACCGTGCAGTGCAGTGACCATTCGTTCGCCCCGCGCCCTTGTAGCAGAATAGTTGCAAACAACTTTCTCGGAAAAGGGGGTGATGTCATAATATGTGCTGCGCGGACGCGAAACAGAAACTAAAAAAAAAAAACGACAATAGTGTGCCGTGCGGTGGCGAAGAGGATGTGATGTGTGCGTGTATGTGCCGTGCGGTGCCTACGAGGAAGACGACAGCTCGTGAGGCGCGGGCTCGAGGGTGCGTGACCCGTGCCTTCGGCAGTGCGCGAGGTACGTCGTTCGAGGCAGGACTACCTCGTTGGGCGTCTGGCCCATAGGTACGACCCAGGCCACGTCGCGACACTCGTACCAGCCGAGTGGACAGCTCAGCCTCCGCTAGACGACCGGTCTAGGAGAGCTGGCGCCAGGTTCCTGAACCTGTCCTTGTCCCGCTGGTCGTGGAGAGCTGGCGCCAGGTTCCTGAACCTGTCCTTGTCCCGCTGGTCGTGGAGAGCTGGCGCCGGGTGCCTGAACCTGC
Source organism: Rhipicephalus annulatus (assembly GCA_013436015.1). Lineage (NCBI taxonomy): Eukaryota > Metazoa > Arthropoda > Arachnida > Ixodida > Ixodidae > Rhipicephalus > Rhipicephalus annulatus. The sequence continues at coordinate 429,567 of WOVY01013673.1, forward strand.
CCTTGCGCCGCTGTTCCAGGAGGGCTGGCGTGAGTTTCCGAGGCGGACTGCAGGTGCTCAAGGGCACAACTCCCTGCCGCCGGAACACGTGTGTCGTCGGCTCCAGTTCGTCGACAGTGGCGCTGAGCCACTGGAGTTCGACGCAGCGACCCTGCGTCTCCCGACTTCGTCACTGCAGGTGACGACGCCGCACAACGTCGACTTCGCCACTGAATGGTGCCGACGGGGCATCAACGACGGCCCAGGCTACTACCCCGACGACCTGAACTGTAGGCCGAACGTTCTACTTATTCATTTAGTTTAGCCGCGTGTTTTTTGTTAGGAACTTCGTAATGTGTGGGTTGTCCATGTGTGAAGGGTACAAGAGAAGTTGGACGTGTGTTTGTGCACTGGCGTGCTGTCTGATTCTTTCTGGAGCGGTCCTGCCCCAATAACATCACACTGGCTTTTTTTTTATTGTTGCGTGATCATTTTTCAGAAGAGGGAATGGCATTTAGAAAGGGAACGTGCACCGCTAGCGATTTAGTATGAACTTCGTTACTCAGATCAGTAGTGGCTGTCTGGTTGAACGCTGCGATACGAAGTGACACAACAAACTAGCTGCACATTTGCGAGCGAGCCAATATTTACAGGGTGCAACAAAAACGCAATGCTGAAATCGTATAAATGATTTTCGTTTGACATCACAGACAGCTTTCTGCGCTGGGGCCCCAAATGTGGCCCTGAATTTTCAATATCGTTAGAGTGTGTCAGTGCAGAGGAGGACTTGGAGTTCTGCGGTCCCCGTGACCTTTTGTGCTCCCCCCTCCCGATTTTGAGCCACGCCAAGAGGGAACATGAGGGACGTGAGGGGCATTGCCACTTACCTGATGCCATTTGAGCTCGTGCAGCATCTACCAGCTGGGGACTCTAAGATGGCTGCCACGGTTCCTTCAGTGTAATATATGTATACCTACTGGAACAACTTTAGCAGATGCTTCAGCAGTGTACAGTGGCGGTATTCCTAAAACTTTTCCCGTCAGGCGGTGCCAGTGAGTCCGACGCCAGAGCCTGTCAGCTATCCAGCATATGAGAGCCTGGTGTTTGGCGGCGCTGCACCTTACCAAGACGTTTTCAAAGAAACGTGCTGCCGAGAACGTTGGTAGTGGTCCGATCAACAAGTATGGCGACTGCCAAGCTCGCGTGCCTTGCGGATGACGTCACGGGAATAACTCGTCAGGTCAGTCGGCTCTACAATTTGAAGAGGGTTCGCTTACCCGTTCCTACTAATCCTTTAATCCCTGAATTATGAAATCGCCGTAAAAAAATAAAAAAATGTTTTCATTTTTCAGCTTCAAATAGCAACTCTTCATTGATTCTACAGTAAAGGATCTAAAATACAACTTTAATGCATACTTTTAGTTGCGAATTCTTCATATGCCATAGAAGCAAGGACCTTTCTACAGAAAATGTACTTCAGAACTACATAACATGTTGTGAGCCACCTGTGGGTTGCGTGCACGCCAAATGAACAAAATTATTGAAGTGGTGGTGGTAAAAAACATTTATTTCAGAAAAAGTCTACTAGAGAGTGCCGACGTGGCCCATCGGCGTGCTAGAGTGGCAAGACCCTATTCCGGGGCGCCAGTGGAACTGGAAGCTGCCCGTGCGTGCTCCACCAAGGAGCGTTGTGCAGCCAAGGTAGAGCAGCCGAGCAGGTGCCCCTCCCAAGCCTCTCTAGTTGGGATAGGAAAAGGGGGTGAGAAAGGGACGGGATTAACTGGGCACGATGCTACGACGTGATATGTGTCGGCGAGGACATGACAGGTCGAGCAGGTGCCATTGATTTCCGGCAAAAAGTGCCTGGCGACCGCCGGACTGATAAAGGTGTTCGTCTGCAGGCGGCGTAGCAGTCGTTCGTCCACTTTCTCCAAACCGCGTGCGGGGTCCGGGTAGAGGCGGCGCGAAGCCCGGTAGTAAGCCAAAATTTCGCGAAAGCGCGTCAGGTTGGTATTGCCAGATTCCGTCTCGGGACATGGAGGGGCAGCGGCCCGGACAGGAGAAGCGCGGGCAGCGGCATTTGCCGCCTCGTTGCCGGGCAGGCCCGAGTGGCCTGGGGTCCAGACTATACGAATGGGATGAGGGTTAAATCGCCAAGAGGCTGCCTGTAGCAGGCTAGCCGCCAGCGGGGCAATGGAACCCTGAAGGTACTGAGAACAGGCCGAGCGCGAGTCCGTCAGGATGGTGCGTGAGGCAGGGTGAGAGGCGGCCAAAGCTATGGCAACCTCTTCAGCGTGCGTTACTGTGTCTGCTCGAAAGGAGAGGCCATCTACGTGTTTGCCCTCTGTAATCACGGCAGCCGTGAAGTGACCCGAGGGGGAGGGACCCGAGACGTCCACGTATAAAACACCAGGACGATCGGAGTGTCGCGTATGAAGGGCCGCGGCGCGTGCTAGTCTACGGCCAGGATGGAGGTTGGGGTTCATATTACGGGGTAGAGGTTCCACCCACAGCTTTTGACGCCAGAGCTCTGGTACCGGCTGCAGAGGGTCTTGGTCAGATATCGGGTTAAGGCCAAGTCTGTGTAGAAGACGGCGCCCTGATGGCGTCTGCGATAGTCGATTGATTTGGTTAACGCGATGAGCTTCGCACATCTCTGCAAAGGTGTTGTGTACCCCCAGAGCCGCGAATCGGCTGTTGGAAGTTGCAATAGGTAGGTCCAGAGCGCGTTTGTATACTGAACGAAGAAGGACGTCCAGCTGGTGCTTGTGTCGACGACGCAGGCGAAGGTAAGGCAAGGCGTAGAGGACGCGACTGGTCACAAACGCGTGGGCCGATCGGAGGGACTGAGACCCGCGATTATTGAAGTTAGAACTTGAGTTACCTATGCCAGAAAGAACGAAAGAGTAAGAGCTTTCGCATGTGCCTCACGCTGTCCGCCATCAGCTACAAAACACTTGATTTTAGCATTGAATATCTTACATGAGACGGTGCTAGATTTTTCTTGCTGAAAGCTAAGCTCCCCCTGAGTACTTGACAGCTGGCCTTGAAGGGCCCATAAACCACCTCGATATTTTCTCAAGCATTTCAAGTAAACACTTGCATCGTGTGCAAAATGCCACTGCATTCAACGATTCTGCACATGGCAGCACTACGAACCGCCAGCACGCTGCAAATTACAAGAAGCAATTCCGCCTCCTTTCCAGGAGTTTCGGACCTCCGGGTGACACGCTGAACGAATAATCTCTGACACGTCGTTCAAATATGCACACTAGCCACAAATATGGTATTATTGCTCGAGCAAGAGCCTACGACTTCTGGTTAGTCTGCAAGCAGCTGTCTGTGCTGCTTGTTGTTGTTTGTCGTGTTACACGCGCATGTGCGAGTGAGTTCACGGTGTTGGCGACCCTTTCTGGAAATGTAGCGGTATCTTATGATGGCACGTGGATGACACGTGGCCATTCGTCGCACATGGTAGTCAGCACCGTCATCGAACTGTTTTCAGTGCATGTGCTTGACTATGTTGTGTTGAGCAACTTCTGTGCAGGTTGTGCGCGTGGCCTGTAGCCGGACAGTCCGGATTATGAAAATTGGAAGGTAAACCATCTGTGCCATAAAATTACGAACAAAAAAGCTGGGTAAATAAAAGTTCAAACAGCACTAATAGTTTTTCAGAGGTCACTTCAGGTGCACCAACTGAGGTACACCACAGTCCTCTTAGACGGTAATAGTCGCTCATTTCTGGCGCTTAAGCAAGCACAAGTATATGGATTTGTGCAAGTTGAAGACGAAGATTGCATTAATCACGTGCAAAAAAAGGCACGGCCCTGCATACACTCATTTCAAAGCGCAAGGGCTCGACTTGATATGCTTTAGGAGAAAAAGGCAAATTGACCGGTTAATTGATAACCAAACTTAGTTCATACTACGGATGGGCGTTGAAGAGAAATAAAGGGAATGCCAAGGACATGCGGAAAGCTGTCGTGGCAACATATCGCCACATAACGCACAGTGACAAAGTTTCTGACCACAGTGTTTGTCCATCAATTCCCAAAAAAGGAAAAAAGTGCTCAATGTCACGAGACGCGCTACGTTTTTCTTGGCGCCTGCCATCCTTCCCTGCTTAACTTTGCTTTCGTTGGGATGATAGAACAGAGATTGCAACTGCAGCATGCGACGAATTTTGGCAACTTTACTCGCACAGCATGGATTTTTAAAAAATTATGTGCGGCTTAACTTGTGAGGCAATAAGCTCTTCCAGAGAGTTCATTCCATGAGTACTTGAAAAAGTTTTTCAGGGCTCCTTTAATTTTCAGACTCACAGCCTCAGATATTAGAATTGCTATTTCATAAAGTCACAACTTTAAAAGAGAAGGGTCACTGCATAAGACGCACGATTCTGTTAGATTAACATGCGAAGATTTGTTCGTTGTAGATGGCAGCCATGAAAAAAATCTAAAGCGAGCGTTTTACATGTGCACGGTGTCTGGTGCTTTGAAAAACGTTTGCATGGCATAGATGTAAATGTACGATTTACATTTTCCTTCAGTTTCTGTCGCGGCATGTGCACTGCAGTTTTAAACGTGCTACAGCATTGCCAGGAGAATGGTTTTGAGCTGCCATGCGCAAGGTCACGGATAAGATTCTCACTTACTGCATTAAATTTTGAGTGGAGATAAATGGAAAAAAGAACAACAAAAAAGAAGTAAACACTTGTTTTTTGTCGCACGCTACGCTGAGGTTAAGAAATCCCCATGAAACATAAAGCCAAGTTCTTGCTGGTGTTTCTCGTAAACCACTGAAAATTTATGCAATTTTAAGGCCGATACGTTGTGTGTATATATTTTTTGCACATTTACCTTGCTGCCTATAGCCTATTTGCCTACTTACATTGCTCTATTAGACCTGATGAACAAATTTGGAATGTGCTTTGTCGCTTCGTAAAGAGTGTGCCGTAGAGGTGCAAAGTGTGCATGAAACAAGCATTTCCACTGTTTACATGAAGACATAGGAGCGTGTATGTTCTTTGGATGAGTGGCTGGCTGATCCGCGCAGGAGGCTTATAGTGAGCCACTGTAACCCATTGCCAGTGGCCGGGTCACCATATACAGGATAAAGTTCACACGAATGGACACTGGTCCACCCTGGCATTGAGCTGCACCCAAGGCAGACTGACATAACGGTTCGGGCTATGCCAGAACGGTTTGGAACTATGCCCGAAAATCAGGAAGAATGGTGAGCTCATGTGATCGAACTGCCCAGAAGTGCTGGCATACGGAACGCATTGCTTGTGAGAGAACCAGACAACAAGGCTGCATCGGCAGGAGGTGCTTGCGGTCCTTTGTAATCCAGCGTAGGGGATGCCACAGCTAGGAGTCAGTTTTAGTAGGCTTTTCGGGAAAGTTTTTGGTTCATGCATGTTTCCGAGGTGCCTGGACGGTGCCGGTTGTTGTGCACTTACGTAATCCAGCTTAGTTGGAGCCGCGACCTCTGTTCATGCCCCTCCCTACCTCCGTATGGTACGCCATGGGTAATGTGTGAATGGCCACAGAGCTCTCACAGCTTAGAGGGATGGTACAGCAGGAAGTTTGCCTCACCGCTACGTAGTTCCCACTTGCAAGGCATCACTATGTTGATGGTCGCGAAACAAGAGGCTGCATGTCCTCTCTGGCTTCGGTGCGCACGGCTGGAACACAACCCCTGTGGCTCGGCTATCTTGATTTGAAGAAATCTTCTTGAAAGCCCACGCCGAGTGGCGATGGGACCAAGTCGTTGCTGCCGCCGCTACAACTCTACCTTTGTTTCCTTTGAGTATTAAATTTGAGTGCACAAAGGCAGACTCGTCGTCTGGCAGTGGAACTGCCGAGGCTTGAAAAACAAAAAAAAAGGCTACGTTGATGCAGCACATGAAAATGCTTTCGAAAAAGAAACTTTCAGACGTAATTGCTTTACAAGAACTTTATGACCACGCCAAGCATACGGTGTACTACTCCGAGCGCACGTGGCGGAACATCACGATGTGCATCCTAGTAAGAAGTGGAATAGCTGTCATTGAACACGAGCTGGATGTGGTGAGGGAAATCGATAATGCTCTGATAGAAATCGTACTGAGCAAGGGCGTGACAGCCATTACAGTGACATTGCATGTAATGTAATAAGTGGCCCAGCACCGGAGCTTTTGCATTCAGCATGTGAATTCATATGTGTTTTACCTGCAATCGAATAGACAAATTGAGCGATTCAATTACGTTCTGAAGGAACACGTTCAGATTGCACAATTGAATCAGCGCACCTTCAAGAACGTCTTGACTGAATGCTTGGCTTCGTACAAGCTTTTTCCGCAGGGCACCACAGGAGTGTCTCCTGCTCAACTTCCTAATGGTAGGCACCCTCAAGTTGCTCTCAGCATAGCTTCTATACATTGTAACACTTGAGTTCCTCCGAATACCTGAGTCTTTTCTCGTCAACAAGCAATGAAGCAGTATATCTGGGCAGTCGTCGAGGAGCCAGACCATCCAAAGTTCGAGTTGGCAACACAGTTAAAGTTTGTGTCCCAGGAAAACGTCCCCAAGTATAGGGGTTGTTACGATCGGCCCTGGGGAGCCAAGCAGGAAGTGTTTGGGGGAGAACCGGTTCGTGACCCGCGGTGGCGGCCACCCCCACCTCCCCATTCGGGTTCCTCCTCGCCGGGAGAGCTACGGGGTCTGCTGTGCGTTCGTGACCATATTTGGTAACATTTTGGGGCGCCGGGACCATATATGGTGTTGGGTTGTGCCACTCCTTGTGTTGTGAGAGGTGTTTTCCCCTCCCTCGTGGCCGAGGTGCCGGCGACACCGTATTGGCTGACGATGCGGACAAGACGCCCAGTGTCAACAACGTGGCGCTATAAAATGCCGAAGACGTTTTGTATCGCACGCACTCTTCTCTCTTTGGGTCAGTTGACCACTTCTCCACATGTAAATAAATCTCTGTTGTTCGTTCGGGCGCTTCTTCTCGCTGAATTGTTGGACGATGGATCCTGCGACGGGGCCAGCTACCGAAAACGAGACCGGCAGGACCCGGAGTCCCAACAACTGGATGGCAGCGGCGGGATGCTGATAACCCCGAAAGCGACCACTGGACGGAGTGAACCCGAAGTTCAACAACGGGACGACAGGAGAAGGATTACAAGAGCTCATCGACTTCCAGAGGGAATCGAACGGCACTTCTGAGAAAAGCACGACGCCGGAGACATGACTGCGAACTGGGTGAGTGCCGGCTTTCTCTGTTAAATTTTACCAGGCATTTACTCTATGTGTTAAGTAAAAGCTGGTAGAGAGGGGCTGTCTTGGTCATTAGGTTAACAGGTAACTTGCGTCAGGCAGAAATTGTGTGATAGCTTGGTTAAGCTCTTTCTGTCAGTGGCGTCAAGGTTAACCGTGACAGGGCAGGATTCCGTGTAAGAGCTTTTGAAGCTTTATTTGTAGACTAAGTTAACGGAAAACTTGAGGCAAGGCAGGTATCTAGAGCTGTCGTTGCCGTCAAGGTTAATTAGTTGCAGAACAGGAATCTTTGTGGAACAGAGACAGCGGTACTGGAAGCAGCCATGAATCTGAAATCCCTGCGAAAGTCCATGTTGTTGCTACTTGCCAGGGAGTTGAATCTGGAGGTGTCGGACTCTCAAAGAAAGCCAGAGCTGATAGAGGCGATTCTCGCTTTGGGGGCGGAGGATGACGAGCTGTCAGAATGTGTCGAGGAGATTCAGGAGAGGCAAGCGGCAGAGGCCGAAAGAAAGGCGGCGGAGGCCGAAAGGAAAGCGGCAGAAGCCGAAGCAGATAAGATGCGAAAGCACGAGCTTGAAATGAAGCGCCTCGAGCTAGAGATTAGCCATAATGGTAGAACAGGAGGCAGCGAGGCATCCGGTACAGCAGAGCGGGTCAGGTTCAAAATGACGGACCTAATGAGATCGTACAAGCTAGGGGAGGACATTGGGCTGTTCCTCGTCAACTTTGAAAGAACTTGTGAAAGGCAAGGTTTCAGCCAGGATACATGGTCTCAACGCTTGTTGTCCCTACTTCCGGGGGAGGCCTCAGAAGTAATCGCGCGCCTCACGAAAGAGGAGGCTGACGAGTACAGTGAGGTAAAGTCGAGCCTTCTCAAGAAATACAGGTTGTCAGCGGAAGGTTTCAGGCAAAAATTTCGCAACGCCGTAAAAGAGAACAATGATTCATACCCGGAGTTTGCTTACAAGTTAATGGCCAACATGGGGGAGTGGCTCAAAGAGGCAAAGGCGTATGGGAATCATGACAAAGTGCTCGAGTGTATCGGTCTGGAACAATTCTATCAAAGGTTACCAGAAAAGGTGAGGTTCTGGGTGCAGGATAGACCGGACGTGAACACCGTAACGAAAGCCGCAGAGCTCGCTGAAGAATTCGTTACGCGCCGCGCCCTCGGGGCAAACAGCGAGCCTAAAAGGGAAAAATTCCTACGACCGAATAAGGCGCCGTTTAGAAAACAACCGACAAGTCTCGCACAAAAGGGTGAGGAAAACAATTCATCTAACCATGGGGCGTCGGCAGAGGCAAGCAAAAGGAAATTTGAGGCGAGAAAACCGGCTGCTTGTTTCAATTGCCACGAAACAGGGCACTTCGCGAGAGACTGCCCGAAAGAAAAGGTGGCCTTTTTATCTATAAATGAAGCCGACGAGAACATGAAGTTGTTAGAGCCCTATATGTACGACCTTACCGTGAACGGCAAGCAGTGTCGGGTTCTTAGAGACTCCGCAGCCACTATGGACGTAGTTCATCCGTCCTTTGTTCAGTCCGGACAGTATTCAGGAGACTGTGCCTGGATTAGACAAGCCGTAGAAGCAAACAGTCAGTGCCTTCCCGTAGCTAAAGTTGTCCTTAAAGGCGCATTTGGAACATTGGAAACAGAAGCCGCGGTATCGCCATATCTACCCCCTCAGTATCCTTACTTATTTTCAAATAAGTCAGATCAAATGCTGAAGGAGAAAGGTCTAACGTTGGGAGAAGGCATAGTGCAGGCACTGACTAGATCGAAGGCACGTGCGCTGGCTGCGAGAGCAACATTCACTGAGGCAAACAAGCCTCAAATCGACAACGGGCCTGGTTGCGAGTTGGACACCACAGTAACAAATCGACTTGTGCGAGAACAGGCGGCCGAAGCCGTAGTCGCGGAAGCAACCATTCCTAAAGGCGACGATGAACCTCCTCCCGAATTGGAAGGGGTCAATTACGCCTCGTTGACCGAGCAAATAGAAAATGCCGTTGCTCCCAAGCCGATTCCTGGTAGTACAGAGGATAGCACAGAGGGTGACACATCCCAGGTACTAGGAAATACAAAAGAGTTGTGTGTCATGCCAACTTCGGATAATTTCAGTCGGCTGCTGCAGGTGAGCCCCGCTTCATTAATAACCGAACAAAAGGGTGACCCAACGCTTAAGCAATTCCAGGACAGTTCGAAAGAGGGAATAGCCAAACGAAATGTGAGATTCCAAGAGAGGAGCGGCATACTCTATCGAAAATATCTAGATAGGCGAGGAGTAGAATTTGACCAGGTAGTCGTACCTCAGGCGTATCGTCAGGATTTGCTTAGTTTGGTGCATGGAGAATCATGGTCAGGCCACTTAGGCGTAAAGAAGACGAAAAATCGTCTCTTACAGGAATACTACTGGCCTGGATGCTTTAAAGATGTAGAGAGGTTTGTAAAATCTTGCGATGTGTGTCAGCGAGTGGGTAAGCCGGGAGATAAGGCGAAATTTCCAATGAAGCTGGTACTCGTAATCACGGAACCCTTTCGTCGGTTGGTAATTGACACAGTAGGTCCTTTGCCCAAGACAACTTCAGGCTACCGTCACATCCTGACCTTAATCTGCCCAGCTACTAAATTTCCAGAGGCGGTCCCGCTAAAAGAGCTAAGTTCCGTCGAAGTAGTGAACGCACTTCTGTCCGTGTTTGCCCGGGTAGGCTTTCCTGCCGAGATACAATCAGACCAGGGCACCATTTTCACGAGTGCCTTAACGACAACCTTTCTAGAGCGGTGTGGCGTGAAATTATTGCATAGTTCAGTGTACCATCCGCAGTCGAACTCGATAGAAAAGCTTCACTCCGTGATGAAGCGAGTGTTAAGAGCCTTATGTTTTGAACGGAAAACTGACTGGGAAATGTGCTTACCTGCAACGATGTTTGCACTAAGAACTGCACCACATGAGACAACAGGGTTTACGCCAGCGGAACTTGTTTACGGCCGCAGACTGCGGTCTCCTCTTCGTATGCTGAGAGAGTCGTGGGAAGGTCAGGGTGATGATCCTGTAGTAGTGGAATATGTCTTCACCTTATTGGATCGTCTAACAACAGCCCAAGAACTGACCGAGAGTGCGATGACCAAAGCACAGCAGAAGGCTAAGCTTTACTACGATCGGACCGCTAAAGCACGACACTTTGCTGTAGGAGACAGGGTCATGTTGTTGAGGCCCTCCCAAAAGAATAAGCTTGAAGTGCAATGGGTCGGCCCGGCCGAAATTACTCGAAAATTGTCTGACACCAACTATGTGGTAAAATTACCAGGAGGTCGTAAGGCACACCAGGTGTATCATAGCAACTTACTCAAACCCTACAAAGAGAGGGAAGCCATCGTCAACATGACTTTAAATGTTCCGGAAGAGGTTCCGGCAGAAATCCCTGAATTAGCTCCCGAATCGGACGAAGTCCCGATCGAGAAAAGAGTTGAGGATTTAGTATCAAAGTCACAACTAACAACGAAGCAGAAGCAGGAATTGCGTGGTCTTTTGACCGAGTTTCAGGACAGATTTGTAAGCGAGCCAGGCCGGACATCCGTCCTCACTCATGACATAGAGCTTACCTCGTCGGAACCGGTAAGATCTAAGACGTATCGGGTGTCTCCTCGCCGGCTTGAGCTAATAAAAGCAGAGGTTAACAGGATGCTGGAATTGGGTGTGATTGAGCCGTGTGAAAGTGATTACACTTCCCCGTTAATTCTCGTGGAGGTACCCGGCAAAGATCCGCGTCCTTGCGTAGACTATCGTAAGTTAAACCTCATCACCAAGGATCAGACATACCCAATTCCCCACATTGAGGAACGCGTCGAGAGGGTAAGCAGCGCGCAATTTATCTCAACGCTAGACCTAGTGAGAGGTTACTGGCAGGTGCCGCTCACCGAGAGGGCGAGTCGGTATGCTGCATTTATTTCACCATTGGGGACATTCCGCCCTAAAGTGTTGAGTTTCGGCCTAAAGAACGCGCCTTACTGTTTTTCCAACTTAATGGATAAGGTTTTGCGTGGTCAAGAGGACTTCGCATTGCCTTACTTGGACGACGTCGCCGTGTTTTCCTCGTCCTGGCCAGAACACTTGACGCATTTGAGAGCAGTACTGACACGCCTACGCGAAGCAGGTTTAACGGTAAAGGCGCCCAAGTGTCAGCTAGCACAAGCAGAGGTACTCTATCTCGGGCATGTTATCGGTCGAGGGCATCGCCGTCCCTCTGAAATGAAAGTGGCAGCTATCCGAGACTTCCCCCAGCCCCGAACGAAAACCAATATTCGGGCTTTTCTTGGAATAGCTGGTTACTATCGTAAGTACATCCCTAGATATTCCGACATTGCCAGCACTCTTACTGACGCGTTGTGCAAGACCGAGCCCCAAATGGTCGACTGGGATGAGGAGAAAGAAAAGGCTTTCCGCGTTTTGAAAGCGGCCTTGTCGAGCCAACCTTTGCTTAGTTCACCGGACTACTCGAGGCCTTTCATAGTACAATGCGACGCTAGTGATAGAGGCATGGGGGCAGTTCTTAGTCAAAGGGATGAGGGGGATCAAGAGCATCCCGTCCTATATGTTAGCCGGAAACTCACCCTTCGCGAGCAGGTTTACAGCGCTAGCGAAAAGGAATGTGCGTGCTTAGTTTGGGCAGTCCAGAAACTGGCTTGTTATATTGCCGGAAGCAAGTTCATTGTGGAAGTGGACCACTGTCCTCTCACCTGGCTACAGACCATGTCCTCTAAGAACGGCCGCCTGCTGCGTTGGAGCCTCGTTTTGCAACAATATACGTTTGAAATACGCTACAAAAGGGGTGTACTCCATGGCAACGCTGATGGCTTAAGTCGATGCCCCTGACGCGAGAGGATGTCTCGAGAACTCTGGCATTTTTTTTCCTGACCTAAACAAGAGCTAGTGATTGTTTTTTTTTTACTCTTTTAGGTGTACTTGTTTTAAAACGTTGAAGACACGGCTATCCAGGGTTTCGGGTTCGGTGTGCTTCCAGTGTTGTTGTTTTATGTCACCTTAAAGTGTGAGTAACATTTTGAATAAATTGTGTATTTCCTTTAATATCAGTTAAAGGGGAAAATTGCCTGGTGGAGTTTGGCGGAATTGTCCGGCGCTCACCGGCTGAGTAGTTGTGTTTTCATGTGCGTATGTGACGTCTGTTGAGCCCACAATGAAGCAGGTGTTGCCCTCTACTTCATCAAAGACGGTCGTCACCAAACCGACTGCCGGCGCTGATCTCTCCGGACAGTGGCTGCAAACCTCAGCCCATCGAGATCTTCACCCCCCCGCGCGAGAGACTGTTACGATCGGCCCTGGGGAGCCAAGCAGGAAGTGTTTGGGGGAGAACCGGTTCGTGACCCGCGGTGGCGGCCACCCCCACCTCCCTATTTGGGTTCCTCCTCGCCGGGAGAGCTACGGGGTCTGCTGTGCGTTCGTGACCATATTTGGTAACATTTTGGGGCGCCGGGACCATATATGGTGTTGGGTTGTGCCACTCCTTGTGTTGTGAGAGGTGTTTTCCCCTCCCTCGTGGCCGAGGTGCCGGCGACACCGTATTGGCTGACGATGCGGACAAGACGCCCAGTGTCAACAACGTGGCGCTATAAAATGCCGAAGACGTTTTGTATCGCACGCACTCTTCTCTCTTTGGGTCAGTTGACCACTTCTCCACATGTAAATAAATCTCTGTTGTTCGTTCGGGCGCTTCTTCTCGCTGAATTGTTGGACGATGGATCCTGCGACGGGGCCAGCTACCGAAAACGAGACCGGCAGGACCCGGAGTCCCAACAGGGTCAATACACAGTCATGGAACAAGTTGGCCACACTTTCTTTCGGTTGAGTGATGGCAACATACGGAACTCCTTTTGTTCCATCATTTCTCATACAGATACGGCTTCAATGCCTCAAACTTCTGATCATCGCTCTTACACCACTTCGCAGTACTCGGTAGACTATTACATGTGGCCTACATGTTCAGATATCTTGTCTCGCAGGAATGGGGGGGGGGGGGGCTTTTGGTAAGTGTAGCTGGTACCCATACACCAGGTGACACCGTTCACATCGAGCCTGCACCAACATCAGAGTCTGTCGAACCGCGAATTGGTTCGGAAAGTCTCGTTGCAGCTGCTACTTCATGTAAAGAGGCCGAGGTTGGAAGTGCAGTCTGGCTTAGTGCCTTCTCCGTCTCTTGAAGTTTTATGACCAGAGGCCGTGCAATCGCCAAACTGGTCTCAAAGAAAGCGAACTAAACCTAGCCGTTTCGCGGACTGTGTTCTAGACTAATATGGAGGCTCCTGTTCTCTTGTTCTTGTGTAAAGTGTTCTTGTACAAGGTTCCTGTTCTTCTATGTGCTGTGTATTCTTGATGTGCTATCTTAGGTATACTGTTCTATTGTATTTTTTATGAGTGTCTTTTTCGAGGGGGGGGACGGTGTTGTTTCGTTTTCTCATGTGAAGCCTTGCACAGCAGCGATGTGTAGAGGCACCGCTAGGCGGTGCCTAAGAGGCATATGATCATATATGTACACAGTTGTAAATAAAGCAGTTGGCGAAGAGCCCTTGTTCGTGGAAAATGTTCTTTCACTCGGCGCTTCTCGCCCAAGTCGTGGGTGGCTGCCACCGGCATCGTTGGCATGCTGCCGCTTCGTTCTTCTCTTCGTCGACGTCGCGGCCACATCAACCCGGGCACAACATTTCTGCCGTGGCCTTGTGCAGCACAGCTGAACATCTGCGTCGTCTGCTCAACGTGCCCATAAGGTCTGATTCGCCTTTACTCGCATGGGCGCAGACGTTACGGGGACCCCGAGCAGACGATGCGAAGCTGTTGTTGAGCAGTGCTGCAGAAGGTCACGGCAGAAAGACTGTCTTGGTAAGAAGACATCCACAATGTTGTAGGGCCATCTAGATTTGAATGAGCATACCAGCTGCGAAAAATCGTCTATAAGAGGAAAGGGCAGCAGTGGCGTACCAACTCTTTTATGTGGGGGGGGGCAAACGTAGCTCACTCATCAGCCATATATATATGTATATATATATCTATATTTGTGTGTGCGTGTGCATGTGTACATATGTTGTATTTTGAACTCTAAAACGACAATTCGAGTTGAATGAGAACAAGGTAGCGCGACTCTTCGTTAGGCCTGCATTGTGCTAAAAATCACAGTCTCACACCTTCTCCCTGGTCCAGTGGGTGAGGCTGCGGGATGATTGGTCCATAAAACGATTGCTCGTTCCCATTCATAACAAAGCAGGCAAAGCATTATACGCTTTCATGCCTTGTACTGTAGCCTGCTTTGCAATGCTACTGAACAAGGCGCTAAAGTTTCGCATAGGCGGCCTGCAAGGCGAAGAGCCTTCAAGGAAAATGGTCACAGCAGAAATGTTGGAAAAATTTCACTATATTAATACATTTCCTGGTAACATTTTTATTTCCTCGTAACAATATAATTGAGAGATTACTGTGTTGAAGGAAAACTTCGCCTTAGTTGTTGGTTTTCCAGCGTACAGCGACCAATGTCAAAAGTAGGAAGGCTCAGCTCCCCCCAAATTTTTCTCAGTGGGGGGGGGGCTCGCGCACCCTTGGCTGATACGCCTATGAAGGGCAGTGCTTCTCAAAGAGCTGCTGTGGTTGAGCGAGAGGGAAATATTTTAATGAAGAGCTGAAGATGTTTGGCTTTTCGCCTGATGTGCCCCGCCGCGGTGGTCAAGTGGCTAAGGTACTCGGCTGCTGACCCGCAGGGCGCGGGTTCGAATCCCGGCTGCGGCGGCTGCATTTCCGATGGAGGCGGAAATGTTGTAGGCCCGTGTGCTCAGATTTGGGTGCACGTTAAAGAACCCCAGGTGGTCTAAATGTCCGGAGCCCTCCACTACGGCGTCTCTCATAATCATATAGTGGTTTTGGGACGTTAAACCCCAGATATCAATCAATTTTCGCCTGATGTGCTACTTCAAGTACTGAGTGATGACTATGATACATATCACATATGAGTGGGCACGGCAGCACTGCGAAAGCAATGTCGCCTAATATGCCGCTTCTGTTGCTCGAACAGGTTTTCTTTGTCTGCGCATCGCTACAAGCTGGGGCATACAGCGCATGCGTGGCCGTACCAGCTGCTGACACCGCTGTTATCAACCACGGGCACATCGTCGACGCTACCCTCGAGCGCAGGCAGCCTGGAACGCGCATAGAGCGGTTCTTCGCGGGACCTATAAAGTTGGACCCCCTGCCAGCAGCGTTCAGTGGGCACGGCAGCACCGCGAAAGCAATGTCGCCTAATATGCCGCTTCCGTTGCTCGAACAGGTTTTCTTCGTCTGCGCATCACTACAAGCTGGGGCATACAGCGCATGCGTGGCCATACCAGCTGCTGACACCGCTGTTATCAACCACGGGCGCATCGTCGACGCTACCCTCGAGCGCAGGCACCCTGGAACGCGCATAGAGCGGTTCTTCGTGGGACATATAAAGTTGGACCCCCTGCCAGCAGCGCTCAGTAGGCACGGCAGCACTGCGAAAGCAATGTCGCCTAATATGCCGCTTCTGTTGCTCGAACAGGTCAGTTTCCACTCAGAATACTGTTACAAAACTGACAACAGATTTGTTGTTGTGCTGCCGTGCCCAAGTGTACTGTTCTCTGCATTTTCCTTTTTGTGCCTGCTATTGTCTGGCGATGTTGAACTCAACCCAGGTCCTGATGTGAAAGTCCTCCTAAAGGAACTGTCTGAAGGTCAGAAGTCAGTTAAGGCAGATCTGAGTGCTCTAGGAGAAAGAATGACTAAAATGGAAGACGCCATTCAAAAAATCAAAGATCAGGGTAAAAAATAGGCCAGCTAATGAAAACCGTCACGAACCTTAACGTGACACTATCAAGACAAGAATAAAAGCTAATAAGCTTAGAGGATAGGAGTCGACGGGATAATCTTTAGGTCTTTGGGGTTGAAAAGGGTGAGGCAGAAACCACAGAAGACCTGGAACAAGCGGTACTGCAGGACATTTTTGTTCGCACGCTTGGCGTCGAACTAAAAACAGTTGAGCGGATCCACAGAATAGGCTGAAAAGGGGGCCGTTCGCCGCGTCCGGTCATTATGAAGTTATACGACTCCCGAGAGAAGTTAACAGTTTACAAAATTGCAAAAAGCTATAAGGCAGCAGTATATCAGTTGGGGATGACTTTTGCAAGGAAACTCTAGCCAAGCGTAAGCTACTATGGGAATCAGGAAAAAAAGAAAGAGATGCAAGAAAACGCATGCGTTTGAATTACGATAAGTTGGTCATAGACAAAGACGTGTATTCCTGGGACTACGACGAAAACTGCCGAGTTAAACTTAAGCATACAAAGAAAAAACCACATCACTCTGACGACGATGACTGATGCCATTCGCAGTCAAGTGCATGCAGCCTTCGCTTAATTAATCTAAATGCTCGGAGCCTTATGCATAAAGTTAGTGACCTAGAATATATATTAGCAAGCTATAACCCACACGTAATCACCGTCACAGAAACGTGGCTGCGACCGGAAATAGCGGATAGCGAAATTGTACCACCCGGCTACAAAATATTCAGGAAAGACCGCGATACACGAGGTGGTGGTGTGGCGATCCTACTTGCAGAAGATGTTGAAGCAATTGTTATGGAAGGAATACCCCACCATGAAAGTGTAGGGGTAGAAATAAAATTACGCAAAACTTCCCTTGTTTTTGGTGCCGTTTACAGGCCTCCAGGCGCCCCTAGTTCATACCTAGAAAGTTTGCAGCAATACCTTGATGGTATTGCTACCCGGAATCGTAGAATGGTTATTGCGGGAGATTTCAATCTTCCTGGCATTAATTGGACCACATTCTCAACTAAATAGAAGGAAGCAATAGACTGCCAACGGCTTTTAGACATGGCTTTCAGCCATGACGTCACGCAGGTTGTCACTGACAGTACACGTGAAACAGGGTATCCGCATTTCATACTGGATCTAGTTTTTATTGACGGGCGAATCGACACATACAACGTTGCAATTGAACATGGATTGTCGGACCACAAACTTGTTTCAGTTGAGATAAGCATTGATGGCGCCTTGCCATGCAAAAAAGAAAGCTTCAGGCATGTGCGCAACTTCAACAAGGCTGATGATACAAGCATAATTGATTACTTGTCGTTTTCTTTGGATGCGTTCAGTGAGGAAGGTGACATCAATGAGATGTGGATAAGGTTTAAAGAAATTGTCACGCTATGTGTCAACAAATTTGTGCCCTTGCAAAAAAAGAAACAAAATAAACAGAATCCTTGGATGAATAGGAAGATAATACATTTGAAGCGCGCCATTAACCGCCAGAGGCAAAAAGTAAACAAAGATCAATCCAAGATACGCAATTTATCAAGGCTTCTGCGTGCTGAACTGAAAGAATCCAAAACAAAGTATTACGAAGAAATATTGCCGACATTTATGAAATCTTCCCCCCATCGTATTTGGCGTCACTTGTCTCAGAAGGAACACCACTCAAGACGCGTGCATTCTCTTGTTGTCAATAATGAATTGGTGACAGACTGCTCTTCCATCGCTTACCTACACAACAGATTTTTTCAGTCAGTGTTTACTGCTTGTCGTGATAATGGTGATGCATCCACGCCACCTCCTTCTCAGTTGTCAGTTATGCCTGACGTTCAGATCACTTATGAAGGCATCGTATCATTATTACTGAACGTGAAAAAGTCGATCGGACCAGATGGCATACCAAATGATTTACTGCGAAGGTATGCGGAATGGGTTGCGCACTATTTATACATAATATATAATGCCTCAATAGAGCAAAAGCGTGGCCCAGACGACTGGCTTGTGGCGAAGGTCGTGCCAACGCATAAGGGTGGAGACCAACAAAAGGTGGAAAATTACTGTCCAATTTCCCTCACTTGTGTATGCCGCAAGCTTTTAGAGCATATTATATCCAAAGCTATGTACACGTATCTTGAGGGCACAAAAACATTTTTTTTAATCAGCATGGTTTTCGGCAGAATTTATCCACTGTAACCCAATTAATAGAAACAGTCGATGATTTCACGCGTGCCTTAAATAATAGTGTTCAGATTGATGCAATATGTCTCGACTTCTCCAAAGCCTTTGACAAGGTTCCTCACAGGGAGTTAATTAATAAGTTAGCACACCTAGGCATAAATTATAACATAATACAGTGGATAAGTGCGTACCTGACAGGCAGAACACAATATGTAGAAATAAACGGCTTCAAATCTGAGTTATTAGGCGTTACCTCAGAAGTACCACAAGGTTCAGTTTTAGGACCGATATTATTCTTAACTTACATAAATGACATTTCATGCGGCATAGATAGAAGTACTACAGTGCGACTTTTTGCAGACGACTGCCTAATTTATAAAGAAATACACAGTGAAGCTGACCAAAAAACGTTTAATGATATTCCTGACAGTAATTGGTGCATTGAATCTAAAATGGAAATAAATTGAACTAAAACAGTTGCTTTGCACGTCACAAACAAAAGTAAGCGTGTCTTCTATTCCAATTACACTCTATGTTCTACCCGCCTGTCTACCGTCAATGAAATAAAATATTTAGGTGTAACAATAGCCAGTAGTCTAAATTGAAGGGCCCATTTACAAAACATTTGTGCGGTGGCGGAGAGAAAACTATGGTACTTGCGAAGAAAATTAAGACTTGCTACGACTCCCGTTAAGCTAGCAGCATATCTTACGTATATTCGGCCAACATTGGAATATGCCAGCATTGTGTTGGATCCCTCGGAAATCAGCCTCATTAATATGCTAGAAAGGGTACAAAGGCGAGCTGCCAGGTTTATTCTTTCAAAGTACTCCTCGACTGAGTCAGTAACAGAAATGCTACGCTCTCTTCAACTGCCCACTTCAGCTGAACGACGGCAATTGGCAAGGATGAAGTTCTTGTTTTTATTGTCAAAAAATAAATTAAACATAAACACAACAAAATACTTAACGCCACGTCGCGGAAGAAACCTGAGAAATGTAAATGATTACACATACGAAGTGCCACAACAGCATGTCAATGTATATGCGAATTCATTTTTTCCAAAAACAATTCGTCAGTGGAATGCTTTGCCATTACCACTGGTTCATTGTGATTCATTAGAAGAATTTGAGGAAGGGCTCAAAGATATTTTTCTGTAAGCATGGTCTACTGTGTTAGTTTATTACAATTTATTTGTATGCTTACTACGACTGCAGTGTTTTTCGTTCAGCCTCAAAGCCGGTGTTTCCTATGTATGTCAAGTAACAATTCCAAGTTCGAGTGTTGCTGTTTGAATTGCTGTATGATTTGAATGTATTGATGTTTGACATTCTTAGTATGACCCACCCCTGTAACAGCCGAAAGGCTAACAGTATTTGGAAAATAAATAAAATATTGTGATAAACACATAACGCATACAGCCACACATGTAGACGGTGCTATTTACAAAATTTCATTAAAACTTGCGGCCCGCAAAAAAGTAAGCAGCACTTTTGTGGCATGTAGTGTATTGGAGCAGTTTTGACAAGGCCCAAAATATGTGTGAATGCCAAATTGAAGTGCTGTAGGAGATTTAAAGCATCCTTCAGAGACTTCAAATTGGTGTAAGTGGTACGAGGTTTGCGAGTGCTTCAACATGGCAACACTTCATATGAAGGATCACGTCACAAGCCACGTTAAAATGTAAGCTCAGAGTTGTATTTAATATATGATGTCATCGAAATGGGACTAAGTCGCAATCTGTAAATATCCTACCTTCATGAGTGGCCTAAATTAGTAGACATGAACAATCGCACATCGAAAAGTGAAAAGAGGCAAAGCCAAGTTCCTCTCATCACTAGTCCAATCAAGGTGTGAATTTGCGACGGCCATCTAGCACACTTGCCATATGGCTCAGTTAGCTAACTGATAGGAACAGGCAGCATAAAAGAAAAATTGTTACCAGAGAACAGCCACTACATAATTTACCATACAAGTTCCACTATGCAAGAGAAAGAAAGATGCAGCACTTGCGTTTATTGGCTACAGCACGACATTACATGCTTTTTTTTCCATAACTCTTTCGCAAGAACTGGCCAAGGAGTAATTAGTTATGAGGTAACGGCTGGTCTGCAGGCCCGGTTGGGTGAGTAGCTTGAATGTGTTCATGCGGTATAGTAATAATTGCTCTACGTTCTGAGACCAAAATATTATAATTAATATGAGATATGTCATAGAGGAGGGCTTTAGTCCATCTAGTATGCTTGAACATGCACTGACATCGCACAGTAGACGAGCTTTTAGTATTTGGCTTCTGTTGAAACGTGGCTGCCTTGGCCAGGACGAAACCTGACACTTTTGAGTCAGCAGTTGGGCTCTAATTAGTACTATACCACGACGATAGACTGATGTGGCATACTTCTGCCCACTGCAGCTTTAGATGTGTATAGGCCCATAGTATGCGATAAGAGAAAAAATATGAGGGATCCTTAAAGTTTGCCTTTAAGATTTGAACGCGATAGCGGTATTCTGTTGTTAGTGCGTACTTCAAGCACTTTACCCGCTACATGGTCAATACGCGCAGTAACGTGTGCAAGTTTTGTTTGGGGGTGCTCCACCTTAAACCATAAAGTCATGATGATAATCGCATGCTGTGACACCTGATGGCAACGAACACTTGTACCACACATTATTACATCCATATTTCATGTTGCATTGTGAAGCATGCATACAGGACATGTGCGTTTGTAAAGCATGGAAGTAACTTTCATTGCATTTTCAAGCTGAACAAGTCCTTTTTCAGGCCCACCACGGTGGTTTAGTGGCTGAGGAACTCGGCTGCTGACCCTCAGGTCGTGGGATGAAATCCCGGCTGCATTTTCAATGGAGGTGAAAATGCTGTAGGCCTTTGTGCTCACATTTGGGTGTACGTTCAAGAACCCCAGCTTTTTGGAACCCTCCACTATGGCGTGTTTCATAATCATATGGTGGTTTTGGGAAGTTAAACACCACATATCAGTCAAATCAAAGTGATTTATTGTACACTTTATTCACAAGCAGGTGCATGGCTGTGTGGTAGAATACGCGCTTTCCACGGTAACGGCCCGGGTTCATTCCCCACTCGGGACCAGAATTTTGGCTATATTTTTATTTGCATCTTTTTATATTTTTTGGACGTGCACAAGATGATAATTTTTCGCTCACAACCACGGACATTTCTGGCAAACAAGCTCTTTAATCATGGAGGTACGTTTACAGCGAAAACACAGACACACCACAAAAAGGCGACACACACAAGCACTGCCTTTCTTTGTGGTGTGTCTGTGTTGTAAAAGTACCTCCATGATCATAAACCAACTTGGCCCTAGAAAAGTTTTACTGAAGCTCTCTTAATGCTTCCGTGTTAATAAACAGAGCAGCTTAATTTTTCCAAGTGTAATTGACTCGCCATGGACTACATGTGATGCACCAGTGACAGAACCAAGCAGACAAGGTTGACTGCGGCCGGTGTCTAAAACCATGGTGGCGACTTTCCTGAACTCGCCAACTTGGAAGGTGTAAATGTTGAATGTCGTGAGGCACATGACCAGCAGGCTCAATACGATGCAGAAGTCTTGGATGATGCGAAAAAAGCTGATAAGGAGCGGATGCAATTTTAAGCTCCTCTATTCACGATATCATATCCTCTATTCACGATTCACGGTATGCGGCAACGGAGGGCCATATCTGCTCATCTTTTGACCTCAGCCATGGTAATCATCGCATGGACAGCGCCTTAAAGATGAACGAAAATTTCTGCTGTTTTACGGAGCCATCTTCACTGGAACCGCCCATCCTACCTGCTGACTGCCACGTCACCTTCCGGGGAGCGTCATCGACGGTGAACCTTATAAATTTGCCGGCTTGGTCCTGCAGCTCCAGTGGGCAGGGTGGCAGCGCGTCTGCAACTATGCGCTACAAGCCTTTTCTGTTTCTTATACAGATCCTGACCCTTGGATGGATCACGCATGCGTCAACTGAGGGCCATATCTGCTCATCTTTTGACCTCAGCCATGGTAATCATCGCATGGACAGCGCCGTAACGATGAACGAAAATTTCTGCTGTTTTACGGAGCCACCTTCACTGGAACCGCCCATCCTACCTGCTGACTGCCACATCACCTTCCGG
Organism: Rhipicephalus annulatus; assembly: GCA_013436015.1. Lineage (NCBI taxonomy): Eukaryota > Metazoa > Arthropoda > Arachnida > Ixodida > Ixodidae > Rhipicephalus > Rhipicephalus annulatus. Next base: position 451,975 of record WOVY01013673.1, read on the forward strand.
GGAGCGTCATCGACGGTGAACCTTATAAATTCGCCGGCTTGGTCCTGCAGCTCCAGTGGGCAGGCTGGCAGCGCGTCTGCAACTATGCGCTACAAGCCTTTTCTGTTTCTTATACAGGTTAGTTATTTACCTGGAGCTAAATCCTTTAAAAGTAATAATGTTTTTCTCGTGCTGCTACCTTGCCCACATTGTCTAGAGCGTATAGTTGTGATTCCCCTGCACTTACTGGATTTATTATCCCTCTGTGGTGACGTTGAGTCGAATTCTGGACCCAAGGGTCTGTGCGTGGCAAAGAATCATCATCAGAAAACTTAAGTGATCGCAGTCTACTTCTTGAGGTACTCGCGGGCCAAAAAGAGTTGATGAAGCGAATGGACAAATTTGACAGTTCACAGAAAGATGTAACAAACACATTAGCTCAATTTAAAGATCGACTAGAATCATTGGAATGCGGTTTAGAAAATCTATCAGTATGCCAAACCAAGGTTGCTGCTGTTGAGTTGCACGTAAGCACGATGAAAAGCGCCATTGCTTCCATAGCAGAAAAAGTAGATCACCTTGAAAATCGAAGTCGGAGGAACAACATTATCATTCATGGTGTCTCTGAACCTCAAGATGAAACACTGCCATCGCTTACTTCACGTATAACTGATGACTTCTTTAAGGGCAAGTTAGACTTAGCAGTAACCGGAATGGAAAGATGCCATCGGCTTGGCTCAAAGCGGCCTAATAAAACAAGACCTGTAATCGTCAAATTAATAGATTATCACGAAAAACTGGAAATTTTGAGGAACTGTGTGAAACCTAAAGGCTCGGGCTTATATGTAACTGAGGACTTTTCACAAAAGGTGCGTCAGGCCAGGAAGAATCTATGGGACAGCACAGTTGTAAACAGGGAACGAAATGAACGTGTTAAACTACTCTTCGATAAGGTGTCTGTGAATGGAAAGCTGTTCGTTTGGGACGAGGCCAAGAATGATATGGTTGCCCTTCTCAGGTACGTGCCGAAGTGACAGGAAAGCCCGCGTTCATTGAAACTGTTAAATGTGAATTGCCGTAGCATTCTGAACAAAGAGCTCGATCTTGAACACCTGATAGCACTTCATGACCCCGACGTAGTCGCACTCACAGAAACATGGCTTCATGACGGTGTCTATGACAGCGAAATTGCGCCTTCGGGGTTCAACGTGTACAGAAGGGATCGTGGTTCCAGAGGGGGCGGAGTTGCGTTGCTGGTTAAAAATATTTACAGGATAGCACGCATGGCTGATGCCCCAGGCGTTGACGCTTTATTTTGTAAGCGTATCGATAGAAAAGAAAGCCTTGTTATTGGAGTTGTGTATAGGCCCCCTGCCTCAATCCCAGAGGTTTTAGAACAATTACAGCTGTATATTTCGTCTAAAACAAATCAAACTACCAAGCTTATTTTATGTAGAGACTTCAACCTTCCAGGCATCAATTGGTCTTCGTTTACCGCAGGAAGTTCAGATCCCATTAACGATGAAGCACTTATTGACATTGCCTTCCGTTTTGATTTAACGCAACTAGTTAGTGATTGAACTCGTGTGCAAGATAACAGAAAATCTATTCTTGATCTTGTCTTTGTGAATGGTAATATTTCCGGAAAAATTGACTGCAAAGTGGTTACAGGTATTTCAGATCACATGGCAGTCTTGGTTGAGCTTCACTCGCTGAAGTACAAAAATGTTGTTAAATACACACGTGTGCCAGTATTTCATTCTTCCGACGATGCATCCATCATAGACAGACTGAAGATAGCCTACGACGAACTTTGCGAAAGTGTTAATCTGGGTTTGAGTGATGTTAACGCTCTGTGGTTAAAGTATAAGAACACGGCGCATGCGTGCATACAGCTTTTTGTTCCTTTCAAGAAAAAGAAGGTACATATGTCGAAACATATGTTGTTTTTAATGAACATTTCTCAAAAAAGCTGCCTGTAGATTCGGGTGTCCCCCAGGGATCAGTCTTAGGACAGTTATTGTTCCTTCTTTTTATAAATGACATGGTGGATGATTGTGGCGTTAAAATAAGACTATATGCCGACGATTGTGTTTTGTATAGTGAGGTAAATTCAACTTCAGATCAAAATGCACTGAATTTTGAATTAGATAAAGTGATGCGTTGGTGCAGGACGTGGCAGATGGCTGTGAGTTACGACAAATGCGCTGTAATGACCATTAGTAACAAAAAATCCTCTTTTATATACATATACAGTTGATCGTAAATCTTTAAATCGTCTCAATGAGTTCAAATATCTAGGTCTTATTATAACTGATAACATTCACTGGGATAGTCATATCACAGCTATTTCTAATAAGGCATTGTCTAAACTTCATTTTTTAAGGAGGTCTCTCAAGAGGGCATCTACCATCTGTAAGCTCGCCACTTTCAAAGCATTAATCCTGCCAATTTTAGAATATACAAATATTATTTGGGACCCGTTTACACAGACAAACACACGTAAGTTGGATAAAGTTCAAAGTAAGGCTGTACGATTTATTTTTAACAGTTACGGTCCATCATCTATTACAGAGTTACTTCGCCAAGCAGACTTAAAAAGCATTGCAGTTACAAATAAAATCGCTCGCCTTAAGTTCATGTTTAAAATTGTCAAGTGTAAGTTACAGAGCAGAACGTGTGACTACATTTCTTTTTCCAGCGGTTATTCTACAAGGCTACGACATCCATACTCATTAGTGCCATTTAAATGCAAGAACAATGTTTTTAAATATTTTTTTTTCCCCGAACTGTAACAGAATGGAATGAACTCGATAAAGACGTAGTAACGGTAGTTGACTGTGATACATTTCAGGCTCTCCTTCAATTGTAACCCTGATGTATTTTTTATTAAGAAAGGCTTGTCTGCATGTAAATTTTGACATTTCACGTTGATATTGTCAGTTGAATTTTGTATTGTCTGAATTTGTTGTATTTGTTAAGAAACCTTGTTATATGTTTTGTACCACCCTGCTAGAGCCCCTATCATTGGGGTTAGCAGTATTGGAAATAAATAAATAAATATACATAACTTAATTGCGCTGTTAATTGCTACTCATCAAATATTGTAGTTTATGAGCCATAGTCCTAAATATTTCAATGCTGATGTCCGTGAAGTGAACCCTGGGGACACTATGGATTTCGTGATAGATGTCATAAACTTGCCATCGACATTGTTAATTGTTCCAGTTACTTTTGCAACTAACCGTGCAGTAAAGCACAACAGCGAGTGGAACCCATCGACACATACCGTCTCAGATATTGGTAATGAATATCTCGCGAGTGGTGTCCTCTTCAATATTTGTTCGAACACCTAGATGTGTCTTGCGCACTTATTGGCCGAAATGTGTCCTCCGAATAACAAGATGAATTAATTAAAGCGTAATTATTACGTTAATTAGCCGCTATTTAGCGCTACCTATAAACGCCCGGCGCATTGGACAGTGTAGGTACTTTTATAAAATTTAGTTATTCAAAGAAAATTTCAAGTTTCAAACAAATGTGTAATGAACGAAATAGAAATTTAAAGGTTAATTTTTCTCTTGTTAGATGCAACTTTGGTTAGAACTAACAGACAGCCAAGCCTAGGAATTTTAGGGGATAACTGTAGTAACCATGACAAATGCGAAGTATTCAAAACGTACACGCAATAATTTTGTCTTGCCGCCGGCGGGGATCCCAAACAGCGACCTTCGAACAACGCCTCCGGTTTGCTTTCAATCGAGCTACGGCGACGGTCATCTTCCCGTTCGTTTTACCGGGAATATCTGTCCACGTAAACCTGGGAGTATTAGTTTGTGAGCGCCTTGCGTGTTATTTCTAAAATTTCTGTGTTACGTATGAAGCACACTGCACATAACTGCCAACGCTCGCATGAAAAGCAGCAGTAGGATATGACCGGCGAACCTCCGTGGAGGTCGGACAGTACGTGCAGCACCACGTCGATGGCCAAAAGCGCGAACCGAAGCATTATATTACCCGTCAGATGCGGTCGCTCGCCATGTTTACGAAAGCGCGCGGCTAGATAAGCGCGGTGAAGTACGCTTGTTTACAAACAGTTGCCATGACAGCCATGCAAACCAAAGAACCGCAGTAAACATTATAAAACATTGTTAAACAGTAAATGAACTTTATTTACAATAAAAAATAAAATAAATGTTTTATAAAACTTAGAACTAAATTGACGTACATTTTATTGTTCGTGTGTCATATTTTGTTTTCTACGTGCGGGCCTTGTAAATATTCCCCCATTGGCGCGCACATGGGTTGGTCCTGTTCTGTGGGTTGGTCGGTGTTGTCAATTTGTGTGAGGATAAAGCAGTTGTTAGAGTTCCTGCAAACAAAGTATTGGACGTGTTAAAATGAATGAACAGCGTGGTTCCGGTGGACGAGAAGTGCGTCTCCTGCAAGACATGTGTGTATACATTCTGTTACTAACGAAACCGCAATACTTTTGAAAGCAACGCCAGGATTGTCGGTCTGACCCCCGTGCAAGCTTGTTCTGCGTGTGTGGGTGCGCATTTATGCAACAACGAAATATTCGGTGTATTTTGAAGCCATTAGAACAATCCCCTGGCTTCATCAGTGGTGCGAATGCTATTGCACAGGATAACATGTATTTTTTTTTTTAAACCCCAGGGAAATGTCTAGACCAGATTGAATAACCTACATTTATTATACAAAGGTCTCGGACGTTTACAAAACCATGGTGTCAACGGAATTTGACCGACCCGGTGTTGATTACCGACAAATCCGTTCAAGCCACGCTGCTGAGCATGGGTGCCGTAAATCGTGCAAGTGTACAAAGGAACTGAACAGCAGATGCCTGTGCTGTCTCGTTTTGATGTCTCGTGTACTTGTTTGCATCACTCATTTTGTTTCACAATGAATCTGTACCGACTGGTTCAGACTTGTGGTCTTTTTTAATAAATTAGTTTTACTCGTTGCTTTTTTTTTTTTCAAGATGCCTGGATGCCATAACTGACTTCACAGATGTGAAATGGTTCCGGGATATCGTTCTGCCACGTTGCCTCGCCGATCACTACTACACACGACTGCAAAGACGACGGTCTTTTAAGGATCATCTCGTACCTGTGGTACGTACCATTTCAGTAATTTGCGTGGTAGCGCTGTTCCATACTTTCTGTAAAAACGTTGGGCCAGAATAAGGGGTACTTGTTATGTAACACTAGAACATTGTAATCGTGAGATTCAAAGAAATAGGAGTGGTTTAAGAACAAGGCCGCGCCTAATGTGCCGGCAGTTTTTCCTTATGGGCTGCCCATGACCATGTGATTATTAGCCGGCACATTTATGGTGTGGTGTACACGTATCCCGAAGGAGTACGGCCACCAGCGTGGGTCCGGTCTTAGCGAGCCGCAGGGCACGCGTTAACCTTCGCCGTGGCGGGAAACACGATATTGCTCAAGTCGCAACACTTTATTGTGGCAACCAAACGCAGTACAGCCCGTTGCAAAAGGCGCGGCGGGAAAGCAAATAGGCTTATCCACGCCACGGGCACAAAGTACTACACAGGGATGCCACGAGCACGTCTCCGCGGTAAAAGTGATCCACGGAGACACCGGAGCAAAGGCCCGGTTGCTCGAGCGAGGGCAAAGGCGCTCGCGTTGGCTTCGAAGGGAGACGGGTCGGCGTAGCGAGGCCACGCACTAGGACACCGTACCGCCCTTCGGCCGTGCGTACGCAGCGGGGCAACAGCGGGTGAGCGTTCGCCTCGGGCGCGTGGCGCCGTCAGCGAAGTCCGACGAGCCCCGACTGACGGGAGTCGACGGACGAAAAGATAGCGTTGCTCACCGTTTGCCGTCCCGGAGAGTATCTGACCGCTCCCGACGCAGCGCGCGAAAACCTCTCGGGGCCCCCGCGCGCGGCGCCACAGTCAACATCCGCTTCCAGGTGAGGGAGTTAAACGTCACTCCGCTCTCCCACCACGGCAGACAGCAAGGGAGGGCAGACATGTCGGGACATGAGAACGGCAGAAAAGGCGGCAAAGCCCGCGCAAAGGTAGCGGGCTAGCCTCAATTCCCACAATGGTGAGCCAGTCATGCCAGCTAGCTGTATTTTTACCCTTAAGCCGTCGTTTGGCTATTTTTGCTCTCAGACATTTCGCTGCACTGATCAACATTGTCAAGGACCTGAGGTTCTCTAACGTAACCTAACCTAACGAGCCCCACAGGCATTGTCCAGGCAGTATGCGGCTGGCTCGCAGGGATGCTCTTTTCTAGTGTGCCTCATGTCGTGAGATGAGCTTCTGTGAAGTGGACAATAATGCCTAGGTAGCGGTGTTCCTGTAGCTTGGGCAGCTCCTCGTCGTTTGGCAACACCAGACCAGCCTCGGCACACTCCGCAGAGAACGTGACTGGAAACCCTGCCATAGGAAAGAACTGCCGGCACCCAGTCCGTTGATATACTCTGCCGGGTGCCGGCAATATAGACACTACCTAAAAACAATATAAAATATAATCTTCACCTTTCAAATTCACTTTGGTTGTTTAAAACCTAAGAAAAATAATATATAAGCGCTGCCTGTTAAAGCAGCTGATATTAAACAGTTGTCGTTCGCCCATAGACGTGCTCAGAGTTTCCCCATCAGGAGAGGGTGAAGGTTCATTGCAGTGCAGCGCCCTCTCCCTATTAAGTTAATGTGTGGGGCAGATTTCGTTCCCCCCCCCCCCCACTTCTACATCTTGAATAATTAAAAAAAAATTGGCAGATCCGCGTGCCTTGGAAAGTTATGCAAAGCATGCAGAGGGAAAGTGACTGTGTTGTAATATTTTACTTGAGGGACACGTCATGAATTTAGTCTAATTATATGTATAAATGTTACACGCAGAGACATATGTTGAAGTGTTGCAGATGTTCATAAAACCAGTTCTTTGCTCTTGCGCAAGGATGCCGACGAGAACATGAGTATTAGCAACACCAGAAGCCATAAGCTGATATGCAGTGATTGTCCTTGCAATGGTGGTGGCCCTTGACGTTGCTATTTCAGCGTAATATACGTTAGCCGTACGGGATGGCTGTAGCATAGGAGTACATATGTAATGTTTATAAAATTGGATAGCTAGCACTGCAACCACAATTTATGCTTTCACGAACGTTAGGGTCTAATTGAACAGTAGTTCCGAGACCTGGCGTGGCTCCTTGGTAGGATGCTTGGTTGCCATGCAGAATGCTTCGGTTCGATTCCTGCTGGCAGCTGGACATTTATTCTTTTCGTTCGTCGGGTCACAGCTGCTGATGTCGAGTTTTTCATAATGCTCAAAATTGCCCATGTGTGATCTCGTAGTTCCTGAGTGGATATCAAGTGTCAATCACCTGTGGCACGCACCCAACCATCGTTATGTGTCTCTTTGGCAGGAGGTGTTTGACGATGTACGTGACAGAATTGTGACCTTATTTGTGTCTTGACGAGCGCATCATATTCGTCAAAGCAGCTTACCCTCCCAAACTAATTTTGCTTCACACCAAGTTAAGGGGGTGATCACGAGAGGACCCAGGCGTAAACGGCTAGATAGATTGATAGATGTGGAGAAAGACTCTGAAAGTGCTTTAAGTCCGCAAAGAAATGCCTCGCATTTAAAAGGTGACCCCGCACCCCCGCTACGAACCCCTTTCAAAGCCTGTGCCGTTACTAGTGAAAGGCAGTCGTGCTGGTAGGTTTGCGCTTGAACCTTATGGTTGTGCAGCTAATGCAGATATCACTTATATTGAGAGTCAAAGGTTCATTATCATTACCTAAAAAGTTGTGCTTGGCTGAATAGCATTGCCAATTTTCCTAGTGAAATTCATCAGGACGTTCAAGTCCATAAACGAGCGAAAGAAACATCTGTCATTTAGGAAAAGGCAGCTATCTGAAACACTTGTGAAGTATTTGATGCAACGAAAATAAATGAGCGTTATTTTATCAAGCAGTTGCAGCTTTGCAGGGGCCGAGACAACTGGCATTGCTAAAGCAAAGGCTCTCGAGACCAGGAGTCGTTATGCGACGTTTTTGTTAAGAGAGGGCACATGCGCCGCGGCATCGTGGAAAAGGTTAATTCTCTGTAGAAGGAACGGGCATGGCTGGGGGCAAAATAGACATTTTTTCTTACGCTGCTGTCGTGTACACCACCTTTCTTCGCATTTCTTTTCCTGTTACGTACAGGTGCTACACGCCAAGTCCATCGAAGCAGATTTGGCCGAGAGTCCTGTCACGGCAGCGGCCCTCGTTCACGTCAGGAAATGCACGCAGCTGGAGAAGCTCACCTTTTCCTCGGTGCCTTGGAATGACTCGCTCTGCGAAACTAGTAAGCCCGTCGTCTGCTCTGTCTACACCTGCAGTGCTACCAACTTTCGGGACAGCTTGATAACTTTTAAAAAAATTACTTATGCCCCGTTGCGCTGGTCCTGGGGCTAAGGTACCCGGCTGCTGACCCGCAGATCGTGGAATCGAATCCCGGCTGTGTTTTCAATGGAGGCGGAAATGTTGTAGGCCCGTGTGCTAGGATTTGGGTGCACGTTAAAAAAAACCTTAGGTGGTCCAAATTTCCTGAGGCCTACACTATGGCGTCTCCTATATTCATGTGGTGGCTTTGGGACATTAAACTCCACATATGATTCTATAAAAAATTTATTTGCATATGCTGCTGCCTCCTTGCAAGACATTGCATGGGTGGGTACTGAAGTCACTTGCAAATCAGGCATAATGCGAATCAATTAGAGTACAAATAAGCGTTAAACCGCATGAATTGACAAGCACATAAAAAAGCAAGTTATATAAATATGCATGTATCAAATCAACATTGTATCAAATAACGTATTTGATTGATTGATTGAAATAGCTGGTAAATATTGTCGCAACGTGCAATGAGCAGGACACAAGGCTTCCTTTCGACTTTAAAAGCAAGGTTCTATTCACATACAAAAACAAAGCGCAAGAGCAGACGCGCAACGTCGTCTTCCTCGAAAAACGCCAGAGACTGCCGCTCGTGATGCTGGCTTCTTCGTACTTTTGTGTTTACGGCTAATAACCGTGACATTAGCCTCCCTCTCAAGAAGGCATCGTCCCGATGCTTCATCATTATGGCGGAAGGGTTTGTAGTCACTGGCAGACCACGGGTTCATTTGGACAAATAAGGTTTCATCCGAACCACGTGCACAACTTCTAGTTCATGTCTTTGACGTCTTGAACAATGGGGACTGTCGGGAATTACCTCATAGTTAACATCACTGAGACGACGGAGGACTTTATACGGCCCAAAGTACCGTCTCAGGAGTTTCTCCGAGAGGCCACGACGGCAAACTGGAGTCCAGATCCAAACTTTTTGTCCTGGTTGATAGGAGAAAGGTCGGCGACGAAGATTATAGCGCCTTGTGTCATACTCCTGATGGCAACGAATACGTACGCGGGCAAGTTGGCGGGCTTCTTCAGCAAGCTAAGTTATGTGGTCTGCACTGGTGTCAACGCCATCACTTTCATGCGGCAACATAGCGTCCAGCATGGTTGTGACGTCACCGCCATGGAGAAGACGAAATGGTGTCATGCGTGTTGTCTCTTGCTGTGCCGTATTGTAAGCGAAAGTGACGTAAGGCAGTATCTCGTCCCAGTTTTTATGTTCCACATCGACGTACATTCAAAGCATATCCGCAAGTGTTTTGTTCATCCGTTCCGTCAGACCATTTGTTTGTGGATGGTATGTTGTTGTGCGCCAGTGAGATGTTCCACTTAGGTTTAAAACTGTGTGTAATAGCTCGGCTGTAAACGCTTTTCCTCTGTCAGTTATTACTACAGATGGAGCGCCATGCCTCAAGACTATATTCTCAATCAAAAACTGGACTGCTTCACTTGCTGTACCCCGCTCCAATGCCTTGGTTTCGGCGTAGTGAGTAAGATAGTCTGTGGCTACAATTATCCATTTACGACCAGCAGCCGAAGTTGGAAATGGTCCTAGAAGATCCATTTGAATGGATCTTCTAGAAGACTTGAACGAATGAAGTTTCCGGTATATCAATTGGATGGAGGAGCCCTGCTGGTTTGACGGCTGGCACTTTCTTACGTTGGCACTCAAGACAAGTCCGAATGCGCTGTTGAACGGTTGCCGTCAGTTTCGGCCAGTGATACTTCTGTCTCACTCGGCATAGCGTTCATGTGTGGCCTAAATGACCGGATGTTGGTTCGTCATGGCACGCCTCTAGTACTTGTTTCCTGAGTGGTGTTGGGACGACAAGTAAGTAGGTGTTGCCGCTCGGAGAAAAGTTCACCTTATAAAGGACCTCAATGCGCAAACAAAACGATGCTACCCCTCTTGCGAAGAGCTTTGACATAGCAGATGCGCGTCCCTTTAAGAAATCAATAAGGGGTTGCAACTCGGGATCGTCACGTTGCTGCTGTGCGATTGTAGACGTGTTGACTACACCGACAAACGCCGCATCGTCATGATCTTCAGCATTTGTGTCTTATAATGGGGCGCGAGAAAGGCAATCGGCGTCTGTATGTCGCTTTCGGGGTTTATAAACTATAGTTATATCGAATTCTTGAAGCTTGAGGCTCCAGTGCGCCAATCGTCCTGACGGGTCCTTTATGTTCGTCAACCAACAAAGCGAGTGGTGATCGCTGATGACTTTAAACGGGCGTCTGTACAAATATAGACGAAACTTCATGACCGCCCACACCACCGCAAGACACTCTTATTCAGTGGTAATTCTCCTCTGTACGGGAGAGAGTCCGACTTGCATAAGCAATTACTCGTTTGGCGCCATCTTGCCACTGAACGAGCAAAGTGCCTAAGCCGACATTGCTGGCGTCGGTGTGAACCGCTGTCGGAGCTTCATTGTCAAAGTGACCGAGAACTGGCGGGCTCTGAAGACGTTCTCGCAGCTCTTTGAACGCTTCCTGCTGCTCTTCACCCCACACAAACGTGACGTCTTCTCGGGTGAGTTGGGTTAAAGGGGATGCAATACGCGAAAAATTCTAAATGAAGCGTCGGTAATAGGCGCACAGGCCTAAAAATCGCCGCACTGCCTTCCTGTCTGATGGCGTAGGAAAACTTGCAACAGCGGCTATTTTGTCTGGGTCAAGCCGTACACCTTCACTGCTGACAAGGTGTCCCAAGAAAAGGAGCTCTTCGAAGCCAAAGTGACATTTTTCTGGCTTAAGTGATAGTCTGGCCGATCGTATCGCTTGAAATACCGCCTGTAGTCGCTTCAAGTGCCCGTCAAATGTCGCTGAGAATACAATTACATCGTCCAAATATACCAGGCACGTTTGCCACTTTAGACCTGACAGGACTGTGTCTATGAGCCGCTGAAACGTTGCCGGTGCTGAGCACAAGCCAAACGGGAGAACTTTAAACTCATAAAGACCATCGGGTGTCACGAATGCTGTTTTTTCTCGATCTCTTTCATCAACTTCTATTTGCCAATATCCGCTCCGTAAATCCATAGAAGAGAAATACCGGGCATGGTGTAGTCGATCGAGAGAATCGTTTATACGAGGCAGCGGGTAAACGTCCTTTTTCGTAACCTGATTGAGCTTGCGGTAATCAACGCAGAAACGTCAAGTGCCATCTTTTTTCTTCACCAATACTACCGGTGATGCCCAAGGACTTTTTGACGGCTGAGAAACGTCATTCTGAAGCATCTTCCGCACCTGACTTTCTATGGCCTGACGTTCCCACGGAGCTACTCGGTATGGGTTCTGTCGTATGGGTCTGGCCGTTTCATCCGTAATTATGCGATGTTTCTTCAACGGCGTTTGGCGAACTCTGGACGTCGAAGAAAAACAGTCCTGAAACTCATTAATAAGCTTCAGAAGGCTTTGCCTCTGCGGGGACAGTAACTTTGGGCAACGTCGACGTATAGAGGGGCAGACCCTGTAATATCAGCTTTCTCCACAGTCAAGCAGCCTGCAACCTCAATGAGCGCCTCGACGTACGCGACTGCCATGCCTCTTGCAAGATGTCGTCGCCCAGTACTGAAGTTCGTTACCAGAACATGCGTGTGTCCGCAATTGAGGCTTACGACGGCTCTTGCAACAGATAGGCCATGGCTGATTAGCAATGCTGGAATTCGCTCAGCGATGTGGTTGAAGTTGCCTGGGTGGTCGCATGTTACAGCTACGAGAGCACTTGAACGGGGTGGAAGGGTCTCGTGATCTTTGAAGACGCGCAGATGTTTACTGCCGCTGGTTGTTGCATCCTATATCTGAAACTTGATCCGAAGCCATCAAAAATGTAACTGACCTGTCTGGAATGTCTGTGACGGCGCCGTATTCACAAAGGAAGTCCATCCCCAATATCAGGTCTTTGCAGCACTCGGACAAAATCACGAATGTGGCAACGGAAGCTGAATCACCAATACTACCAACGTGGCAGTGCACTTTCCAGTCGGCGTCATCAGTTGGCCCCCTGCGGTTCTTATGTTAGGACCCGTCCATGACGTTTTAACTTTTTTAAGCCAATCGGCAAGCTTTCTGCTCATGATAGAGAAATCTGCGCCAGTGTCTACCAGCGCTGTCGCAGGGCGTCCGTCTATGTAAACAGCTAGGTCGGCGCTTACGATTTTTTGCGGGGTCGGCGGCGTTGCATCGTTCGTTCTATCGTACTAGTACTGGAGGTATTGCAGCATTTCGACGAGTGGCAACCTTCCCTCCAAAGGTCGCGGCTGTTAGTTTACCCAATGAGGGCTTGGGGACCTGCCCCGGACAGCGTCGCGTAACTACGACGGTTCGTCGAAAAGCTCGGCGAGGGTGATGGAGAGCGGGATCGACGATACAGAGCGGATGGCTGTCCTTGCGGGTGCGCGCTGTCACGTCGGGTGTCGAAATGAGGCCGTGAGAAACTCTGCGCATAAGTCGGGTATCTTTGTTCACGATATGGACAGGCGTTGAACATGTCTCGCTTCTCCGCAATTGAAACACAGTGGACGGCGGTCGACGGTGCGCCACAGATCCGTCTTGCGAACGAATGGTGAACTGGTAGGCACCCTCGGCGACCAAGTTGCATGTGTCGGCGGAGGGTAGAAAGGCGGGTAAAACGGAGTTTCCATAAGTGCGTTATATTGCGGCGTCGTCGTTGGTAGTGGCGTCGGCGTCTTGTAGACTTGTCGTCGGCGCGTTGTAAGAATGAGCCAGTGCAGACGAGTTGTACGGCACAGGCGATGGATGACGTGTGGCTGCCGCATAGTTAATAGATTGCTGGGCTGGTAGCGGTTCGGGCTGCGAAAATGCTTGCCTGATTTCCTGCCGTACAACTTCTCCAATTGAAGCCATCGCCCGTTCTTGCGAAGTCACAAGGAAGCTGCGGATTTTCTCACAAACGACCTCGCGAATAAGCTCACGCAGAGAAACGTCACAGCCGGCCGTCATAGCAGAGACGCTGATTGAGGCATCGTTTGGTTTGTCGTAATAGCGACACCATTGCTGCAGTGCGCGCTCGATAGCTGTAGCTTCTTTGATGAATTCCGCAACGGTCATCTGTGGATGGTGGAGAAGGCCGGCAAAAAGCTGTTCTTTGACGCCTCACATCAAATGACGGAGTTTCTTGGCTTCAGGCATATCAGGGTCAGCCCGTCCAAATAGGCGTGTCATTTCCTCCGCAAACATTGCGACACACTCATTCGGTTTCTGGACCCGAGACTCAATGAGTTGCTGAGCGAAGTCACGGCGGTCGTTGTTTGGGAAGGTGCTGATAATTTGCCGCCGAAATTCACCCCATGAAGACAGCGTTGCCTCGTTGTTCTCATACCACGTACGAGTGCTGTCCGCTAAAGCAAAGTAGGCACGTGAAAGCTTTAGCTCGGTGGTCCAGCGGTTCGCCTTAGCGACTCGCTCATACTGGGCTAACCAGTCCTCGACGTCTTCGTTAACCTCACAATGGAATGTCTCCGGAATCTGAGGCTGCTCAAAAGTCAGCTGGGAAGCACCTGCAGTTGCCATTTCTCCAGGCGGAATGCTTTGCTGGGAAAGTTCCAGGGGAATCACCTCAGGATTAAGGCCTTGCTGTCGGCGACTGTAGCGGTGGACAGGGGTATTCACTGAAGGAACGGGTTCCGGTGTCGGACTTGAAGTGCCGGACCGCAAGGTGTCCAGAGCATCAGTCGTAGAAGCCCAGCACCTCCACCAGTGTCGCAACGTGCAAAGAGCAGGACACAAGGCTTGCTTTTGACGTTAAAAGCAAGGTTCTATTCACATACAAAAACAAAGCGCAACAGCAGACGCGCAACGTCGTCTTCCTCGAAAAGCGCCAGAGACTGTCGCTCGTGATGCTGGCTTCTTCGTCTATTTGTGTTTACGGCTAATAACCGTGACAATATTATTACAAATGTGGGCCACTATGATTTCCTTTGTCATTCGCGAGTCATTTTTGTGGAAGCCCGCTAGGTTCCTAATTCACATGCAGAAGATATGAATCTCTTGTCAAATGGCAGTGTTCTTAGTCTATAAAAAAAGTCATCTTAATACAGTCGTACTTACATACAACAAATTTGCGTGTCTATTAAACAGCTGTAAAATGCTCTTGAATATACCTTAATGTTTTGTACGACTGCCTTAACCTAACCAAATGCCCTCTTCCCCTTTACGGAAGGTCTGAAAAACGTGTCGGTGACGGAGAAAGCGTCCTCGAGCTCGGTTGCTGGTGTTTCACTGCTAAGCTTGTGGCTCAAGGTCCAATTGGCCCTTTTCATAATCCTCAACTGTGCTTCTCTGCGCTGCTCACTGCATATTTGCCCAACTAATGGCAGTGGCACCTGCCGTGCTTCAAGCGGTGACGTGATCCTAGTTGAACGTACTGGGCTTGTCTTTTATGAGTGTTTTGCACCAACAGAGCCGACTAAATTTTTCACGCCATTGCGTAAGCAAAGCGTGCTCGAGCAGGCTTTTTGGAGTGAGTGGATAGCCGCTATTAGTTGTTCAAACTGCATAGCAATAATGCTTACTTTAAGGGGAGGTTCTCCTCGAAAAACTTTTTCTTCAGATATTTGCGACAGCTCACTGAAACTTTGACCAGTTATATAATGTTCGAGCTCCTCTTTTCAAATCTGCTTTTATTTTTTATGGTTTATTTAGTTAATTTGTTACAGATCATGCATTTTTAAAAACAATGCATTTTTGTGCAAGCTTAGGTAACAATAGTAAGCACAAAAAAGCTCTAAAAGAGAGCAAATGTTGCTCCTAAATAATTGTAAAATTTAATTAAGTAAAGAAACTTTGTTTAGCATTTGTGTGCTGACCTAGCGAAAAATTCTAATGCTTAGTTTGAGTTTTACCATACTCAAGGAACAAGCTTCTGAAATTATCTAGCTGAACATGCTTTGGAGACCTCTGAAAGTTGTTTATTTGAATTCAGGACATGTGAAACTCTAAGCATGCCAAGTTTCATTGCAGTTCGACTACGTAAAACATACAAGTTGTAGTGCACAAGCTCTAAAAATGCCGTAAAATGAGAAACTGAGAAAAAGAGGTTTGAAAGTTCAAAAGCATGTTTAATACTATACACTTCAGAGAATCTGCATGAAATTCACAGAGAATGTCAGCAAAGCTATCTTCAAAAAGCTGACAATTTCGGAATAATCCAGCACTATAGATTGGGCCCTTACAATCTTCGCAAGCTGCCTCCCTGGAAGGGCTTTTTTTTTTTTTGGTACTGTGGCAATGGGTCGTTGCTCTCCGGCTCATGCAAGGTCTTTGGTGGTGGTATGCATTTTTTTTTGCAATGGCAGTTCTTCTGATGCACTGGTTTTTGAACACCAATGATTGCTCAAAACGGTACACGCTACTTGTGTCCGACGCCGATCGCATGCAGTGCGACTACCTACTTCACGCTCACAGCAAAGCTATCCAGTGCACTGCAGCTGGTGGACGTCTCCTCGCTTTCACTGCGTGACGGATACATGCGGCTTGTTGTGTACATGGACAAAACGACAGTTGCAGCACACGCGTCATTTCGGCACTGTACTTCTGAAAATGATGCCAGTCCTTATTGTCTACTTGCCATTACTCGAATGGACAGCTTCGCACCGCCTGCAGTTGGGGCATACTGCTTTTGTCAGTCGAACATCTTTATCTTTCACTATGAAGCACTGACGAAGTCATCGGCACTGCAAATGAAGATCGAACAATCCAAATCGGGTGCGTCGCAGCTGCCGCGGCTAGGCCTAGCAGCAGACAAACCTCTCGCCGGCGCTCACTGCTTTGCATTCGGTGAGCCATCTCTCACACTGGTGTCGCGTAATGAACTTCTGTGAACGAAAGTAGCGTTTCTCACTGGCATTCATGGCGCGGAAATAATAACTCGGTCGGTTGTGTTCGTCGATGTCTCGGCACAAGCAGGAGAACGAAGAAGGCGCTCGCATCTGACTGCGGGGCGGAATGCTCGCAACCAATGGCAGGGCTCCGATCATACCATGCTAGTTCGAAGGCCCATTCACCATGCTAAAATGCAACTTAGAAGTGTAACAGCTTGGGCTAGTTGGTATGGCATGACGATAGTTATAGCGCGAAAACAAAACGACGACACAGAGAAAAGAAGGACACGAAAGACACGAGCGCTCGTGTCTTTCGTGTCCTTGTCTCTGTGTCGTCGTTTTGTTTTCGCGCTATAACTATCGTCATGCTAAAATGCAGTGGGAAAACTTTTTTACTGTATTTTTAGTGTGAATGCCGCTCTGGGAAAAGAGGGTTAGGCCTACATGCCAGTGAAGTGCTGCGTGCGCGAAAATCGAGTAATTTCACGCTTTCATGAGCCACCGCAAGTGCTTTAATTGTATTTTTCGATAACTTCTAGTGAATTCTCAGCTTTGAATTTTTAATACAGTCGAAACCCGGGGAAACCGAAAAATTTCGTTTTCGCAAGAATATCGTTCCTGCGAGTATGAGACATAAAAACAGGGATTTTGCCAGCAGAACGAAAATTTGCCAGAAGTCGGTCAACTTACTTCGCTGACCCTTGCCATGCAACAACTTCAAAGCTCGTCCTTCGCACTGGAAAAAGGGGTTCATTGCTACGTCGTCGCCATGTGCGCCAAAGAAGGAGCGAAGGGTGTCCAGCGCATCCAAAACAACCCGCGGGTTGGGTTTCTCCACATGCGTCCCTTCTTGGTCCAAGGTGTCCTCAGCTTTGCACACACTTTCGATAATGGCCTCGTCGATCACTTCCTCGTACACGACTACGTCGTCATTGGCACGAACGAACGCATCAACGGTGAGTTCATCTGGGACGTCAGTGTAAATTGTTCGAAGTTCTCCCCAGGCGTTCGTCAGGGATAGAGACACTGCACTGCCACCACTCTCACCATGAAGTGCGCCTTCATACAAATCTCCGTCTAGTGAAACCGAAGCGCTATCCATGCGTGATGCTTGCGCGGTGGTGGTGAAGCTCGCGCGCTTCAAGCAGTTCTCCTGTCTGTTGAGCTCGTCCAATGGTGCCATCTGCACTCCAGCATGATCATTTCCCATCGCCTGCTGCAGTGTGGCCAGGCATGTTGCTGGACACCCATTCCATCGCCAATTTAAGTAAACAAAAATGGTGGTACCGACGTTAGCGCGGCAAAAGCAGACGTTTACAAATTTTGAGTGCGCATAACCCGCATACGAGCATCTTTTCGACAGTTAATCTTTGACGGAAGGGTAAAATAAGGCCCGCACCATGGTAGAAAATTCGTTAATGTAGGATCGCTGTCCAAAAACATTTTGTTGCCGCGAGATACGTAATACATGGGCTTCTATGAACGTTCGCCGGAGTTCCTGGAAATATTTCGTTGCAGCGAGGATTTCATACTCGTGGTGTTTCAGTATTGCTGGTTTTGACTGTATACCGTATTTAATCGCATAATCCTTGCACTTTTTTTTTTCGGTAAAAACCAATACAAAGTTGGGGGTGCGAGAATTACGCGGGGAAAACTTTCATGAAAACTTGGAGAGCGAAAAAAGAAAAAAACGAAGTGGCTGCAAATCGGGATTCTGAAACCAGCAACTAACAGCAAGCTTTGGGAAGTACTAATTAAAACTTACCTCAACAATAAAAGCACAGGTTGAACTCAAGGCACGATTTATTGAGACACAAAAAGTGGAAGCAAATAGTCGAAGAACTAGAATACCATACGCAAAGCTTGTGGGCGTAGTAGCGGTAGCGTTTGTCGCTCAACAGGAGCCCTCAAAACGTAAGCATAGGACGTCAGTATTGGGCTAATGGCTATCTAACAGAATTGTCGGCAGTTTCCTTCTGAAGAAATGAAGTTTACCTTCAATCCGAGTCTTAGGCACACGGCAGGCCCAACGCGTCTTGGTGGCTTACAGCTGCCGTCACCAGTAGCAAACACAAAACTCGCAGACTCCGAAGGGCCTGCTGGCGGCCCTGTTGCCGTTGTTTAGTGCATGATCTATCACTTTCAAACTTGAAAGCAACCGTGTAGCTTCAGTATTGCCCCATAACGTGACAAGATTACCGACACAACATACAAAACAGTGCGCAATGCACACTTGCCACTTTGGCTTGGGTTGAATTAGATTGAATCTCCATGCAATAATAGTACGCTTGAAGTTTAAGAGATTGTGCCGCGCTATCATCATCAGTGGCTGGAACGAGCAGACGACATTATTGCGGGAGTTTTTCGGGGGGGCGATAATTACGCGAAGGAAAAAAAATCATATTTTTGTTCAGCGTTTGGGGGGTGGGGGTGCGAGCATTATGTGAGTGTGAGGATTATGCGAGTAAATACAGTATTAAGGAGAAGGCTTGGAGGAATACAAAACACAATGAAAACACAGAATCGACTTTTTCGAGAAAAAAAAATCGTGGTTTTTTGACCTGCATCTCCCCTTAAAATGTGAAAAGGGTCTGTTGTCATTATAGAGGCAGGCAACAGCAGAATCGTCCAACGCTTTTTATAGTAGCGGAGCTGTGACGTCACACAAAGGGCGAGTTTTCCTGCGCTGCTCAAAGATGCTACAACGCAGGCACCCCTGCGCCACAGAGGCATTCATCCACGCTATCCGCATATTGAAATGCTCGCGCACTGCGAGACAAGCTGCTGGAAACGATGTGCTCAAGTTAGCGGTAACAAGGTCTCGGGACCAAGATTGCTACCACACGTCATATGCCGGGGTTCCGTTCTGGCCACAAGGGAACCAGAAGGCTGTCGGCATTCTCCTTGTCCCCTGTCCAGCAGCAGTGCCGCGAAACTGCCACCTTAGTGGCGGCAGTTTCGTGGCCAGAAGAAGCCTTCAATGACTCTGGCAACAGTTAGGAGAGAGCATTATGCAATGTGATCGGAAGTAAGTAGAAAGAAACTCAGTTTGTCAGGCATGTAAACACCGAGCTTTACATTTCCCTCTTTTTTTTATTTGGCAAGGGTTCTTGAAGTTTCTAAAGAAAAAGAACAAAAAAAAAAACAACCTGCCATTGGGTGGAGAACTTTTCCTCTTTGTTAATCTACCATTATTTTGCAGGCACCCACAAAACTGATTTAGCTAAAAAACTGCTGCTTGGACCAGTGGGATCATGTTTATTGCAGATTTATGACAGACGCGCTTTGTGTGTGTTTCTCACACTTCCTTGGTGTTCTGTGGTTTTCGTTTGTAAAATCTGTCAAGAACTGATCAACTACAAAAGCATGGGTTATGAAGAATATGCCGTGTGTATCTATTGGTCTTTTCAGGTCTCCTGGAAACAGTCACGTGCTTCCACAACCTGAGGTGGCTCGAGCTGATTGGTGTCAGCGCGGTCACTGACGCAGTGCTTGCAGCCATTGCTGAACAGAACAAGCTCCTCACGACCCTCAGTGTGAGTGGTTGTGTGAACGTTAGTGACGATGCCCTTAAAGTGTTGGGACAGAACTGCCACTTCTTGAAAAGCCTCGACTTCTCATCGACCCAGGTCAGTAAGTTCTGTGATCGGTTCCCAGACCCGCACCTGTTAACCTTTTAATGCCTGAGATATGAAATCACCAAAGTTAATAAAAAATTGTTCTCATTTTCCACTTTCAAATAGTAACTTTTAATTGATTTAAAGTTAAAGATATGAAGTACAACATTAAAGCACACTTTAGTTGCAAATTCTCCATATGCTGAAGAAGGAAGGACCTTGCAACAAAATGTGTACTTAAGAACTACTCAAAAGTCGTGGGCCACGTCTTGGTTACGTACACACCTAGTTTACAATGATATTGAAGTTAGAACTTACTGTAAAAGCCTGCGTATAGCCCGGGTTTTTTTTTAAGATTTTAGGGTACGAAATTTCAGCCCCGTACTATATGCAGGTCCCAAGAATTTTTGGCAAAATTCAGTTTTGGTTTCGGCATAGCGTGGTGCTATAATCATTATCAGGTCGTTGTGCACTTCTGCGCTAGGCAGTGTTAGCAGCGGTAGCAGGCATTAGTCTTACAGACCCACGCGTGCAACAATGGGCCGTGGTCTTTGCTTCAACTTGGAGGCCATGATTTTGCTCCTGTGATTTTATGCCATGTCAGCATCGCACTGGCAGTACTTGGCTGCTTTCAAAAGGAAAGTTATCGCTGCTGCCGAAACCATTGGCAGTTGTGCTGCAGAGCGGCAGTTTAGAGTCAGCGAGCGGAGTGGGGAAGAAGCAGGATGCCCTGTTTGCTTGCAGGGGCCAGCGGAAAAGTTTCTACAGACGGAAAAATGCTGAGTTTCTTGTCGTGGAACAAGAACTCGCAGACTTCGTGCAGGAGCAGCGATCTGCACATGTCACTGTTATCATCGAGCTGCTACAAGCGAAAGGCAACTGAGGTTGCCCAAGACAAAGGCATTGAGCCGGAGCATTTCAGGGCGAGCAAGCATCGGGTGTCTCTCTTCATGAGCAGCGCTGGGTTCTCCCTACTTCGGCGTACGTCAATCTCGCAGAAGCTACCAAAATGCTACGAAGAGGACCTTGTGAAGTTTAAAATGCATGCATTTGTATTGCAAAAGGCTGTCCCCTTTCAGCTGGGCCAGATCGGCAACGGAGATCAAACCCCGGTCTACCTGGTATTGCCCTCGACACTGACATTGCATCAGAATGGCTCCAGGCAAGCTATCATGCGATCGACTGAGAACGAAAAAACGCGGGCGACTAAATGTTGTCTCTCAGTGCAGGTGATCGCAAGCTTAATACCCTACGTGGTGTTCAAGCGAAAGAGGCTGCATGAAAGGGGAGAAGTTACCA
Organism: Rhipicephalus annulatus; assembly: GCA_013436015.1. NCBI lineage: Eukaryota > Metazoa > Arthropoda > Arachnida > Ixodida > Ixodidae > Rhipicephalus > Rhipicephalus annulatus. Next base: position 473,151 of record WOVY01013673.1, read on the forward strand.
AAAGATGTCTGTCGTCGGCTGCCAGGACAATGGGTGGATGGACGAATCAGCTAGTGCTTGACTAGATACAGTCTCTGTGGTGTCGACGGCCCAGAGCACTGCTGGGGCTTCCTTCACTGCTTGTGCTGACGGGTTTCGGTGTCACCTGACCGGCTCCATGAAGCGACTGCTGCACGACTCCCTCACCGAGCTCGTCGTGATACCGGGAAGGATGACATCACAGCTGCAGTCACTTGATGTGTGCCTTATAAGACAATTAAGGACCATGTCAAGTGCCTGTATGCGGAGTGGATGAGGTCCGAAGAACCAGAAAATACTCTTGCCGGGCGGCTGAAACTTGCCTCGCCAGTGATGCTGTGCTTCGTGGATAGTCGAGGCTTGGGCCTGCATTCCGGAGGTGCACGTTCGCTGTGTGTTCAAAAAGTCCTCTATCGCAAACGCGCTTGATGGCACTGAGCACAATGGGCTATGGGAGAACATATTTTCAGTTTTACTCGGGCTGTATTCAGTTGAAAACTTTTTCTTGCGTTTGCTACCCCCAAATACATCCTGTACTGTATGAGGGTCTGAGTTGTATGCTGGCTTTTACAGTAAGTTACTCAGGCGAGAAAGATAGAAGCGAGAGCTCTCGCACGTGCCTTGCACTGTATGCCATCACCTACAAAAAATTTGATTCTGGCATTAAATAGCTCACACGAGACTGCGCTAGGTTTTTCATGCTGAAAGCTATGCTTCCCTTGAGTACTTGAAGGCTAACATTAACGGCGGCATGCGTTTCGGAACTTGCTTGCTCGAAGTTTTTCGGTATGTTGCAAATTCCCGACACTTGAAAGAAAAGGGTAAATTATCCTGATTTGCGAGAGGCTCCTAAACTTTGAGCATTCCTCCTGATTTCATGGGCCAGCCACAAATTTTCCGAACTGCAGTCCTAACTTAGCTGTGATGCTTTAAAGTTTATTTTATTTCTTTAATGGCATTTGCGTGAGGAACGTCAAAGCCACCTTCACAACAGGACATTGCTTTCACATGGTGAAGCTTCTCAAAGTGGGAAAGGAGCAGCTAGCCGTAATGACCCTCAGCTTATTTCGTTCCTTAAAGGGGCCCTGCAACTTTTTCAAGCAGCCATGGAATGAATCTACTAAAGGATTCACTTATTCACTGTGCCAAAAATTTTTAGAATCCATCTACTATGAGCGGAGTTACAATAGTTTGTCGCACCCTGTAATTTCATTCTCACTTTCTCTGGTCCCGATGAAAGTGCTGGAAGCTAAGCATAGAGGGATGACACAGGGAAAGAAATACATCAGGTATGCCTGGGACTCTGAGCACTTTTTCTCTATATGTATATATTTTTTCCGAATATACAACTTTTTATTGCAATTGCGCGCGCTTGAGTGAACAAGTTATGGCCTCCCTCGGTGGCCCCAGTAACTGCCAAGTGCGACATGTTCAATCGGCCTGTAGTGGATACAATGGCTGTGACGAGTGAATTTTGAGCTTGTACCATCATTTCTTGAAATAAGTGAAAGCGATTTTAACGCGATAGCGTTACAGTGCACGTTACGCAGAAACTCCGGTGTTATTGGTGTTGAGCAAAAATGTATCGTCTTATGCGTCACCGAAAAATCAAGAATGATGCAAATCACACAAATAATAAAAAAAATCCCTGGGTTCCAGTGGGAATGAGACCCAGGTCAGTTTGCGTGGCAAGTGGATGTTCTACCACACGACCACGTGTCTGTTTGTGAATACATTGAAAATAATTTTGTCTGCTTGGTAATGTAGTGAAAATGACTACATGCTTTACAAATGCATGCATCCTGTATAAATGGCTCACAATACAACATGAAATATTGCAGTAATGATGCGTGGTACAAGTGCCCATTGCAGGGGTGCAACAGCTTCTTGATACGATTTCCCATCATATTGTATCAATTTGTTCATACAACAATGATTTCATACAAATCCCCGTCTTTGCACCGAGCTGCACCAAAACCATAAAATGAAAACCAAGAGCTACTTGAAAGAAGCAGTGCTAGCATACACTCAAAGCTCAGTATAACATATTTGTAGCTTATACAAAAATAAGTTTGTTATATACAAAAATTTATCATAAAAGTGTGTTTCTAACACTCTATTTATTACTTTGTTATATCTGGGCTTGGTTTGAGTGTACACAGCCTCAAAAGTTCTATGTGCCTGCACTTGTTTCACTTCACATTTTCTCATCATGTACAGCTAGGAAGGATATTCCTTGTGATATCTTCCCGAAGGTATCATTTCTTAGGATATCCACGGATGGTATGTGATATAACATGAATCACTACCAATAGTATACTTTAGGCATTTTTAATATTGCTACACCAACACAATGAGCGAGATAAAAAGGAGAAGGACGAAGAATGTCTGTCTTGTGAACGTATCGGTGCCGGACGGCACCCCTTTTCGTGGGCCCATCTTTAAATAAACATATTTCATCGTAACAATATCCTCTAAGCTAGCTTCACCAATTTCCAAGTTTTGAAGCCTCATGAAAAGTCGGAGACTACGACACAAGACACTTCCGTAGACCTGAGCTCGTGATAAGCACCCAAGGCTGCACATTTCAGCAACCCTGGTTAATCATTCGCTTTGGTGCCTGGGTGGGGATTTTTCGGTGTCCTTTCGATTCCTTATTTCTGCTCTACTGTACAACTGAAAAGAATGAAAGCAGGAGCTCGGTTCACAACTCTCAACGTGTCTGGCTCGTTTGTAGCAATATCTTGTGGTGTGTTTGGAAAGGTTTTGTTCTGCCCTTTTGCAGATAACCAGTCGTGGTTTGGTCATCTTAGCCAACAGTCCCTGCAAAGTCACCATAGAGGTGAGTCGACGGTTCCTGATTGTGCTGCCAAGTTTTGGATGTTTCGAGCGATATCTGTATTGTAGTGCACCTTAAGGGGAGACGCGGGTCGAAAAGTCGCGTTTTTTTTCCAAATTTCACCTTTTCTGTTTTTTGTTGCTTTATCATCTTTATACATAATATTTTGACATCTGAAAATATCACAGCGAAATAAGCATCAGAAGTCAGTGAAAAACGCGTCTGAGTGAGCGGCAGTGACGCGCGGCATCACGAAATTTACACAAAACGGGCTGCTGTTCGCGTGCTCGCGGGGCCGCGAAGAGAGCTGTCCGCCATATTGCGGCCGCTGGCTCGTGTAGAGTTGTCCTTACTCTCCACGATCCCGGTTCTTGAAGTCTCGTACGTTCACGAAAAATCTAAAAAAAAAGCAACAAAAACAGTCTTTCCCGCCGTTTCAAACCGCGCGCCACTAACGCAGGGCCGCCATTGGCTGACAGCACCCGTGTTTTCTTGCCGTAGTTCGCTTCACTGTTTTCCGGAGTTATTTTTCGCTGTTTTCGTGCGATGGCAAGCCCGAAAAAGGCCGTTGCCGACCATCGGAAATACAGAAGTAAGAACAAGTTCAGAGGGAAGCGGCGGAGGACGTACAAGAAAGCCACCGCCAACGAAAATGTCCGCGACGGGCCAGCGGCCGGTAGGCCTAACATCGACCACGGCAACGTCGACCATGGCAACTGCGACGACGAGATCAACGCTGCAGTGAATTTTGTGAGTGCATCGCAGAAAAAGATCGCGTTATTCGAAAACGACGTCAGGCCGAATGCCGATCGTGCCGAAAGCGTAGTGCTGTGCGAGTTGGGTGCATTGACGGCCGTCGTCGCAGGCGCGGCATGCCCCGTTTGTCACGAGAGTAAACTCGCAGTTCGGGCACCGAATAAAAAGCGGAAAGGCCTTTCGGCGTTTCTGGAGCTACACTGCGAGAATGCGGAGTGCTCGGAGAGCATCCTTTCGTCCGCGTACTCGTCGAAGCGGGTCGCGTCAGATGGCGGCCGCGGTGCAAGCAGAAGCTACGACAGCGGGAGTTCGCGTGACGCCTTTGCCGTGAACCTGAAAGTGGTGCTTGCAGCGCGTGCCGTCGGTATCGGGCATGAGCAACTTTCACGATTTTGTGCAGTAGTTGGATTGCCAAACCCTATGCACCATAAGACCTTCCATGCTATCGGCAAAAAGATTCACAGTGCGGCAGTGAAGGCTGTCTGTGAAAACATGCAAAGGGCACGCAGCGTCACCAAAGAGGTGGCTGGTAACAGTGACGTGCCAGTCATGTTTGACGGCACATGGCAAAAAAGAGGCCACAAAAGCCACAATGGTGTGGGAACTGTAGTGTCCTTGGACACTGGTTTGTGCCTGGACTATGAAGTGCTTTCCAACTTCTGCCTGGCGTGCAGTTTGCATAACGACATGGGAGGCGATGAAGAAACATGGCAGGCGTTTCATCATCCCGTTTGTGAGAAGAATTGCGACTGTTATTCGCATGCCATGGAGGCCGAAGCTGCAGTGCGCATTTGGCAGAGGACTGTGGACTATGAGACACCCCTGCGGTTCACCATCTTCCTAAGCGATGGAGACAGCAAGGCCTACAACGGGGTCTGTGATGCCAACGTGTACCCTGACACTCCAATTGAAAAAGAGGAGTGCACCAACCACGTGGCGAAACGTCTGGGCACCGGCCTGCGGAAGCTGCCAACGCCACTTCCACGAGGGGAGAAGCTGAAGGAGACCACCATCCAGAAGCTTCAAACTTACTTTCAGGTGGCCATTGTGAACAATCGGGGAAATGTCCACAAGATGTACACTGCCATATGGGCCTCATGTTTGCACTCGTGCTCAACAGACGGTGCTGGAAGTCACAAGTTCTGTCCTGCAGGCCCAGACTCGTGGTGCAAGCACCGACGTGCTGAGGCGCAGGGCCAGCCTGCACCGTGCCACACCCCCCTCCTGACCAAGGCCCAGGGTTTGGCAGTCCTCCCAATCTACAAGCGTCTCACAGATGCGAAGCTGCTTGCCCGGTGCCTCCACGGCAAGACACAGAACGCGGCCGAGTCCCTGAACAGCAAAATATGGCTGCTGTGTCCAAAGACCCGGTTTGCTTCCCGGACTGCTGTGGAAACAGCCACAGCCATTGCAGTCCTGTGGTTCAACCGGGGCCACGCGAGCTTTGAAAAGGTGCTGGAAGAGCTTGGGGTGCTTCCTTCGGAGGCCCTGGTTACCCTCAGCGACCGCCGAGACAGCATGCGCATGCACAAGATGAATGTGCGTCAGACCGCTGAGGCGAGGGCACACCGTCGCAGTGCAGCCAAGAGGGCCCGGGTGGAAGAGTCCTGCCGCACCAGCCGGGAAGGGAAAACCTACGGTGCTGGAGAGTTTTAGACAACTGATATTCCCTCTGGACATGTGTGTATGTGTTCAGCACAAGTTTCGTGCTACTGCGTTTTTCATTTTTGTAAATACAGACTTTCAAACTTTCAAACGCGTTTTTCTCATTTCGCAATTTTGGCCAATTTGCATTTTTTGCGGGAAGTGTTTCGGGCACTTAGAATGGTCATACGACGACGAAATTTGGCACACACATTGAGGAGAGTGCGTAGGGTGCCGATATCTACTTGAATCAGCACAACCTATCAGCTGTAAATATCTATTTAATAAATTTAATGGTGGTCGAGTGGAAAAAAAAGGGTACTTTGCTACACAGATGTTTTTTTCATAGTTTCAAAGTTGGAGCACAATTTCTAGCTAGATATCGGCACTCTATGGCTAATAGGGAGCAAAAGGAGCCATTGAACAACTCTCTGCATGAACATTTAGTATGCGCGAAAGTTCCCGGAAAACTTATAAAGTTTCACCATTACTTGAAACACAACTCCCAAACTATTGCACTTATGTAAAAACTGATTACAGATTTGGAATCAGGAGGAAAAACTGCATCAGTGGTCCAATTTCTGAAGCTCTAAGTTGAATAACAAAAAAAAGTGCTTTCGAGGAGCGTCTCCCCTTAAAGGAAAGAAGATCTGAGCTTCTCAACACCTTGGCTGCATTGTCATTAGCGTTGAAATTAGCTCCCGTGAGTCACTACAAGGTCCTTAGTAAAGGCGTATTTCGTTACAGGTAATACTAGCAGTATTGCAACTGTGCATTCAGCTGCTCTCCTTCTTTATGCTTCTTTGGTTTTCAAAAGCCGTGCCATGGTATTGTGCATCTCCAATTTGTGGCTAGTCAAGAGTGTTGAAAAAAGACTGGTTTGTGGCGTGCATTTCAAGCATAGGCAACCTGGATACACGGTGATGATATATGAATGGGGGATCATTAAAGTTTTGATGCTGCACTCGACGAATAAGATGCTGGTGAATTTGAATTGGGCAATAACATCGCATAAAAGGATGGAAATTTTAAAGGTGCAGTCCAACTGATTCAAGGGATACCAGCAAGTAGGTAACAACATATGCATCGATTTAAGATGAAAGAGTTCGTCAAATCAGTTTTACTGCTTGGTGCTGATGAAACTGCCTTGGAGCTCTTTGTAAGGCATAAAAAAAAGGACTTCTTTGATCAATTCCGTTTTATTGTAATTTGGTAGTATATTCAATTGACTACATTTTTTGAGATTTATGTTCTGGATTTTTCAATGACAATTTCCTGTAAGTGATTACCAGTAATTAACATCTTTTTTTTTCAAAAATCTTGTTGTAACCAGTCTTGTTCAAAAATATATGTGACTGCTCGGTGGGGACCCTCTCATTTGACAAGATGAGGGGTCTCCATGAAGCCTCTTTTTAACCTTTTCCTTGGCCTTACCTGCAATGCCTTGCGCTACTGCCAGTAACAGTGAAGCGTATCAATTCATAGAAGGCACGAACATTAGCATAGCATTGAAGCACTGCGCAACCACCAGCTGATGCAGAAGTTGTTCCTACGTTATAACACCGTCCTTCCCTCCAGCACATGCATTGAAGAGCCCCTAAACCACCCAGTGGTTGAAATTCAGTCATGGTGGAAAAGTTGTCCACAGTGTAGAAAAAACTCGGAGCTGCGAGATTTTTTTTTTTTTAGTGGTGCCATTGTAGCAGAGTTAGATGTGCTTGGTTATTGAAATCGCGGCGATCACTCCTTTCATTCTTTTCTGTGCTACCCTCCATGGTATCTTCTCCCAAAACCGCTTTGCCCCCTTTTCGAGTGCCCTTTCCAATATCGCGTGGCATACATCATTGCTGAGGCACTGCTTGAAGCACTGCGCACTTCCAGTTACCGTGACTGTCCTTCCGTCTGCTGCGTTTTGTTGGCGAACTGTGGCTGCTGTGCTGGCCTGTGCTTATACGTATCATGTTGGCATGGACCCTGTGCTGTGACGTCCCCGCAAACACGGACTGAACCCCGGTGCTTTCAAGATGTTTTCGCTCGTTCTTAAACCCACGCATAAAAAAAGGAAAAGAAAACCTTCGGTGTAACGAATGGGCATTCCGGAGTGGAGTACCTGGAAGGATTATTTCTACTATTCTCTTGGGCTCCCCCGCACAAACACGAGGACCGGGCGGCGCCTTGTCGTCTACAGACAGTGTGACAGTGTACAGTGGAGAAAATCCGCGCGCACCCTTCAAATTTGTGGCATGGGGGAGCAGCAGAGCACCTTTTGTTGGTTCGGGGAATGCGACCCTGCCGCAGCGCCTGTGCCGGGTCCGATCTGACTTTTGTCAGCCTCCGTGGCTCCAGGACTCATTACTGCATTCTGCGCGAATGGCCACCCGCGGCGTTGAATGACGAAGAAGCGGCGGCTACGGAGAATTTCGCGGGAGACACCGAGCTGCATGGAAATGTTGAGACTTGGTCTGAACATCGCCTCCTCAAGTACCGGAAGCATCGGGACCATTGTTCGCCTGTAATTAAAGTGTCTTCGGACGGCTCGCCCATCTCTCTCCTTGAGACTTGAGTTTGAACATTGTTACTTGCTCGGCTTTGCTTGGGAGAGGGTTTTCCTTTGGTGCGGGCCGCGGGGGGCGGCCGCCGAAGATGATACACTCCGACTGACAAGAAAATATGCCCCGTCGATAGTGGCGATTGGTTTGGTGCCCCGGTAGGGCGGAGTCGGATCCTACAAAAAGGGACTACGAGGCTATACAGAGGGTCAGAGATATACGATGCGATGAGCTCGAGATGGTAGAGAGGCAAGGACGGTACGATGAGGAATGAAAGTTAGGGATAGGAGACGAGTGAATGGAGCAATACGAAAGAGGGCTAAGATGGAAATCACTGAGAGGCACGACGTAGGCGACGATGACGAAGACAATGAAGACGCTGACGAATTGGACAGATCAGACCTCGACACCAAGAACCAACCTTCGGCTCCGATTCGAGCAGACAACTCCGAGGCCCCAACTACATGGACATTCTGTGAGACGAACTTCACCTCCCTTACTTAAACGAGCTTTGCGGGTAAGGATGCGGCATATTGAGACATTGCGCGGTTTTATTCATTGATAACTTTATCATTTGTGTCGTCCTGTGTTTAGTCTGTATTGAGGCACCCTTGTATTGTCACCGTTACTTCGCTTATGTATCCTGTTTGTGTGTCTCGAGTATTTCCTGATGTGTTACAGTTTCCTCTAAGAGAGATGTCGTTCATGGACAGTATGTGTGTACGCCATTTGCACTTGCTATTAAATTAAATGAATCAGTAAACAGAAACAGGTCGTAGCGTCTCTTACTTCCCGGCCCCAGCACCAATCCCTGTATGTGAGAAGTGATTGAGACACATAGCCAAGAAAGAACCGCATAGACAAGGGGTGTAGTGGTCTTCCCTCTCTTTGGTAATCGGTGGCGTAGCAGGGGACGTCTCAGTGCTACGCGCGCACTTTCGAAGGATCACCAACGTGGTGGATCTTTCGGTGACGTGTCGTGCAAGAGCACTTCAGTACGAGATGAGGACCCGCCTCCACCACGTTCCCCAGATCGTGGCGTTGATATGGGTTGGTAGGTGCACGTTCTGCTACGCTTTCCCCCTTATTGTTACCCGTTCAGTGCTAATGGCATTATCAATGCCAAGGATGAAGAAAAGCCATCGCAAAATAATCGGACTTAGTTCGCGCAGTTGCGTTACAGGGCGCGATAGCCGATTCGGTAGCGGCCGCACGCATGCGGGCAACACAATAAACTACAATAAACAGTGGGGACACCTGCTAGGAGTCTAACCAGAAGTTATAGGCTCAACCAATCAAAGCATGTTTGTACTGCGCGTCACGTGGAGGCCCAAAAAGCCTAGATAGGAGGAGGGAGTGTTTTTTGTAATTATCGATGCACCAGCGCCTTGTAGCGCTGCCATGTGTAGAAATCATTGATCGCACCAGCATTATGGGCACGATGTGCGTGTTTACTTGAAAAAATATTCTGGGTGGTTTAGGGGCCTTTTTAGAAGTGTTCTGCATAGCAGCTGACCTTTTAATGAAGAAAAATGAATTGGTCACAAAAGCATTGAAAACATTGGCTGTGATATACCGTATTTACTCGAGCCTACCACGCCCTCGATTGTAACGCGCACCCGGTTTCCACGCCGAAAAAAAAAAAAGTAAGACATCGATTGCAACGCGCACCCATTTTTCTCGTTGGCCCGCATGATCATACCACTCAGGAAAACTACTCCTTTTGGGAGCATCTTCCATTTAAACATGAGGTACGAGGAAAGCTTGTGCTTATCTGACATGCAATGGAGCATTGCCGTCACTCTAGTTTTATTGTGGCCCCATGTCAGCACGCGAACTTGCTTCGCCCTTTTCTTCTCGACGGTTGTGGTGCCAGGCATGTCGAAGTAAAGAGGCCTCTGATGGGCATTCCCGATTTGCCCAAGCAGGTAGCTGTTGTTGTGGCGCAAGTTTAGGACGAACGTCTGAATACTGTGAAGCTTTTCATCGTACTCCTCCGGAAACTTTTCGCATATGCCCGTTCGCCTTCGGAGGGAAAAGCCTGTCCTCTTCATAAAGTTAGTTATTCAGCACCTGCTCGTTTTAAACTGGCTCCGCATTAGCCCTTCTTCTAAGGCTAACTGCATAGCCTGCACATGGAGCAGTTCTCTCGTCACAGGCTGCTGTGCCGCTCACTGCTCAATCACATACTCGCCGAGCAGCTCTTCAATTTGCGGAAACCGATCCTGCTGTGGTCCACTGAAGCCTTTATCTTTGCTGTCGGCAATCTTCTGCTTTTATTTCCGCCTCTCCCGCATGCACATTTTGGGAGCTCCGAACAACCGCGATGCCGCCCGATTACCGTCTGTTTCTGCACACGTGATGACTTTTCTTTTAAAAGCGGCATCGTGGTGCACTCATCGAGTTTTTGGAGCCGGTCCTTCCATGCCGTTCATGCTAATGCACTACAAGATGACGAACTCCTCAGAACATGTACGATGTGCCTCACATGGGAAACACATAGGCAGAAATGGCCGACGTGCCATGCCGACGCACATAAGGGACGGACATTTTGGAAATGCCGATGGCAATAGAATGACCGTATTCATTTTTTTTTTCGTACTCAATTCTAACGCGCACGCGATTTATGAACTCGCTCAACCGGAAAAAAGGTGCGCGTTAGATTCGAGTAATTACGGTAGCATATAACACTATAAAATAACTTGCATGCCATGACTTTTCACCATGACTTTTCATCATGGCCACCATGACTTTTCATCGCATTTGTGAGTGCCAGTACAAGGGTCTACAGAGAGTCTTTTACTCCTCTCATTCTTTTGCAGTATCTCCGCTTCCTTCTTTTCACCAGCTGCGTCAATGAGGAACCTAAACAATTGAGGGGGGCACCGGCACTAATCTGTTGCAACCGTTCTTTGCTTTGCGTGGTCGAGCAAGTGTTCATGCAGCAACTCAACTAGCTGGTATTTGAAGGTGGTGACCACAGGGATGTCAAAGCAAGTTAGGCATGTCGCAGAAGCCGCAGTAAGCATCGCAGCCTTCACTCAAGCCTACAGCTTTCCTCTGCCATGCAGGTCACGGGTGTTCTTCGTCGCAGCGTGAGTGGGCGTGCTTTATTGCATTACGGCAATGGGATTTGGGAGGAAAGCAATGCAAATGTAATTCACCACATTTCTGTGACTGCTTAGTTACTCTTCTGAGGCTGTAAGTGAGCATTGTAATGAAATGAATTTCAAAGGAAGCAGCTGCTATTGTAATGGGTACTCATTTTTTTTGTATTGTATACACAACCCTGCATGCAGTAAATGTACGTTACCTTTGGTTTGTGTACTTTTGTGCAATAATGATATCTGAGGTTTCATCTGCCAAAACAGTGATATGGTTTTGAGGCACTTCGAAGTGGACGGTTTTTGAAATTTTATCACCTGGTGTTCTTTGACGTGCACTGACGTTTCGTGCACTTGTCAGAGATGTTTTATTCAAAACCTGTCCTTTCATAATTGCATAATCCTTTTATCCTTGGAGTGATTCCCCGCGTACCACCTGAAAGCATCCAGTCTGGTCAGCTGCCAGCTTGCAAGAATGTCACGTGCTCTGTGACGCCAACAGGCAGATAAACGAGTGTTCGACACTCGCCGCCATGACTCCTGGTGGCACTGACTGGTACTCCCATGTTTCAATGCACGTATACTCCTCTCAAAGTGAACGGGGGTATGGCCGCTGCTGGAGCCCAGTTTGTATAGCACCAACATGTTGTTCGAAGCTCGCAGGTATGGTCTCGGTCCCAGCAAGTTATCTTTTCTTCCACATTTCTTTCGTCACATTTCCATTACAAAGACTTCTAATAACATCTCCTATATGTTACTTTGCATTATAATTTGGTAGCTCTCAATAATATTGTGTCTAACAAAGGAAAACGAGCCCTGAAATTATCACTCCTTTCGTTTATTGATTTTGTGTGTGTGTGTGTGTGTGTGTGTGTGTGTGTGTGTGTGTGTGTGTTGTAAAATATCAACGATCCACTGGAAGGCAACATGCAGGTACATGTCTTGATGGACTAACATATAACAATAACAATTACATTTGTCAAAGACAGTGATGCTGTCAGCAAACATAACAATAATGCAGCAGTTACAACAAAATGACTGTAAGGAAAAAAAATGAAGTTCTGTAATAAAGAAAACATTTGTTAAGAAAAAAATTTTCTGGAAATGAAGAAACGCGCATTGAAAGAGGCAATGATACCCTACACAGATGTTCGCAGACATTAACTGAAGTGTTAACAGTGTTTGGTGCTGTAAAACTGCTTTCAGTGTCAAAAGTCTTTGAAGCAGATGGTTCATGAAGCTGTCACACACTTTATCGCCTTACTATTGTCCGCATGAGGAAGTTCTTGTTTTCTGAAGAGACATCATGCTGGTGGTGTCGGCTGGGGTTCTTGCAGCGAAACTTACAAAAGCTTCTGCTTTTGTAGGGAAAGCGGCAAAGAAATGCTGTGCCATGATGAATGGCTCTACCGTTGCAGTGAGGTGAACGAAGTGTTTGACAGCTGCGTGATTCAGGCTCAAGCTTTGTGTCCACTTGTTTTTCGGGTGGCTGTCCGTCTTGCAGGAGTTTCGGGCCGACCGATGCAGTAAACTTGAAGCAGACGGGATTCGGATCATTATCGCCAACTTTCCGTCACTGCGAATACTGAGAATATACGACTGCGACCACCTTCGTTTTGGTAAGCATTCAATAAGTGATGTCGAAGCATGCGAAGAGATCAGTGTAAGGCAGTTTATTTTTTGGTAATTTTTGAAAAACATTTTCGATACCTTATCACTGTGAGTGCGTAAGTGTCCTTGTGCATTAAGGCGGTTTGCAAGGTTTCAACTTTGTACACTCCTTTTACGTTTATATCATGACCTTCGATATAAACTTCCGACCTGCTCATCGGCGCGCTCCCTTACAGCGGTGCATGGGCCTGAAAATTGATGTGTAGAGACCGAAAGTGCCACCAGATGCCGCCAAAACTTACCCACATAGCAGACAATGCGCGTCGTTTAGATTTAGCGCGCAACGAAGTCCCCGCACACTGGTGCACCCGTTCATGTGTGTGTGTGGGTGTGTGTGTGTGTGTGTTTCTGCTTTTAACGCGTGCGCTGACTGATTCACGGGGTTTAATATCTCGAGGCAACACGCTGGTCATAATGAGCACAGGAGTCGAGTGGAATTGATTTTGATCAGCCGACTTTCCGTCAGACAGCCAACAGACGGTCGGGAACACATTGGCCGCAAAAACAAATAATATACTAAAAATGAAGTGGGGAATGCAACCATTACATTTCTAACTTCGCTTCGGTGAGCCTCGCATCAGCTGTGGAAAAGTAATTCAGAGGTTGACGGCACATCTTGAAACAGGAGTTTCTGCTGCGCACTCTGCCCTGCTGGACCCACGCTGTGGCCTGTCCTCAGGACCAACTCGTTGCTGCTGCAAGAACTTCTGTTTCAAGACACACTATTCCCACGCTGTCCGGATGTGAAGGGTGTGTGAGGAGGGATAATTGTAACCGTCAGGGTCAAGCAAACTTAAAGCGACATGAAAATGCGGTCCTTGCACATGTCAAAGCTTTAGCAACGCAGCGGCTTGCCGCTACAACGGGACTTCGCGCCAACAGTATTTTCAAAACGTCCACCATCTAAGTTTAGTCATTGCGGTTACAGTCAGTTGAAACGTTGATGCGCCTTCAATAAAATTACCACGTATCTTGCATCGGCGCAGCCACCAGGCTTTCTCGTGGCTGCTGGTATACACTGTCTTGAGAATATGCTTCATATAAAAGCATTACGAGACAAGCCCAACTTAATCAGTTCCTCTCATTATCACTTTATGTATTCCCACTATCCACTTTGCAGTATCACTTTCTTGTTTCACGAAATTGTATATCTGCCAACAAGTTTTATAGTTTGCAAAACTATTTAACCTACACAGCAATACCTACTATGCATGCACTGTTTCTGATCAAAGGCTGCATTTCCGAATTTCTTGATTGACATCATGCACATAATGCATACTGAAGGCCTGTTTGGCAATTATTTCAAAGAACGAAATTTCTATGCTGTTTACACATTCACCTTGTCAATTTACTAGACAAGTCCCATATATATTTCACTACTACGCAAGTTCATAAATTCCATGCTTGGTGCTGAAGATACAAAAGTGGATTCCTCGGAAGTTGTCGCCGGTACCTGTGCGAGCTTTCCCACTGCAAGAAGCAAAATTAAGAAGTAAGTTCACAATTTAAATCAGTTTATTTCACTCAGCATACACTGAAACACCTGCATTTGGCAGGCACATTCCAGTAAACATTTCCAACATTGAATGTGCAGTCATTATCAGTGATGGAATAGACATTCTGATTTTTGTGGCAGGAAAAAGGCTGTTCTGAAGTGAAATTTGGTGCGAGGGGGCAGATGGCAAAATATTTTATGCAACTTCTCTAGTTGAAAGCATAATTTAAAGAAGTGGCGACACCAAGCTTTGAGGCTATATATAACAAGCCTGTCGTGGGTTTTTTCTGCATGCAAGGACACTCCACACGAAGGGTTGAACCCAACAAACATTCGAAATATAGTTTAATTCACTTCCAAAGTGTAACCAAATGCTCATTCTCCCAATCACCCATCACTAGTGCAGCCAATACTGATGTTGTTCTTTAGGAAGGGCAACGAAAGTTCAGCTTCCTAAAAAGTCGCCCGCTGGACTTGCAGTAAGGAACGCAGCAGTATACCATCACAGGAAATGGTATTATGCTGCTCCCGTCCCTTGACGATGTTGCCGACTATGTATAGCAGCTGATTACATACACGCAACAGCTTCACAAAGGAGCACCTATCTCACGTAGCAAACTTCAGACTCTGTGTTGGCGGCGACTGGGAGCGTACGGAGAATGAAGTGGCCGCTAACACGATGGGGGTTAGTGGTGGCACCACGGCGTGCTGTGGCCGTTTCGAGAACCAAAAAAAACTAAACAAGCAAAAGCAAATCTGGCGACAGGGGCAGCGACGCCATGAGCAGGTCGGAAGTTTATATTGCATGTCTGGTTTGTATACACTCAAACCTCAATATAGCAAACCTGGATATAATGAAATATCTTTAATAACGAAGGAACAGTAGTCTTGCAATAGCTGTAGTGTTGAAAATATACCTGTAGACCAAGTTTTCGGATATAATGAATATATCTTTTGCTTAAGATACAACCGTGTTATAATAAGGTATGAGTTAATAGCGCGTGACTTTAGGCCTCTGTACATATCCTTCACCTCTTGCTTTCAGCGAATGCAGCAAGTTTCCTTTGCTGAAAACTTGCAACATTGATGTAGTTGTGCTTTCAAGTGCGGTGCACTTCAGAGAGGCCAGGCTGTCATATGCTCAAACTCAAACTTCGATATAACGAACCCAGATATAACAAAATACCGGTTGTAACAAAGCAAATGAAGAGTAGTCTTGCTGTAGATATAGTTTTAGGAATGTACCTTTATAACGAATTTCTGGATATGGAATTTATGGATATTTTCATCTAATATGCAACTTTGTTGTAATGAGGTTTAGAATAGCATGCTGTTGTCGCTTGGCATAGTGCTTTGTTTGTAGAATACGGAGAGAGTTCTTGCGCCAAGTGTAGAAGTCTCGTTTTAGTGCCTCGATGATTTATCTCTTATAACCATCAGCAAAAAAGAACCAGTGTGCTTGGCGTAATTGCAGGTACAATTTCGTGTGAAAATAAAAAGAAGAGGAAGCAAGTGTGAAAGAGAAATAATGGGCTGGAACATATACAGGACAAGAAAGAATGAAATAAATAATACATAGAGCTACACTGAAACCTTGATATGACGAAATATTGGTTATAACAAAGTAATTAAAACTAGTCTTGCAATAATTATAGTGTTGAGAATGTACCTTTATAAAGAATTTACGGATTTAACAAGCTTTGTTCGTATAAGATGCAACTTTGTTTTAAAGAGGTTCGAGTAAGAAAAAGAAAAGGATAAAGAGAATCAAAGAAGGCTGCTCATTTGGCAAAGAAGGCACGCTTGGCAACTTTCGTGAGCAGACTGCTTGATTTTCTGTTCCGGGCTTGAAATAGCCGTAACACTAGGTAATAATTTCATTGTAACGCAGCACCTGAGGCAGTACCAGCGATAATGGAAAGGAACGGCCAATTTTCCTGGTTCGTCTCCTGGTGACCATCCTTACAGCGCATGCCGGGCCCTCTGCTCTCGTACGCTGCCCCCTCTTTGCAGAGTCGCTGGGGAAAGCAGCGAAATGCCTCCTCATCAGTGCTGCGTCCACACCTCCACTGCCCATGTGCAACCCCCTTCCTATTTCCCTCCTCTCCTACACTCTTCCTTCTCACGCTACCATTGGTAACGCAGTTTCAGGAGACGGAGCGCGTCTGCGCAACACCGTCTAAATTACGAGGCCGCATGTCACGTGGCACCTACGTCACAGGGTGGAGGCCCTCTCCATAGGAGCGGAGGCCAGTCTCTGAAGGAAGGGGTCAGCGGGGCTGGAGGCGGTGTTGGTGGCAGCGATCCTTTAGTGGCCGCGCAGCCGTTTCTGTGCCGTGGGAAGCCGGGCGACCAGCTTCTGGGAAGCAATTTCAACCAGCACCTCTCAGCGCAGTAACTTGTGCCCCTAACTACTTTTTGAATTGAAAAGAAAAACAAGTTATTTATAGTTATGTAACCTGTCGAGTGATCTAAATAAACTGCAATAAATATTACAAGTGCTTCACAATCTCGCTCGTAGAAAAAGGATAGGTTAAAATAAAGATTTTTTAAAACTATGAAGTGCGCTACTTCTATACGCGGAGGCGTCACCCAGTGCACGTGCGTTCGTGGAAGAGTGGCAAGTTCCTCGGCCGCCGGGTTATGGTTGCTGCAGCGATAGCTGTACGTTCCAATTTTCACAAGTTCGTTCCCTTTGGCCACTGTTTAGTTATGAAGGCAGCATACTGAGCGCAGATATGTACATCAGCGGGTGTACGACACTGTGACTGTTGCGTATTTGTGCACGGAGAGTTTCTTCCTCGACGATGCGTGTTTATGTGTGAACACGTGAGTGCGTAATGCCGAACAAGTGTTGTGTACCTCGATGTCGCGGGAACCACAAGAACGGATCGAAAGTGCGGATATTCCGATTCCCGAAGGATGAAGAGTGTCGGCGAAAATGGATTTGTGCTATACCGCGAAAAACTTCCTACCAACAGAGAACACGAGAGTGAGTAGTTCATAATTTTTTTGCATATTCCATTCATCGCAAGATGAGCGGCAGTTATTAGAAAGAGGCATTAACAATTTTTGAATATATATTTGCTAGGTGCAAGCTCAGCAGTACTGCTAATGATTAAAACTTAAAGGAGATGTCTAAAGCACTAGCCACAAACGTGTTTATTTACTTATGCGAAGGCATATGTTTTTCTTCAGGTCTGTGAGCTTCACTTCAACCCGGAAGACATCACGCTCGAAACATAGTATACAGACGACTCGACAGGACGAACAGTCACTGCCCCTTTGCCGCTTGCACGCCTACTCCCAGGGGCAATTCAATTGATATTCCCTGACTGCCCAAAGCATCTGACCTCACAGCGCAGCGCGCGAGAAGCTCCGGAGGCAAAACGGTTGTGCCTACAGTCAAGCGCACTGCAAAAAGCTCTTCAGCAGTCAGTTGAGACATTCCAACATGAAGTTGAAGAGGGCAGAATTCAGTCGCTCAAAGACCTGGCCAACTACGTGAGATGCAATTCGTCGGCTTTCTGGCACGCAATAGAAGCGAACGAACGCCTCATCCTGCTGCACATTGTTGTCGAGGATGCCCCGAGCATTAAATACTCTGTCACGATCAAGCCGGATTAGAGCGTACTCTTTCATTATTTAAAGGCCGCGACTCAGAAGCTCGGACGTAACATCTCGATTCCGGATGTAGCTTCAGGGAAGAGAGAAATTGCGGAGCTTCTTGAGGCTATTGAGATATGGGACCGCGACCTGATTTCGACAGCAACCACCTTGAAGGGAGATACTGTAGAAACTGTGTGTGCACTGCTTGCCAAGGTGTACGAAAAGGAAGAAGAGGATAATGTTCCCACAATCAAGTTTTTGATCAAGCAGCTCAACTTTTTGTCCGAAAAAAGGTGTGAAGACGCTACTCGCCCGAAGTCATGGTGTTGTTCGCCTGCCTACTTTTTTTATCATTTCACCTCACGCTTACAGATACATCTGCAGCTCCGGAAACATCATTCTTTTGCATCCTGTAACCATCCGATCAGTATGCTCATCATACAAAATGAATCCCCAGCTTGAGTACCAGCCGTCAGCCTTTCTGAGATACATGGCGAAGAGGATATTGGACCTGGACGATCACCAGCGCATTGTTACGCTAATGGTGAACGAAATCCACATGAAGCCTTTTTTTGAGTACAAAGGCGGAAACATCACTGGCATTGCGTGCAACTCGCTAGAGGCGGCCAACATCGCTTTTGTTTTTATGGTTCAGAGCCTCACGTCGAAAGTCAAAGAGGTAGCCCATATAGTGCCCGTCCGCTCTGGAGACGGAAAGTTTCTGCACGAGGTGCTGAAAGAAGTAATTTTTGGCTTGGAGAAGATTGGCTACAAAGTTATTTGCGTTGTAATCGACAACAACAAAATCAACAGGAAAGCTATGGAGCATTTTGATCGGTCTTCTCCAACTTGCTCGTCTTCGGAGACTCGCTTTGTCTATGAGCATCCTTGTGATCCTGCAAGGCCATTGTTTTTTGTGATAGACCCAGTTCATATTTTGAATTGCATCCGCAACAACTGGCTGAAGGAAAAGAATCACATGCGGTGCTTTTTTTTCCCCAAGATGGATTCAGAACACACAACCGAACGGCACATGTTGACGGCATCATTTCAAACCATCAGAGATGTGTACAATGCTGAGGTTGGCCAGCTACTGAGGCATGCTCACACGCTGACTAGGAAAGGGCTTTTTTCGACGGACATTGAAAAACAAAGTGTAAAACTTGCCCTGCAGATATTTCACAACTCCCTCCCTCCCGCCCTGAAAGCCCTTGAATCAAAGCAAAACCTTCAGTTTGTTGTGGGGACCGCGGCTTTCATTGATATTGTGCTGACATGGTGGAAGATTGTGAATGTCCAGACACCATGCAAGGGGAAAAGGCTGAGGGATGAACTCCAACGCCCGATGTCCTCTATAGATGACCCGCAAGTGGACTTTCTATACAACCTTTTGGACTGGCTGGCCGAGTGGAAGAATCGCACTGCGGAGAACAACAGTGGCAAGTTGACCAAGGAGACTCACGCTGCTCTCCACCAAACAATTCATGGACTTGTGGAAATTGCTAGATACTGGCTCACCGAGCTCAACATGTTCTACGTCCTGTTTGGCAAGATCCAAACCGACTGCCGGAAAGACTGCTTTGGAAAATACAGGCAACTCGCAGGGTCGCAGTATCACGTGTCCATTCGACAAATCTACGAGGGCGATAACAAGATGCGTTTGCAAAGCACGCTGCCGACTGTCAGTAAACCTTCACATCACGAGAGTCACAGAGACAAACAGTGGGAAGACCTGGATCCGAGAGGAGGGTGCAGCACGCACTAACTACAATGTGGTTGTCACGCAAGACACCATGTCTAAGATTACGGATGTCATTCCAGTATTGGTGTACGTGGCAGGGTACTGCGTTTACTCCACTTTGAGAAGGCTGAAATGCGAGAAGTGCAGGGACGTCTTAACCATTGACAAGGAAGTCACTGTCTCCGTGGAAGATCCCAAGTACGAGCCTATGAAGGAGCTTGACCGAGGAGGACTCGTACATCCTTCAATATTTGCTGTCAATGCCGTTGCACACAGCTACGCAGTCGTTGAGGAATTGTCAAGAAGAGATGACTTCTTGACCATTCCCAATCAGCGTCAAGTGGCGACAGATCTCACCGTGGATCTGCTGACTGAAGATGAGTCATCTGATTTCGATGGCTGTGATGCTGGACACATGAAGGAGATTGTCCTTAAGTACATTTTGTGGTGCAGTTCAAACATTTTGCTGAAAAACTTCTGCTCCAGAATGAATGATGACATTCGTGACGCCAGAGAAAAATAAAAAAAGGAAGCTTCAAACTCTGAGTAACAAGTAGAGTAGATGTGGTTTTCTCCCCAAAATAAATCATAATCAAAATCAAGATGTTGAAATCATTCGTGTGATTCTCTAGTGCGCCGCGGCGGTAAAGCTAGAACATCAAAACTTTCGCAAGCCAGATGCAGTACTTGATTACTTCGTGTAGCAATGCTAGGATGCTTAGTAAGATTTTTTTTCCCACATCTTTTATTCGGTTCAATCTAGCCGCAGCAGCTGCGACAGCGTTGGTTCTCCCAAAACGTGAACGAAACACTGGCTTTCCGCCGCATTCGCGGCGTGACTGGGCCCCCATACTCTGACGTCACTGCGGCAGCCCTGCGGCCTTGAAATTTAGTCTGTGTTGGTCTGCATCAGGGATAGTCGGCGCCCTCTCACTTCAGCACGAGGTGTTGGGAGAAGGGGGGCACGCCTCCCGCTTAGCTTCGTATTCGGTTTTAGTCATCTTGAGTGGGAGATAGTGTAATCTGTTTAAAACTCTCGGGCAGGACCTAATTACATGTTACTGTTAACCAGTAGCTTTTTCAGGCAGCTTCAAGTTGTGTATCTTACTCTCTAAGTTATGTAAACAATGCAATGTCGTTAGGTAAAGCCTTAAAGGCCAACTCCACATTTAAATGCACCTTTGAAAATCTCCCTTATACTCGTCCAACACATCTGAGCAACCTGAGCTGAACTGAGAAGCTTTTCGCGCAGGGTGCTTCAACATATAAGCTTTGAGTAATCCATGTTCGCACACCTAAAAATTTTACTTTTTCGGTTGGAACAATAAAAGGCATGCTTGAATTTAACGCGTCTGTTTTGTGTTTGTTATGTGCCTTTTTAACAGATGCTTGGCTTGCCCTTTTTAAACGTATTTAAAACTAAGTGTATTCATGATTTTACAGGTATTATGATGGCACTTCCAGATGCTAACGTTTCTTGGAGACCGGCTATAATGGAACTTACAGGTTAAGTATGTGCAGTGGAGTTTTGTGAGAGGCCATTGTCCAGATTTTGTGTGCTCTCACTCAGTGTCAATGACGTTCATGCGTCCTCTTTAATTATGACACTAACAGATAACAGTACAAGGAAAAGTATAGGCAATGTTGTTAGAAATGATTGTGTAAATGTGAAGAAAGAAAAGTCGACGAAAAGATACCTTGCCACTGGCAGGATCCAAACCTGCGACCTTCGAATAATGTGTCCGATGCAGAGACTGCTATTAAGTTTCACTTTACTTCATTTATAGTGGCGATCTAATTCTAGCAGACTTTCGGTCCACCGCCGTAGTCTAGTGTAAGGTACTCGGCTGCTAACCCACAGGTGGCGGGATTGGAATCCCGGCTGTGGAAGTTGCATTTTTGCCCCACCGTGGTGGTCTAGTGGCTAAGGCACTCGGCTTCTGACCCGCAGGTCACGGAATCGAATCCTGGATGCGGTGGCTGCATTTCTGATGGAGGCGGAAATGCTGTAGGCCCGTGTGCTCAGATTTAGGTGCACGTTAAAGAACCCCAAGTGTTCAAAATTTCGGAGCCCTCCGCTACGATGTCTCATAATCATATGATGATTTTAGGACGTTAAACCCCACATATCAATCCTCACAGACTTGATGCCTTGAGGTCGTATGCAAGAAGTTATTGATTAGCTGCCATATTATAATAAGATCGCGTACTACGTGACGCCGAACATGCAAAAAAAGTTACACACCTGCAGTAATGGCTCAAAATGACGCTGACAGACGCTCCGTTTAAACCCACATGTACATTCTTCAAAGTGGCTGAGGGGATGACCATAAACGTAGCTGA
This sequence comes from Rhipicephalus annulatus, assembly GCA_013436015.1. Lineage (NCBI taxonomy): Eukaryota > Metazoa > Arthropoda > Arachnida > Ixodida > Ixodidae > Rhipicephalus > Rhipicephalus annulatus. The sequence continues at coordinate 494,920 of WOVY01013673.1, forward strand.
GTGGTAGAGCATCAGACGCATTATTCAACGGTTGCAAGTTTGGATCCTGCCAGTGGCGAAATCTATTTTTTATCCTTTCCTTTTTTTCTTCACCTTTAGACTACAACTTGTCATAGTATCCGCTATACTTTCCCGGTGTTATTGTTGGTTAGTTTTCATTAATAGTGTGTCAGATGAAGAAAATGAGCCCATTTACTCTTTCTATACTTCTCCTATGTATGTTACTTGCAGATCCTGAAGGTACACCATCAAGGGGGCCAAGTTAAGCAAAAACTGCCAATGAGAAAGATATGGCAGCCTTTGGAGTTCATATTTCTGACATCAGAAGTCATTTTTGTTACCACTGTCCCAGATTGGCAGTGCCCTCGAGCCTGTGGGAAAACTTCTTTCACCGAAGTGCCGCGGGAGCGCTCTCTGGAAGGTAAACAGAAGACAGCTGCCTCACCGTGCTTATAATAACAAGTTTTCTTATGCCTCATAGTTTTCAGCATTGCCTTTCTCATGACCCCATTAGTCAATGTACTGCAGTTTACCATGTGTTTTCCAAAAGCTTTCATCTCTGTTGCTTTTTATAATCTGACGTAAAACAGGTCACTCCTTCGGTTTTATTTCACGACAGTTTCTCTAGAAGTTGTGGCACTTATGTAATTAATTTTTAGTGCTTGGATGCTTAATTCAGCACTTTTTGTATACGTTATTGCTCTCAGAATAAAGTTCCTATTAAAGACTCTTTTATGTAATGTCTTTGTAGATCTTTTATGCTTTATAGATGGCATTATAAGCACTAAAGGTGTGCTGTATGTATGGTTTTATTACAATAGCAACTTTAGGGACACGCCGTCGCCATCGGCGTGATGTTTGATATAAAGTGCGCGACGATAACATCGCTCCATGCGTCGCAAATACTGTGTGCTGGTGAAGGTTGCGAGAGCTGCTAACGATCGCTCATCAAGTGGAAGAGAACATGCCGGCTGCCCTTGTTTCCACAATTCGCTCCAAGTGTCTGCATTCCTTGGACATATTTCTGCGAATTGGTAATTCTCGTTAAAGAACACCAGATGATCAAAATTTCTGGAGCCCTCCATTATAGTGCCTCTCATTTCATATCTTAGTTTTCCGACTTGAAACCCCGGTTATAATTATTAGAATTGCTATTTTCCTAACACCAAAACTTTTGAAAGAAAGGGCCACTGGGTATAATGCGCACTACTGTTGCGTTAACACATGTCGATTTCTCGTTGTAGTCTCCAGCGGCTGTGAAGCAACTGTCCAAGGTCAGTCAGGCCTGCGACGGTATGCTCAGAATCTTTGGGTCCGAACAGGCCACCACTGGAATCTTAACTTTGCTATGTTGAACGTTAGAACACTATCTAGCGAGGTTGGATAAACTGTGCTCTTCAAAAATTTAGAGGGTGTTAAATGGGATCTGATAGGGCCCACCGTATTTAGGGTTCACGTGAGGGCTGAAGAATAGACACGTCCTATGCTACCGTGGATTAGTAGTTAAAAGGCAACTAAGGATGAGGTTTCTTATGCACAAGAATACCACTGGGAACATGGAGAAATACTATAGCATTAGTGAGAGGGTGGCCAGTATTATAATTAAGTTTAATAAAAGGTACAAGATGTAGGTAGCACAAGACTACGCGCCTACGTTGAACCATGATGATCATTTGGTTGAACACTTCTATGAAGACGTAGAGTTGGTCTTTAGTAAAGATGCAGATGGGCGACTAATGCCAAAGTAAGCAAGAAATGGGCTAGAGACCATGCAGCAGGGGAATATGGCACCACCTCTAGAAATACTTGAGAGGAGTCATTAGTAGAATTCGCAGGCCGTAATAACTCGCGGATCTTCAATACCTTCTTCAGAAAACGGGCTAACCATAAGTGGATGTGGCAAAGTCCTCATTGCAAAACTATATGCGAAATCGATTTCATTCTGTGTGCACACCCAGGCATTGTACAGGACATAGTAGTTTGCAAGATCCGATGCAATGACCATAGAATGGTAAGAGCTCGTATTCACCTACATTTGAAAAAAGCCAAGGAATAAACTAATATGCAAAAAGCCCAACATTGAGCTAGCCATGAGAGGGAAAGGACAGGAATTCAAAGCTTCGCTTCAGAATAGATTCGAGGCTTAAATGGGGTGACCTACATTAGTGTTGACACAATGAACAATAATCTTGCTAGTATCTTCAAAGTGTGTAATGGAAGTCTGAGTTACAATCACTAGAAACGGCACTGGCAAACGGCAGTATTGACTGTTCAGTCGAATATGTGTGTACAGTATATTTTGTATTGACTTGTGCAATGTATGGCCTGTGTGCTGAACTGTTGTAAAGGCAGAAGCCTTTGTCAGGCCACTTGGCCTTTAGCTTCTGCTTTCTTTCTGTCAGAAACAGAAGAAACAACGTCAATTCCATCTCGGGTAGACGAAAGATGGCATTAAAAGACAACAAGCCATGAATGCTTCAGATGCAATCGACAATAAAGAGCTAGGGGAGTTTTTGAAGTTAATCAGTAGGCGCAAGGTAGCTGACATTAAAAAGTATAAGATGAGGGAATTGAGCAGACTGTAAAAAGCGGCAGAAGCCTAAAAACTATGAAGGCAAACTTGTGCATAGGCAAAAATCGAAAGTGTGCATTAAGTAACAAGGTAGGCAATGTCATAACCAATATGGATATGGTAGTTGAGGTGGTGGAGGAGTTCTGCAAAAGCTGTAGAGAAGCCGAGTGAAGCAGAATGATATAAGAAGCAATAATACCCAGAGGAGTTTGACATCTTACCAGTAACTACAGGGATAGTGAGAAAAGCTGTAGAAGGAATGCAAAGTTGCTGGTGGGGATAAAGTAACAACAGACCTGCTGGAAGATGGTGGAAATATTGTGTTGGAAAAGCTGGCCACCTTATGTATAAACTGTTTCTTGACTGAAGGAGTAGCAGAATCTTGGAAGAACACCAACATGAATTTCATCCATAATAAAAGAGACGTCATGGACTTGAAAAAGTATAGGCCGATCAGCTTACTGTTCCTTCTCTACAAACTACTCACAAAATAATACCTAATACATTTAAGGTGACATTAGACTTCAATCAACCAAAGAACCAAGCAGGATCTCGTACAGGCTACTCCACAATACGTCGTATTCATACTATCGATCAGGCAATAGTTGTATTCGCGGAATAGGACCAAACCCTATAGATAGCATTCATTGATTATGAGAAGGCGTATGCCTCAGTTGAGACGGAAGAAATGCAGGCACTACGGAATCAGGGCATCAACAAGCCCTAAATAACTGAAAGAAATCTAAGATGGATATTTAGCCACCATAGTCTTCCATAAAAAAGCGACACAATCCCAATAAAGAAGGGTGTAAGGCAAGAAGACGTGATCTCTCTAATGCTATTCACCATGTGTTTGTAGGAGGTTTTCAGAGCCCTAAATTGGAAATAGTTAGGAATAAGAGGTAAAGGAGAGTGTGTTGCTAACCTACGATTTGCTGATGACATTCCCTTGATGAGTTACCCAGGCAATGAATTACAGCTCATGATTACTGAACTAGACATGGAAAGCAGAAAAGCAGGTCTGAAAATTAATATGCACTTTGTGATAGGTGGAGAGACGCTGGAAATTGTAAAGGAATATGTCTACTTAGGACAGCCAGTAACCACGGAGCTAAACCATGAGAGCGAAGTAACTAGGAGAATAAGGATGGGGTGGATGACATTCTGCACGCATTCTCAAATCATAAATGGTAATCTGCCACTAACCCTCAAGAGGGAGGTATATAACACCTGCATCTTGCCAGTACTTACCCATGGAGCAGAAACCTGGAGGCTTACAAAGACGGTTAAACCTCAATTGAGGATTACGCAGGAAGCGATGGAAAGGGAAATGAAAAGAGTGTAATCTAAAGAGACAAAAAGAGAGCAGAGTGGGTCAGGGAACAAACCGGGGTCAAGGTCATCAGAGTTGATATGAAGAAGAAGAAATGGACATGGGGCGGGCTCGTAGACAGGATAACCACTGTTCATCAAGGGCAACTGACTGGATTCCCAGAAAAAGCGGACGGTCGAAGGGCAGACAGAAAGTTAGGTGGGCTGATGAGATTAAAAAGTTCGCAGGTATAGCGTGGCAGCAGAAAACACAAGACTGGGGTTGGTTGGCAGATCATGGGAGAGGCCTCTGTCTTGCAGTGGGCGTAGTCAGGCTGACGACAATGACACCCATAAAAAATGCAAAAACGAGCATTTTGCATGTGCGCAGTGACTGGCATTTTGAAAAATATTTGCATGTCATGGATGTAAACGTGGGGTTTACACTTTCCTTCGGTTTCCGTCGCAGCATATGAACATCCGTTTTCAAACGAGAAAGCCGGCAGAATGGTTTTGAGTTGCCATGCGCGAAGTCACGGATAAGGTTCTCACTCACTGCACCAAATTCTGAGAAGAGATGGATTGAAAAAAGCACAAAGAGAAAGAAAAAACACTTCTTTTGCCATACATAATGCTAAAATTAACAAATCTTCATGAAGAATAAAGCTAAGTCCTCGCTGGTATTCCTCATAACCCACTGAAAATAAATGCAATTTTAAAGCCGATAACTCGTATGCCTAAACTCTTGCACAGTTACCTTGCTGTCTCTGATGCCTACAACCCATTTGCATACTCACATTGCTCTATTAGGTTTGATAAATGTACTTGGAATGTGCATTGTGACATCATAAAAATTCAACCATAAAGGTGCGAAGTGTGCGTGAAACAAGAATCTCTGATGTTTACATGAGTGTGTATGTTCTTTGGATAGCTGCCTGGCTGATCCGCACCGGAGGCTTATGGTGAACCACTGTAGCCCATTGCCAGGGGTTGCATCACCTTATACAGCATAAAGTTTACATGAATGGACGCTGGTCCACCTGCATACAAAAAATGCTAAAATCACTGTTTGCGCAATACGAGCACAACTATACCGGAAAGGTCGGGAGAGTAGTAAGCTCTTGTAATCTGACTGTCCAGGGGGGTTGGCATGCAGAAGAGAACCAGACAACAAAGCTGCATTGGCAGGATGTGCTTCGGACCCTCTGCATAGGGGATGCCGCAGCTAGGAATCTGTTCTCACAGGCTTGTCAGAGAAGTTTCCTATCCATTCATGCCTCGGAGGTGCCTCGACGGTGCGGGTGGTTGTGCACTCACCTCTGATCATGCCCCTCTCTACGTCAACGCGATACGTGGCGGGCAACCCGTGAGTGGCCACGGAGCTCACACGACTTACAGAGAGGGTACAACGGGGAGTGCGCTTCACCCCCGTGGAGTTCCCGCTGGTATGGCGTCGCTGTGTTGATGGTGGCAAAAGGCTGCATGCCTTCTCCGGCTTCTCTACACGAGGCCAGGCTGGTGGTTCTTATGGCTTGGATATCTTAAATGAAAAGAACCCCTGCTGAGTGGTGATGGCACCAAGTCATTGGGGCCGCCACTACAATATCAATTCAAAATATTCAATTCAAATATATAATATCAATTCAAAAATAATATTAAAGAACATTGTTTATGTGTCTGGCATTATCCTGTTTCACATTTTTCGGCAGTCGCTCGCTACAGGAATGTTGCCTTCTGACTGGAAGATAGTGAAGGTAGTGCCAGCTCATAAAGGTGGTAGTAAAAGTTCGCCTGGAAATTATCGCCCCATGTCTTTGACGTGCATATGTTGCAAGATGCTTGAGCATATCATAGCTTCTAACAATTATGCGCATCTAGAATCTAACAATTTCTTTTTCCTAAACCAGCACGGGTTCCGAAAGGGTCGTTCTTGGGAGACTCAACTCTTTGAGTTCACCACTGACCTACATTATAACATGAACAGTAATCTACAGACAGATTGTTTATTTCTTGATTTTGCAAAGGCATTCGACCGTGTTGTTCATTGTCGCTTCATATTAAAACTGTCATCACTAAAACTTGATTCACTCACGCTAACATGGCTCAGAAACTTCCTAACTAACCGCCAACAATTTACTATCGCCAACAATCACTCTTCATCACTCTGTTACATTTCCTCTGGTGTACCACAGGGCAGTATTCTTGGTCCCTTACTTTTTCTCATCTACATTAACGACCTGCCTGACAATTTATTCTCATGTATGCGTATATTTGCCGATGACAGCATTATGTAACGTCCCATTTGCAACAATAGCGATCATCTAACTCTTCAAAAAGACCTCGAGCATATGAGTGGTGCAAAACATGGCAGATGACACTTAATGTTTCCAAATGCAAACTAATCACGTTTAGTCGCAAACATGATAACTTTAATAGCCAATACATAATTGATAATACCATTGCAGAACGCACTGATCATTACAAATACTTAGGCATAAACTTAACTTCTACACTTTCGTGGTCCACACACATCACTTCTATCTGTGCCAACACATCAAGATCATTAGGTTTTCTGTGCCGAAATCTATACAGTGCTCCCTCCGATGTGTGCAAACTGGCTTATCTTGCTCTAATCCGTCCTCAACTGGAGTTCGCATCCTCCATTTGGTCACCTTATAAACAATACCTCATAGATAAGTTAGAATGTATACAGAACAGAGCTAGTCAATTCATAGCGCGTAATCACAGCTACCCGTCCAGCGTAACACAGATTAAACATAACCTTGCACTCGAGCCACTGAAAATTCGCCGCGACATCTCACTTTTATCACTATTTCACAAACTCATCCACGCCAGCATGATGCCATCTGTTCACCTTAAACAAGCACATCGAACTTCGAGCAGACTACATAACACCTTTAGCTTATCACGCATGTACGGCAATACTAACGCTTTCAACCAGTCGGCTCTTCCACGAGCTATTCGTTTGTGGAATCATTTGCCAGATGATCTTGCGTCAGAACAAGACCACACAAAGTTCTATCATACTCTTAAAAAATACTTATGCACCAAAAACTGCTCTATCGCATCTTCGTAATCATCAGTGTTTATAGGACTGTTGCCGATGTTTTTGCACTATTGCTAGGCTGTAGTTACTGTCATAATAGTTTTTTTTGTATTTCACCTTCACATACTGTAACTCACTTTTCTAGTATGTATTTTGCTTACATGTTCATAAGTTGAACTGCATTTTCTATTATATTCATTATTTGCCTATGTATGTGTAGATATTATGTTTATATATTTTTCTAACATATTATCTGTACCGCCCCCCTTGCACAATGCCCCTCGAGGGCTCTGTAAATACTGTAAATAAATAAATAAATAAATATATTTGTTAGGTTTGAGTGTTCGCTATGGCCAAATGTATATGCAGCTTCAGCAATCTTTCAGCCTGGACGTTGTTTTTTCTGCACACAGCTCAAATACTGAGAGGTATTTATTCACAGGTGATCGCGTAAAATGCATTTCACCTCAACTAAAATGTCAAACCGTGAAGTTTCGTCAATAACATGTTACTGCCACCTGGCCACAATGACTGCCAATGTTTTCGCAAGCGAGACGCTTTGTTATCCACACAACTCGCATTCAACACACAATAATCCCAGTCTGATCGTATGTTATGGTGAATCAATATTGTCGATGCTTTTCAATGCACGCTACAATAAAGACTGTACATTTTCAAAGACGATGCCACTGTTCTGGCCGAGCTGAAGGGTATGCCAATTTGCCTAGTCTTGTGCTTGCGAGGTTCGAAGGCACCTGTTGGCTTTTTTTCGCATAAACCAACAGACCGTTGTGAACTTCGTGACCCGATTTCAACTGGTGAGCTTAAAAGGTTCAGGTGATGAAGTGCAACTACGGAACATGAACTGGTTGTTTTGTCACAAAGCTCCAAGCCATGAGAAGCCAAACAGAGCTGAAAGTGTTAAGATCATACAAATTAGTGTACTACCCATCATTCCCATGTTGGCTGAAGCGTCGTGCAGTGCAGCCTCCCAAAACACTGACGCTAGAGATCCTTAAAGAGTATCTATAGGAGACTATGGTGTTAAGTACATATTCTACAGTCATGGGTCCTGCGATTACTAGATCTGGCAACCTGAGCAGAATCTGGTGGCCATGCTCCAGTGCCGTGTCTAAGCACCTTTGCGCCAGTCGGAGTTGTGGTCTCTAATGATGTTGGTGGTTACGAAACACTCCTGATGACATGTTTTGACACTTCGTATGAAACAGCAGTACCTCAACGACATGTTTTACATTACAACGAAAGCTGTTGTGTGATTAAAACTCGGGTGATGCGCGGCGCCGTAGTTGTTCGCTGCCGGTGTCCGTAACCACTTTTGCGAAATAAGAAAAAAAAACATAGTACCAAGAACACAGTGGGGCTCGAGCCCGGTTCCGCTGTGTGTCAGCCCAGTATTCTACCACTGAGCCTCGCCGGTGCTTGAGACTCGTTCCCAAACTTGCTTTAGGCAGGCTTAATGTCGGGAAAATAACTGTGTTAATATGAGTTATAAAGCGTTTTAAAACAGCAAAGGAACAACGAGGCATCACACAATGCAAATGCGTAACGAGTGCGTCGTCGAATGGTCCAATACATTACAAAAGCTTGTTTTTGATCGCTTATGATTGGTTGGTTGGTTCTTCAACACCTTGGCGCAACCCTCTTAGGGGGATAGGCCATGAATGGGACGGTACCTTGCTTTTTTTAATTCTGTGGCGCCTGTAAACTGTGGCGCATACCCACCTCGGGCGTAATTTCTCATTTTCGTGAGCCACTGCATGAACAATTAGCACAAAATTCCTTGCAAGTGTTAAGCGGATACAATGCTTTCTCAGAATAATGACGAAAAATAGCATAGCAAATGCTGCAAGTGTGCTTGCGGCAGTTGCCCAGTGAGTGTTTAGAAAAGCCTCTGAAAGGCTGCTCTTCTAGCTTTCCCTGCGATGGTGCTGCGCCTTCCGCGCAGGCCTGGCATTTTTTTATTGTTGCGTGATCATTTTTCAGAAGAGGGAATGGCATTTAGAAAGGGAATGTACCGAAAGAAAGAAAAATAAATTAAAAAAAATATGTTTCTGTGGGCATGTCATCATCTAGTGGGAACATGTTCGGGATACAATGAAAACTAAGAGAGGAAAGTTGTACACTATCCCTAATCGGGAATATGAAGAGACAAGCTCAGAAAACAAAGCAAAACTCGCTTAGATTTAACAGCATGTAAGCAAACGCGTTTGTATTGTTTTCACTTTTTTTCTGCGCAACAAATATTAGTGCAGTAGATACAGAAAAAATTCTGAAAAATTGTGAAAAGCGTGCAGTGCGATTTGCTGCTTCGGCAGTGGATATCAACGCAAGAATATCGCAATATAATGTCGCGCCCCCTTAGACGCCGAGATGGCGCTTGGTGGAAGCGTTGTGTGCAGTGCAGCCAATTAGGACGCGTCTCCGGGAGCTGGATGATGATGCTGGCCCTTTGCACGGGTCTCCTTTGCCTTCTTGACTTCATCGGCACTGCGAGTTCACACATATATACCCGTTATATTGCGATGCTGCGCCAAAAAGCTTAAAAAAAAGAACAGATTTCAGTGTACTGCGCCAAACAGTACGGAAACGGAAGTTATTTTTTTCCGTTAAATCTGCACTTGCAAAACATATTATAGTTTTTCACATAATATGGTTTATAGAACGTACCAGGTTGAGCGTTTAATTTTTCTTTATTGTATATAATCCACTAGGCAAAGATATAAAGATGTATAAATGTTTTAATGAAAAGCTGAAAATGGCTGAAAATGCTCACAAGAATTTTACAAGAATTTCGCTCCCTCCTTCACCCATTCGCATGCGCACCCAACCACACACACGCTCGCTCTCACACACACACACGCACACGCACGCACGCACACACACACACGCACACACACACACACGCACGCACGCACGCACACACACAGAGAGAGAGAGAAAGAGAGAGATCGTACCGTTCGCAAAGTTTCGCGCGTTCACTGGTGCGGATTTGCCATGATAAATAAGCTACCCATATATAGTACGACATGGTCAGATTGTGTCCGAAATTTAATTTGACGTATGTATCTGGTTAGTGCAATTATCTCGACATAATCAGCACTATATGTGCGCTTTCAGTTAGGACAATTTCTGTTACAGCATCCCCTCCCCCGAAATATTAAGTTTGTACGTGTGCTCGCCCTCTACAGTTACAAGTGTCAAACATAAGTGAAAATGGGACTATTTAACGCACATCCAACAATCGGAAACTAATAGTAACGAAGAAGTCTCGTGATAATTATGTGAGTTTAGAACTTACATGAAATCGATAACGAATGGTTTTGTCCTGTCCACCGCCCATCTTCTGATGTCTAAAGCCGAGTCATTGCTGTCACATGCTCTGGAAAAGTACGAACTTCGTTAGACATACAAGAGACAAATATGACAACCTATGAAGTGATTATTATATCTGGCCATTTTCTTGATGATACCTTAATCGTCGATGCAAAAACACGGTTTGCATGTGTTATTTATTAATCTTCTGCACTAAATCTTGCTAGAATAAAAACTATTTGTATAATCTCTACACTCACTAAAAATGACACAAATATGGCAAGGCATTATTTGCATCTTGTTTTACGAAATCATCGTCGCAGTTCGTCATTGCCTGATGATGTTTCTGTTGGGGCCAGATTAAAATGGTTTTTCCCGCTACATAATTTTGCGAGGAACTGATTTCATGCCAGTATTTCATGATCTTACAATTCTGAGTTACGTTGAGCAGAATATTACTAAGTGAAGGTTCTTACGTTGCGGATCCTTCCAACTCCTTTCTGTAAGCAGAAAAAAAAGACGGTATCAATTTTCAGCTTATCTGAGAGTACCTTGAAGTTTATCCAGAGCGCACACTTACTGCAACGCTCCCTCTGACTCAAGCGCTTGACAAATATAGTAAGTCAGCTAAAAAAAATTGAACTGTCTTTTCTGCAACTCTTACATACTGAAGGTAGCGGTAACCGCGGCGAGGACAACAAAAAAATCGAAGATTATGCGTCAGCTGACCACTTTTTATTAGGCGACCAGGTGTTCCTTAGTGCCGAATCGTCTCGGCTATGGTCGCCCCCGTCAGATAAACATTTCGGAAGAGAGATAAAAGGAACATGGATGGGGTGACCAAGCTGTACCTTCGACCACAGCAATCGAAATCAGTGTGAATCGTCGTGGTGATAAGTTATTAATTGGCTTGTTACAAAAAGATGCTTCTGTAAATTTAGCTGACATAAGCTACTATAATGAAAACACAAATGTAAGAGTTTAACTATTTGAATATTGGCCTTTGGTGCTAGATTGTCAGTGGGACGTCACAAATTTGATTGTATTTTCGTATTATGGCTGTTGGGGGTTCTGTAGGTCTCCTTACATTTCGCTAAGATCACCGCCCGGTGTTCCTAAAGTAAAACACAGTGTGGTTGGTTCTGGAAACAGTCTAGATAATTCACGTCAAGGCTTATTGCAGTGTCCTAATAATAATTGTCGGCGTTTGACGCCCCAAAAGCTATATATGATTATGAGAGACACTGTAGTGGAGGGCTCCGGCATTTTTGACCACCTGCGGTTCTTTAACGTGCTCTGAAGTCTAAGCACGTGATCCTGAAGCATTTTCGTTTTGATCGAAAGTGCTTCCGGGATTCGACCCCGTGACATGCTAGTGATGGCAGTATCATGAACGCTGAACAGTATAAATTGGAAACTCATATTAAAGAAAAAAAATGCTCATCATTGCGAATCACGCTACAATGGGGACTACTGGGTTATTTTTTACCACCAGCGGTTCTTTAAGTTGTGCCTTAATATAAGTACTACAGAAGCGTTCTCGTATTTCACCTCCATCGTGATGGGGTTACTGTGGCCGAGATTTTAACCCCGTCCTTAAACGAGCTTAGCGGGGCTGTAATGTTCATTTTCTTAACCTTGGCTGCATCTATAATAATCAAAGAAATTTTTTTCTTACGGCATATGGTAGGGATTTTCCTCGAATTTCCTGAAACGGCAATGAAACGTGTCAATTTACGGAAACCTGTGTTCCGGGACTTGTGGAGCCACGCCGGACATGTTCACAGTTCGGAGTAAGAATAGACAAAGTTCCTCAGTCATTTTTAGCATACGCAAAGCTTCCTCCCCGTAGGCACCCGACAGTAGACCAGGGGGCGCGACGAAGCTTTTTTGGGCCGTTTCAGCATTGTTGGTATCGACTACCAGGGATACCAAGAAAACGAAACTCTCGCTGAACACAGTGACGCGCTGAAATGTCAGTGTACTTTTGGCACGTTTTCAAAGAACGCTTCCTGAGTGCTTACATATTATTCCGTGACCCCTTGCTAACAACTAAAGAAAGAAAATGATATGCACGTGCAAGTCAAGATTTGCTGCGTCTACTAGCTAGGCTGTGTGTTCTGGCGCTACCATAAGATCTCGTAAACTGCATTGCCGGGTGCCTATTTGAGTGGGCCCGCAACTCCACATTCAAAGAGACATGTGATTGGCGAAAAGCGTGAACTCATAAAAGGGAACTATGAAAGTCAACTACATATAACACATGGGCCACGTCTCACTGATGCCGTGACACAGTATGCGAGCACAGAACTGCAAGTGGGGTTCAAGGCCTTGGATGACTGAAGAACTCTGATGATATCACGATGCATTCGTTAACGGCTGCATGAACACGCCTGTGGAACTTGCTGTTGAGCGAGTTGGTGCTGAATCGCGTACATTTTTTATTGCTAAAGCGGAGAATAAAATAACCGTGAGAAAGAGAAGAAGATGACAGTCCACAGGGCAAAGACTCGTGTTATGAAATTTGTTCTTCTCTTTTGTATAGTTTTCTTAGTTGCAACTTGAACTAAAGAAATGTATGTGTGAAAGGTATTTGTTTTTACTTGCAGAAAGTGATGCCATAACCAAAATGCTTGGCGCGCGCAACTTCGAACTTACTCAATGAAACACGCTCACATTCACCCACGCATTCACTCAAGAACAAACCTCACACAGTTGCGCCAAGTATCTTCAACAAGCCTAGCAAGAAGTTCTGATGAAAAAGCGGTGTATTTCTAGATTAAAAGGAGATGAAGGTGAGAAAAAGAGCAGTGGCTTACAGGAACTTTCCCTCGCTGAAAAAAAACAAGCCATATATTTCAAGAAACTTGCATGGATGCACACAAAGCTGATACGTTAATAATGAATCTTCTTGCAACGTTTAAGTAAGACGCAGCGTAGCTCGTCGTGCTCCATCGTGAGCAGTAGAGTCGTATTGAGGCAAGGTGGCGATAAAAAAAGCTCGACAAGATTGAGGCAGTCACGCTCGTATACTTACGGGTCTCTCACAGGTCGCCTGAGCAAAAGAAACGAAACCACCAGAATTATGTTAAAGGGACATATATCTAAAAGGGTTTAGTCAAGCTGGTATGTGCGAGCAAGAACGACGAAACTGGCAAAGACGTCAACTTGAAGGGATGCGGGATGCAATAATAGTTATTAGGACGCGTCACTGTATGAACTGTATTTAGGCACAATTGGCAGTATATTTAGCTACTTTAGGTACCATATTTCGAATTGACGTCTACGAGACAGAAAGAAAGAAGAAGCGCATGCTCTTCTTAATCTGAAAGCGCTGTATGCGTCGTATGTTATGCATGTTGAAAATCTGAAAGCGTCCTGCCTTTTGCACTATTCGATTTTTTCGTATGTGCGTTCGAGAATGTATCGTGCGTAAAGGCATGCGCTATTTCACTAATGGAACGCCAAGCACTTCGCATACGTAGTACAGATCTTATGAATAGAGCAATGCGACTTCATTGTTTCAATGGCTTCCAGATTTCGTTTGATTTTGTTTAACACTGAAATCGAAAAACAAATAATTTCTGCAGTCTTACGAACCAAGACCACGACATGATCACGATGCCATAGCGTACACCGCCCCTCCCCCGAACTTTTTTCGCCATGGCATATACACAGAGAGGGAAAATTGTTTATTTGAAGGAGGTGACCCCTCTGAAATAGTTTATGCTTACTGCTCATGACAGGGGCTGTCATGAGGCATGTCATATAGGGGAGGGCTCTGTATATTTACATCACTCGGGGTACACAAACGTAGTTAAACCCCTCACATCAATCGGGTTCACAAACGTGCCTCTGACTCTTATAACGCCGTTAGCATTTCGCCTCCGCTGAAATGTGAGCACCGCGGCCGGTTTCAAACGGGCAAGGTTTGAGAGTGGGATAGTTGGTAATCAATCTTAGACAACCGGCAAAACAATGGACAATAAAGCGATGTCTTTGTTGTTTTTATTATCTTTTGTATGGTCTGCGCTGGTTCTAAAATAGACATATCTGCGACTGAGCAACGCAACACCGCTCGTAGTGGCTATACAAAAATGTATTCGGACACTTATTCGTTAGTTTTACAATGTACATCGAAACTTAACACTTCGATGTACTAGGGTTCTGAGGATAGTAATATTGAAGACCGCGAATAGAAAACTCGTCGAATGATGCCCAACAACAAATCGAATGCTTGTCACATATTTAAGAGTCAGAAGGGCCAGAGTATGAATTGGGCAGAGTCGTGTGCATTGTGCAGGCTCACACTTCCTTTCTTTCACCATGTATATATTTGGTGGTGTAGTTAATTACATGAACTACATGTCGATGGCACCCCGCCTCGCCATTCATCGACTGACAATTCAGGACTTAATACGGTAACATCATTTGGAGACGTCATAGCACTTTTCAAATTGAAGCGGCTCCACAAGTTCCGACCTTGGCACCCGGCCTCACTAAGACTGGCGAGCAGGAAATCGCGAATACTACTAATCAGAAAAAACACCAATACTTAGTGGGAAGCTGGAAACTTGCTAATACGACTTTTGCGAAACCCATGAACAACTTTCTCAGCGAAAATTTTTGCCCAGCTTTGTTGGTTCAAAGTTAGCTACCTATAGTGACCTAATCTAATAATCAATGAGAACACAAAAAATAGTCTGCCGTGTAGTCCATGCAATAGTAAGAAACGCAGTTGGTCGCGTCTTCATCAAGAGCCTTCGCATATTTTAAACGCGAATACATTTCTTAGTCAGGCTATGTCAGGCATTCGGCGTTGTCCAAGGCGTCTGCGCGCTGGCAGGTGTTATCTCTTCGCTCTCACTCCATCTCCCATAGCAACAGCTGCAGGCTCGAGCGCTTATCCTTGCCCCTAGCAACCAGAGCATGTGTTGCGGGAGAGTGTAGGAGAAGGTAGATGCAGTGCTTCGCCGCTCCTCTCCCTGTTCGCTCTCTCTCCTCGCTCGAGCGCTATGTGCACCAATTTGCGAAAAGCAGGCGTCGCGAACCAAGCGACACCCCGACAGCGCTCGAGCTCTACCTGCACCACTCTGTGCGTTGCAGGTGTCGCGAACCAAGCGACACCCCGACAGCGCTCGAGTGCTACGTGCACCACTCTGTGCGTTGCAGGTGTCGCGAACCAAGCGACACTCCGACAGCGCTCGAGTGCTACGTGCACCACTCTGTGCATTGCAGGCGTCGCGAACCAAGCGACACGCAGAGAACGCTCGAGTGCTACGCACACCACTCTGCAATGCAGGCGTCGCGAATCAAGCTACACCCCGACAGCGCTCGAGTGCTACGTGCACCACTCTGTGCATTGCAGGCGTCGTGAACCAAGCGACACCCCGACAGTGCTCGAGTGCTACACGCACCACTCTGTGCGTTGCAGGTGTCGCGAACCAAGCGACACTCCGACAGCGCTCGAGTGCTACGTGCACCACTCTGTGCATTGCAGGCGTCGCGAACCAAGCGACACGCCGACAACGCTCGAGTGCTACGCACACCACTCTGCAATGCAGGCGTCGCGAACCAAGCTACACCCCGACAGCGCTCGAGTGCTACGTGCACCACTCTGCATTGCAGGCGTCGCAAACCAAGTGACACGCCGACAACGCTCGAGTGTTATGCGCACCACTCTGCAATGCAGGCGTCGCGAACCAAGCGACACCCCGACAGTGCTCGAGTGCTACGCACACCACTCTGTGCATTGCAGGCGTCACGAACCAAGCGACACCCCGACAGCGCTTGAGTGCTACACGCACCACTCTGTGCGTTGCAGGTGTCGCGAACCAAGCGACACTCCGACAGCGCTCGAGTGCTACGTGCACCACTCTGTGCATTGCAGGCGTCGTGAACCAAGCGACACCCCGACAGTGCTCGAGTGCTACGCACACCACTCTGTGCATTGCAGGCGTCGCGAACCAAGCGACACCCCGACAGCGCTCTAGTGCTACGCGCACCACTCTGTGCATTGCAGGCATCGCGAACCAAGCGACACCCCGACAGCGCTCGAGTGCTACACGCACCACTCTGTGCATTGCAGGTGTCGCGAACCAAGCGACACCCCGACAGTGCTCGAGTGCTATGCACACCACTCTGTGCATTGCAGGCGTCGCGAACCAAGCGACACCCCGACAGCGCTCGAGTGCTACGCACACCACTCTGTGCATTGCAGGCGTCGCGAACCAAGACACACCCCGACAGCGCTCGAGTGCTACACGCACCACTCTGTGCATTGCAGGTGTCGCGAACCAAGCGACACCCCGACAGCGCTCGAGTGCTACACGCACCACTCTGTGCATTGCAGGTGTCGCGAACCAAGCGACACCCCGACAGCGCTCGAGTGCTACGCACACCACTCTGTGCATTCCAGGCGTCGCAAACCAAGCGACACCCCGACAGTGCTCGAGTGCGTTGCAGGCGTTGCAGGCACACCACTCTGTGCATTGCAGGCGTCGCGAACCAAGACACATCCCGACACCGTTCGAGTGCTACGCACACCATTCTGTGCATTGCAGGCGTCGTGAACCAAGTGACACCCCGACAGCACTCGAGTGCTACTCTGTGCATTGCAGGCTTCGCGAACCAAGCGACACCGCGACAGCGCTCGAGTGCTACGCGCACCACTCTGTGCATTCCACGCGTCGCGAACTAAGCGACACCCCGACAGTGCTCGAGTGCTACGCACACCACTTTGTACATTGCAGGCGTCGCGAACCAAGCGACACGCCGACAGCGCTCGAGTACTACGCGCACCACTCTGTGCATTGGAGGCTTCGCGAACTAAGCGACACGTCGACAGCGCTCGAGTGCTACGCGCACCACTCTGTGCATTGCAGGCGTCGCGAACCAAGCGACACCCCGACAGCGCTCGAGCGCTACGCGCACCACTCTGTGTATTGCAGGCTTCGCGAACCAAGCGACACCCCGACAGCGCTCGAGTACTACGCGCACCACTCTATGCATTGCAGGCTTCGCGAACCAAGCGACACGCCGACAGCGCTCGAGTGCTACGCGCACCACTCTGTGCATTGCAGGCTTCGCGAACCAAGCGACACGCCGACAGCGCTCGAGTGCTACGCGCACCACTCTGTGCACTCTAGGTGTCGCGAACCAAGCGACACCCCGACAGCGCTCGAGTGCTACGCGCACCACTCTGTGCATTGCAGGCGTCACGAACCAAGCGACAGGCTGACAGCGCTCGAGTGCTACGAGCACCACTCTGTGCATTCCAGGCGTCGCGAACCGAGCGACACGCCGACAGCGCTCGAGTGCTACGCGCACCACTCTGTGCATTGCAGGCTTCGCGAACCAAGTGACACCCCGACAGCGCTCGAGTGCTACGCGCACCACTCTGAGCATTGCAGGCGTCGCGAACCAAGCGACACGCCGACAGCGCTTGAGTGCTACGCGCACCACTCTTTGCATTGCAGGCGTCGCGAACCAAGCGACACGCCGACAGCGCTCGAGTGCTACGCGCACCACTCTGTGCATTGCAGGTGCCACGAACCAAGCGACACGCCGACAGTGCTCGAGTGCTACGCGCACCACTCTGTGCATTCCAGGCGTCGCGAACCAAGTGACACCCCGACAGCACTCGAGTGCTACGCGCACCACTCTGTGCATTGCAGGCGTCGCGAACCAAGCGACACGCCGACAGCGCTCGAGTACTACATGCACCACTCTGTGCATTGCAGGCTTCGCGAACCAAGCGACACGCCGACACCGCTCGAGTGCTACGCGCACCACTCTGTGCATTGCAGGCTTCGCGAACCAAGCGACACGCCGACAGCGCTCGAGTGCTACGTGCACACTCTGTGCATTGCAGGTGTCGCGAACCGAGTTCATGGTATATAGCTCGAGTTCATGGTATATACTAGTTCACTGTATTCATGGCACTGCGGCCCAACGCTCGCTAAACCTTTCTAAAACCAAGAGGGTTACGCCCGGCGAGTATAACGTAGCAACCTTTTCCTCTCAGATAGTGCTCAATGTACATGCCAATGGCTGCTAATGGGGATCGCAACATGCGCATTAACTAAAAGCCGAATGCTCCTGTCTCTCATTCCCACTTGACAGCCATTGGCATGCAGATTGAGCACTATCGTTATTTTTCGACAATGCACAGAAGAAATCTCTCACCGGCACCACCTTGGAGGTCAAAATGTTATACTCGTTACACAGTACACGGCTACGAGGGACGAAAGGGTGCCGCTATAAAGAGTTTCGCCTCTAAAAGTGATGAGCTTGCCTTTGACAGACAGCACAGTGTGTTATTGCAAACGTTTTGATAACGCGAGTATTGACTGCGTTCGTCCTGTGAAATAATCATGTTATGTTTAAAGAATACGGCTATCCTCGCGGCATTTTGCTCAAGTGCATGCAGCCCAGAATCAGTAGACGGCTGATTTCATATAGCTTGAATGAAAATAAAAAAATTACCCCATTTTCCACTAAAGCTGCATACACACGACGCACCAAACAGCGATTCGAGCCTGCGGATTGTGTTGTTACTCCTACTTTTCGGGTTTTCCTCTCCCGATCTTCTTGGCGGCCTTTCCGGACGGTTTGCGGCTTGCGATTGTTCGGATACGCGCTGTTAAGACAGAGTCAATTACTTGTTTTTTTCCTTTCTTCTCTCTTAATTCTTCCCTTAGCTATACTCTAATTCTACTACCCATCCCCGTGCCGACCTGTTGAAATGTCATCGTAATGATAGACAGTTACAGGCGGCACTTTTCTCTTCCTTTCTTTTACACAGTCACATAGTAGTAGGATTCTGTACTACGTCACCATACGTCAGCCGTTCCCGCGTTCCCGCTTTGGTTTGCGCGAACCGATACGTGAAACAACCTCGGGGAGCAATCATAGGGGAGCGATGCCGAAATACTCCCTTGTCATGTGAACTCACCCCTGTTGTGTGAATGCTGACTGTGGAGGGATCCGAATTATGTCACATGTCACGTGACTGATCCATCAACAGTCACGTCCGTTGTGTTAATACAGCTTTAAGGAAACCATGTGTAGATACAAAGCAGTGGGCGCTAACGCTTACACTTGCGTTGAAGCTGGCGTTCATTGCAGCGTCGCACAAGAGAAAAACAGGAAGTCGCTAAGAACGCGGTGATGGACCGTTGTTTTCTATAGAAACATGCCTATTGCTGCTAAAGGGCAATGAGAGACAGAAGACTCCGACCCGAAACAGAGATCCGCAGTCGGCTTTTAGTTAACGCACACGCTGAGAATTTTTACCGTTTGACAACGGACAGGAGAAATCTACCACCGGCAGGAGAAATCTACCACCGGCACTATACTTGGAGGTGCTTTGATCCAGTGCCTATATATAGAGTAGGACCAGTGAACGGCTGTGCAGCGTGAGCAGTAAGCATCTAAAGCCGTGGGTCTGTTCCTCCTAACTCGTCGTTAGTACGTGACCACCTAGTTTCATGACTCACCCAGCAGGTGCGAACGGACAGACAGACAGACAGACAGACAGACAGACAGACAGACAGACAGACAGACAGACAGACAGACAGACAGGTGGACAGACAGGTGGACGGATGAACCAACAGATGGATGGATGAACAAACAGACAGACACACGGACGGACGGACAGATGGACACAAGTGGGTAGACAGACTGAGGCAGACGGATGGACAATTCATGGTTTACCGATAGAACCCTCCGAATCTTCGCCCCACTCATCATCATTCACCGGGTAGATAGCTGAGATTTTTTTCAATGAAGACACTGCCTAGCAGACGCTGCCTGTTTTGGCGTTGTTAAGCGAGAGAGGGGGGAGTGCAGGAGAGAAGAGGAGGAAAGGAAGCGCACGCGCGAAAGAGCCCTCACACCCTAGGTGTAAGATAGAAACGCCGCACACTGGATTGAACTCGACCATAGGATGCTTCGCATCTAAAATATAGGCGCAGCGTGTCTTCTGCACGCAAGCAATATCGCTTCTCGTTACATTACTAGAAGATTAAAGTTGTGACAGACCTCTCGTGGTGAAAATATGCAATTATCACAGCGACTTTTCGAAAGCTTTGCATACTGCATACTTCAGAGCTAGGTTTTTGGAACGCTGTCGTTTACCTTACAAGTCAATGACTTGGTGCAAAGAAAACATTATTCAGATATGTACCCTTAGAGACGGAGGCAAGTGTGGTTTCATTGGCTTACAACAACAGTGAGTGTGTTCTGCGAGTGCACGAGGGTGTTCCTGATTTTCCATGTTCGTCCGAGGGCAAATACTCATTTCAACGGTAAATTGAAAACAAAAACGCGACTTTAGTGTGTTCATAGTATTGAGCTAACGTTTCGATGCTCAGCGCACAATTGCACATACATAAACGATATTTCTTCAAACGAGATTGTAAGCAGTGAGCAAATTTCAAGTTCATCTACTGTAGCACCTCCGTCAGCGACTATAGTGTGGCGTTACGGAAACATTCATAGGTTTGTCCAACTGTCAAATCACTAAAGAGTACAAAGCCACCATGTATACGCTGGTTTATCATTCTGATTTTCAGCAAGGAGCTTTCTCTTTCTCTCTTTCTCTAGCGTAATAAACTTTATGAAGCACTAGAAGAATCGAGGCTTGGAGAATGTGGTGCTGCCTGTCACGATTGCCTCTGCTATTTAATGTAAAACTTGCGGAAGAACAAACGAGAATATATTATAAAAAGTGAAGCAGAGTATGTACTAACCTCCACCTATACTGGCCAGTGGGTGCTTTCATGCCGCTGTAGTAAAAAACAGAAAAACAATTTTTTCACGTGATAGTTCAAAAGGACAAGAGTTTAACTTAAAGATAGTGCGGTAATTTGGGAAAACATTCAGAATAACCAGTTCAATTTTTTGAGACAATAGACACAGGTGTTCTCAAACGAGAAATTCGTCACGACAACTTCGAGCCAGAGCAGCCCGGAGTTATTCGTTCAAGTGTCTGGCAGCTTCATTCATGAATGCGAACAGCACGTGCTGAACAAAATTCGATCTTGGCTGATAGCAATAGCGTAAAGAGGACAGGATACAAAAACTTTGTAAATAGTCTTTGCGTCTGGTTTATATACGCCTTATAGACGCTACTGCTGGAACTGCCTTACACGCTTCCTTACTTAGTGTACTTGAACCAAGTGGCCAGAGTGAAGGATCGTGATTATGCAAAGGTCCTAGAAGTGACCGCTACAAGTATTTTGACAAATGTTCCACATGAAGAGACCCACCTTGGTGCGTAGCTCACGCTAAATCCGGAAGACTTGTCATCCGGCGGACTTTCTCTGGAAAAGACAACGGAACAGCGCCACCGTTAACCGGTGTGCATACACA
This sequence comes from Rhipicephalus annulatus, assembly GCA_013436015.1. Classification (NCBI taxonomy): domain Eukaryota; kingdom Metazoa; phylum Arthropoda; class Arachnida; order Ixodida; family Ixodidae; genus Rhipicephalus; species Rhipicephalus annulatus. Next base: position 516,579 of record WOVY01013673.1, read on the forward strand.
GGCTATCTTGCGTTTTGCTAAGCGTCAGCACGAGCTAGTGTGAACTCCTTTATGTGGTCGAGAAGCGTATATTAAGTGGAAGGTCTAGTTAGCAAGACATTTTGAAAACTTCAACTGCGTTAGAGACGAGACATCAGTATAGAAGAATAAAGGGCGAACGCAGACCCACAGATTTATTGAAATCACGTAAACTGGCCTTCTGCAACAATGCGCGTGCACAATGACAATCACGACCACGCAACGAAAGTGCACTACCCCCGCGAGACTCCTATCTACATAAGAAAAAGCCCTCTTTTCTGGAAAGATGCACCGATCTGCCGCTGATACCACTTGCCGCTGACAGCCAATGTCTCGCTGACCGCCAATGTCTAGCCATCCTGGAAGCTTCCAGAAGTTCACGTGCCCTTTGGCTCTTAGTTCTCCCTAGCACGTTAGTACTGTACTTAATACGGCCTTGCACTTTTGCGCACATGTGCCACAATGAACAGACAGGTACTTCCCACTGTCATCTTCCAGTGAATTAGAACGCATTATTAAGCGCTCGTTCATGAATCTCCCGGTCGGCCCCACATAAACCATTCCATGGGTCTTCACGTGGCACTCATAAATTATGAAACTTCATTCGACTAGATAGAGGCACCAGCAGTTCCGGAGGCATAGGGTCGGCAAAGAGAACTTGAAGCATGCGTGGATACCATATTGAACGTCCACAGAGTTCCGCACCTGTCCTACTCCTTCCCCCCAAAAGTAGGAAAATAGCGATCGAGGAAAGCGTTTTGACCACGGAATTCGATCTATTCATTGTTAGTGACTGCACTTTCAGCCTTTTCAAACGCTGCCATTGAATCGTCTGTAAATGTGTCAAGTCGGCGCAACTTTATTTTAGGACATTAGATATATTAAAATTTTGCCTTAAAGAAAATGAAATGAAATGAAAATATTGCAACAAAAATAATGTCATGATGCGTTAATTTATGTGTGTTACAGTAATTACTTCTAAATGATTTCTAAATAATTATATACTTATTCTCAAATCACTCATGCTCTATATTTGCCCTAAAAGAATGAAACCTCAGGCCAAGAGCACAGTGTAAATTATTTTTTGCTTAAGTTCATTTCTAGCGAAGGAAAATTATACCTTTGACGTGGCTGGCGGGAAACTGAACGTGAAACGACTCGTCGAAAGTGGCAATGCTTTCAGGTAAAGGAATATACTAAACGGTACTTTGCAAAATAAAGTAACTGATGACACACTTTCTACGCAGGAGTTCAATTCACCCAAGCCTCAATGTACGTTGCTTTTTTTAAGCCCCTAGTCGATACAAGCAGCTAAAACGAGTGGTGCGCACGATTAGGTATCTAGCATCTTACATGCTTTGGGGGAGAAACAACGCGGTTAGATATTGGCAAGACTTAGTGTAGAGATTAGTGGAAAAAAACCTCAGCAGCTTAAGGTTTTCGGGCAACATCGTGCTTTGCAGCAGTAACGGCGACGAACTAACTGCCGAACAAATGATTGACATAGTCAGGGTCGCTTCATCTCCCTGCTCTGGAAGTGCACTAAACTCGTGACGTTGCAGTTTGCTTGTAGCATTGAAATTTACCTAAGCATGTCCAATAATGAAGGTGACTTTTCTTTCGGTGGAGTGCTCCAGATACTGCATGTGGCAAATGCTAGTGATCGACCAATATTTCTAAACGGTGCCTAAGCACTTAGTCAGCGCAGGCTCTTTGAGCGCCGCCACAGTTCTCTCTGGGCTGTTCTTAACATGCGTGAAGCCCGAAAATGCACTACCGAGGCTGTGACGTTGGCTTTTGTACTCCCGTCCAACGGCCCTAAAAGGACGGGATCCTCCTCTCCTATAAAAATGCCTACAGTTAAAAAGTTTTTAAAGAAAGATGAATGCCCCGACCGATTAAGTGCTTCTATACCAGCCCATGCGGACATGCCTGTGAACTTACACGGACTCCTCGACTTCGATGCCTTCGTACATGTAGTCATCCATTCTCATGAGGTACTTGGAAAGCTTCAGGCCAACGGCGATCTGGGTGGTGAACATGCCACAAACGAGCCACACCGAGAACCAGATGCCGTTCTGGAAGGATGAATGGACGTCGCCAATGAAAAAACGCACTGGTCAAAAAATTTTACTAGTAGCCGCCAGCGTATGCATTCCGTGAGTGACAGTTACGCGTCAGTAAATAACGTAAACGTTGAACATCATAAGCAGCTGGTTAGTCGTACCAGTCTGCCGATACAAAATTGCTGCAATCTATGAAGTGAATGATGGTGGAGCTCCATCATCATTTGAAGTGAATGATGATGGAGCTCTATCATCATTCACTTCATAGATTCCCTTCAACGTAGAAGTTATGGGTCTTAAGACTATAACGTATAGGCGTTATATATTCACTTCAACGTAGACCTTATGGTCCTAAGGCCCATAACGTCAACGTTGTCGTCGCCAACTAGTGTAGAAGACAGATGAATGGATGAGTGCACGGACGGACGGACAGACGAACGGTCTGTTTTGAACCTATATGAGCACTACAAACGCTTTACGTACGATATATGTCACACCTGTGCCTCTGTGCGGCGGGACGCTACGACAAATGTACCAACGAACATCGTGGGAGCCTAAGGAGCTTCGCTTCTAAATAGAGTAGCTAAAGCGACTTTTGTGGAAGCGTTTGCATGCGTTTAGGATAACTCTGCCTCCCGACGGGAACATGGATGAGGTTTGGTGCTCGCCGATGCAAGCGAAGTTTCCCAACTGAATGTCCCCGTGCTCTTCCAATCATACGTTTTACCGCTTCCCGCGCTGTCGCAATTTGCGTGCGTCGTTACTGCCGCGTATTCACACCATAGGTCGGCAAAACTTGTGGAGCTCACTCAAACTCACTCATGAAATAAATTTCGAGCTTTGGACTCACTCGGACTCAGACTCACGAAAATTTTTCTGAGCCGGACTTACTCGGACTGAATCCTACGAAATTTCTTCTTCGGCTGGACTAACTCTGACTCTTACAGCCTTTTGTTTTAGATGCGGAAGCATCTTATACTCGCGCCTTGTAGTGCGCCGCCCACGCCGTCCGCACCGCTTCTCGAACATTCGACAGCTGACGCGCGCGCATGCGCCGTCGCGCCGTCGCCCACTATCTGTGCCGCGCGCGCTTCTCCTTCGAGAACATTCGACAGCTGACAGCGCATGCGCTGTCGCGCCGTCGCCATCTGTGCCGCGCGCGCGCTTCTCCTTCGAGAACATTCGACAGCTGACAGTGCATGCGCTGTCGCGCTGTATATATACTCAAGGTCGGCGCTCGCTCGCTCAGTTGCCGCTCGTCCGTTGGTTTGTGCGGCGCGTCGACGTCCGAAGTCGCCGTGCAATGAATGCCAACGAATCCACAAACACAATGATCGACGTCCCTTCGACCAGCGCCGCCCTTTCGCATACGTGTGTACGTGTTCACTCATCTAACACCCCCTCCTACAACCACGTTAACCAATTTAGCCATCGACCCAAGTAAGTCGCAATTTAACACCCCATTTCACAACCACGTTAACCAATTTAGCCATTGACCCAAGTAAGTCGCACTTTAACACCCCGTTAACCAATTATATGCTCCGCATCCTCCTCAGTGTTCCCCCGAGGGAAGCTGCGAGCAATTTTTTTTGCTTCGTTTTTTTTCTTCTTATTTTCAGGAAATTAAATAAATAAACGTCAACCACACAAGCACGAAAATATTATTGACCCGGACTCACTCAGACTCATGGATCGATCTGAGTTTGAGTGAGTCCGAGCGAGTCAACTCACGATTGAGATCGCCGACCTACGATTCACACTTGATCCACTTGAAACGAAGCATCTCTGAAAACGAAGTCAATTGCGCTTCTTTATAGGATTCGTTTGAGATTTTATAGTTTTATCTGCTAAGAATATTCTTGGAGTAACTCCGTGAAAATACTTTACACGTTCGCTGCGGGCTAAATCCTTTCGAGAAGTATTTGGGTTACCATCCCCTCACCATGCATAACAAGGTACCGTCACAGAAGGCTTCGAGGCACTGTATATAGAACTGGCGGATGGGCTTGCAGTCACCAAGATTTGTGAAAACCTGCAGAATTAAGAGAGAAACAAGAACGAAGATTTTAGAATCAAATGCTGCGGGCAATGCATGCAAGAAAACAAAAAAAAAACGGAACGTTATTGCAAACCAGGAAAAAACAAACGCAGGCCGGAGCACTTTGTAATTGTCGTGCGGGTCTTCTTCGAATTGGAGGAACGGCGTTAGCGTGACGCAGCTGCTAACGAACAGGCTCAAACAGCAGGACTAAAGAGCTTTTGGTAGCTTGTGATAACTCCTGGCAATACACGGCGAGATGTATCGAGGCTTGGCGAGAACGCGAGTTAGAATCTAGGATACCTTCCGCTGACAAAAGTACCTTCAGTAAGCAGCCAGATCCTTGCGTTTGAAAGGCACGGATTTACAATACCGAGTAATGGGGAAGTGTGCATAACCGAAGTGTGATGTGCTGTACAGACTTGCGGTACAAAAATATAGTGATGATCTTACCGCTGTGGTGATTCTCTTGAGATTGCTCAACTGCGAAACGATGGCGGCTTTCGTGTACTCCAGGTACTCCTTCACGGTGAGGATGAGAGAGAGAGAGAGAATGCAATCGAAGCATGAGGGCCACGTTGGCTGAATGACCACTGATACATATTGCTATAAAATTCCCCTTTGACCTACAGTTCCTTCATTATTTGGGTATAGCTGGGATCGTTTGCTTAAAACACGGGGTGGAAATGGGTCTTTTCCGGGTCTGATCGATTGATATGGGGGTTTAACGTGCCAAAAGCACCATATAATTTTGAGAGACGCCGTAGTGGAGTGCTTCGGAACATTTTACCTCCAGGGGTTTTTTGACGTGCATTCAAATCTGAGCGCACGGGCCTACACCATTTCCGCATGCATCGGAAATGCAGCTGCCACAGCCGGAATTCGATCCCGCTACCTGCGAGTCAGCAACCGAGTACCTTAGCCACTAGAGCACCGCGGCGGGGCGTTTTCTGGGTCCGAACAGTAAACTTCGCGAAAAGTAAGCTTGAGGAAACTGGCCTCCGTAATGGTCCTCCGCGCACCGGTAGGCAACCTTGGAGGCCTGTATTCGTGCCTTTCTTTAAGGAAAACATTCGCTAGTTTGTGACACTAGACGTCGCTTGGTCCGCGCCTTTCGTTGCGATTTGGTCGCCAAAGATCATGGCACATGCCTCGTTCACACCTACGCGCATGCGCAGGCTATATCTGCCCGGGAAAGACCCATCACGTGTAGCCGTGAAGAAGGCTGTATGTACTCGAGAAAAGACTCATCACGTGTAGGCGTGAAGGCTGTATCTACCCGGGAAAAGGCCGAATACGTGTTGGCGTGAAGAAGGCTGTATCTACCCGGGAAAGGCCCATTACGTGCAGGCGTGAAGGCTGTATCTACACGGAAAAAGGCCTATCACGTGTAGGCGTAAAGAAGGCCGTATCTATCCGGGAAAGGCCCATTACGTGTAGGCGTGAAAAAATCTATATCTAATCGGGAAAAGGCCCATTACGTGTAGGCGTGAAGAAGGCTATAGTTTCGCTTTTGTTTCTCGGGAGGTTTGTTGTTTAGCACGGCGTCACGACACATCACTTGTTCACGGGGAACATTCCTTTAAGAATTTGTCTATGGAGACAGTTGGTTCTTGAAATGAGTGTATGCAGATGTGTGTGGCGGAACACTAAAACACCAAAACGCAACCGGTGCCATAGTTTCCGTGTACTCTGGTTCACGCGTGACGTAATGATACCGTAGGTCACGCGGGAGCGGCCGTTTGACAGGTTACGATACTCTCTCGGGCAGGTTGGTTGGCGGTCACGTGTTCTACACCGCGTAGCGTAACGAGTGGTAGTGCGTAACGTGCATTTATACCGAGAAAGCCGGAAGGAGTAGCATAAGCGTGACGATGGGTGCAATCAGCGTCGCGAACTTTTGCGTTCATGGACCAACCTTTACAACGTGATGTCATTCACACGAAGACTTCTTTTGAACAAAATTGAAAGAGATTCTTGCTATAGTACTTACAAAGAACTACTGCTAACACTATGTCTTCACAGCATTTAGGAAGAGTTTTGACTTCGAGGACTATCATGTAAGCGATACAATGAAAGAATCAATGAGAAAAAAATCTTAAAGGCGTGAACTTTTATCTAAGCAGCGAGGGTGACAGCCATAAACTTTTATTCTTATTTGCGCACCAACTGCCTGAGAGAGCCAGATACAATGTTTCAAAAGCTATTTATGATTCATTTAGTTCGTGAGAGCGCATGCATCACAGAAATATGCATTTATGTGGGACACTTATGTCGCCTATCTTCCTCCTGCAGTAACCTGCTAAGCATATACGTTAGGGCTCTGTTTAGCTGAAGTGCAGCCACTATCACTCATTAGACGATGCTGCGCGGAGTGCCTCAAGTTGCTACAAAATCTCGTCATGCTCTGAAAGATCTTAAAAAAGGAGAGAGAAACTTAGAAGAAAGGCAGGGAGGTTAACCAAGCTGTGGCTCGATCACGGCTTGACTGACATAGTGTTGTAACTCGTTCCTTTCGTTCGTGGCGCATTGCGTTCGCTCACTGTGTGCGTCTGCACCGACAAAAACCATGCAAGAATGGCACGCTTCACTCACCTTGTTCATAGACGCTTGTAATGATTTTCTATACGCATCGTCGCTCGCAAGAACCGTAAAGCCTTCCCGCCACCTTGCGGACACATTCTTCAGTTATGCAAAGGCAAAATCAAGCGAGGAGCATGTAAGAAAATGTTGATATAATAGTTTCGAATGTTATGTGCAAAGTGTCGCTGTATGCTAGACATGTCTAACTTTAAAGAAAACAAGAATACAATTTAACATTCAAAGAACAAAACCAATCTTCGTGTCATGTAGCGGCAGGAAAGAGCATGAAGTCAGCGGGTTAAAATGAATTCTTAGTTGGAGCCGACAGGAGTTTATTTTATGGAAAATAGAAGTATCTAAATAGTGTGTAAATACTTTGATGAATCATGAGCGGCACCTCAACTAAGAGCGTCACAATGCTATCCTTACCAAGGCTTTAACTCGAAATACCTCATCAAATGCGAATAGTGGGCAATGCAAAAAGTCGTGATCACGTTAAGCGTGTGATGTCGTCCTAACCGTCGTCCAAGATATTGGATTTCGCGATATCACCATTACGTCGTGATGCAGCCTAACAGCGTGACGTCCCGTGACGCGTCGTTGCATGACGTCATCGCTTGCTCAAAGATAGACCGATCGTGATGTCAGTGTACAGCCATGTGAGGTGGACAAAGATTTCGAAGGGAGGCCTGAGGATCATTAACGTCAATTGATTGCTGCCTCAGGTAAATGCAGGAGAGACGTTGGCAGTTTTCTAAAAGCAATCGCCGAAAGTAGACAAATCCAGGCAGCGGATTGTCACAAATTTGGCATATCAGCTTCGCTATGGCTCAGGCTCGGCCGGAGCAGTGGGTGTGCTGATGAATATTACGCACAGCGGCCTCCGTTAGTATTTATATTGTGGGAATGTCATTGAGAATATTTCTTTACATGAACTGAAGGTCTAGATTAGTAAAGGTAACGCCTGCGGTTTTATTTGCCGTAACTTCGAAAATATTGCAGGGCAAGACGTAATGGGGGTCGGCAATGATCTGGACACCCGGGGCCTCATTACATGGTGTCTTACAGCCCTCTTTGATAGCAAATTTTTTAGCAAGTACGACACCACTGCGGCAAGTCTACAAGAACGTGAATTTGCTGACTTTGGATACAGTGGGTTGTAGGGGCGTCTCTCGGAAAATGTTTATGAGTGTGAGAAATGACATCGTGGTTGGAACCTCACCTTGGCGTCATCGGTAGACCTGATGGAACCAGTGACCTAGCGTAAGGAAAAGAAGGTATTTGCTCTTTCAGACATCGTCCTTGCAATACACACCTGCCTCCCTTTCGATGGGGCAACTTTCCCTGTTGCTTACTAATGTCACAGTGGTCTTTACTACCAGAGGCTTATCTAAGCCTCATATCAAAACAGCCGTGGTTAGGTGAATGAGGCGGAGCTTTCGCACTACAGTTTTCGCATCAAAATTATTATCACGCAGTGACTGTTCTTCTACGAAGACAGGTAAATACGCTGGGCAGCGGTCACTGGTGCATCTTATCTGGAACATAGCAGATCATTTTTGCCAGCGGGAGGTGTTGTCAAGCAAGTTTGTGGTACCAGTTTGTTTTTTTACTTCGAGATATCGATATCGTTATAGTATAACCCCTTGTAAAGTTTCACCCACATGCCACTACAGGTCTATGATTGCCCCCAAAAAATTATCACGTTAAAGAATGCGCAAAGCTAGGTCAAAAGTTTGGATGCATTATGTAGAATACGTTTAGTTCAAATTATACAGGAGGGGGCTCAGTCTCACGCACGCATCGTACGTAGTCTTAGCTCAATTCTAATTAACTTCTCTTCTATTATTGTATTCTATTATTCTGTTAAACTAAGGCGTGCGACAGATCTGTAACTCCTCGGGTACTTGAAGTATGTTGAAAATTGGGTAGGAAATAAACTACTCTAATGAACCCATTCGATTATTACTTGGAAAAGTGTTGCAGGGCTCCTTTAAAGGGAAACGAAAGGCAAATATTGCGTCGATTTTGATTGCTGCAATAGCGGTCCAAAAACCTCGTAGTGCTCCTTTCGTGCCAGGGTTGTGCTTATTCTGAAATAAAATCCCGTTTTAGAGGTCGGCATCGCGTTAGCGCACTTCAAATTACCCGCTTTAAGCAGAACCTGTCACGTCACTGTTGCTGTGCACAACGTTGCTCTGCTTTAATGCGCGGCTGCCGACGCTATAGTACCAGCAGAGGGATAGGAGTGGGAGCCTCAGCAGCAACCATTGAACAATTTTTAGCCATGGCCTTCAAAATTGCGGGCGTGCTTGTTTCGACTGGGCCCTGCTAGATGACACGACCTGTCCTGTTTGACCAGGCGAAAATTGAACTTTTTAAGCACTCGTACCGTTTCCCATAGTAACGTTCGGCTGTTTTTTTTTCATGAATCAAGCAGAAACGAACAGGCATCATTTTATTACGTCTCCTAATGCACGAAAGGTTATTTAACTAGTGCAGCTAGTTCAATTCCTAATCATTAATTGTAGGTGGTAAGTCTGACGTCATTGGGATCGTTTTGCGAATGTCCTACTCGTGGCGCACGTGTCCTCGTAAATTTACAATAATTTCTCAGTAAGTGGGGCACTGGTGTGATGATATTGTCGTTTTAGACGTTGTCACGGATTGAGCTTTCACTCTGTCTTAAATCGTTGACGTTAGTTTAGGGGTATAGAAAATATCATGCCCCCACTCACAGCGGTCGATGCCGTCCTTGGGCTCAACGCGTCCAATGCGTTTTTCGCGTCGCTCAGCTTGACGGTGAGACCACTGGGCAGAGTAAGGCTGCTGGGCAGCGACAGGGCCTTGTTTTCTTCCAGTAGCCTCAGGTACATGGGATAGCCCTGTAAATCGACGAGTTGGCAACAGTGTTAGCAGTGAGTTACATAGGTATTCATTTTAGACCAGGGGCCAATGAACGGTGCGTCCAACTTCATATTGCTGCGTGTCACCGCGTGACATCTTGACACCATTTTAGAGAGTGCGAAAGAAAGAGTTAGAGTGCCCTGGTATTCGATAATATGTCTAATGTAATGCGCGAGGCACGAAGGAACCAGAACAACAAACGACAAAACTGGTGCCAACTAATAACCGATTTATTGAAAGGACGTTCGCATTCTAGGTAGCTTCAAGCGAATACGCAAGTCGCATAGATGATAGTCGTTACAGAATGATATATACGACAACCAGTGATCAGAACTTGTCTAAAAAGTGCAAGTCGCTGCGATAATTACTGAAAGACGTCATCTTTATATATATTAGTCCATGCACCAACTAGCCCAAGAACGCGTCTTAGTATTCTATATTGTGGCACATTCACTTCGTCGGCTTACAAAAAATTAATGAATGAACAATTTCATTGAGGTTGAATGAACTTTTCCTTCGGTCCCCTTTTATGCATACCCAATTATTGTTATGTTCGAAATAAGTAATTAGGATGGTTACACTCGTTCACATCTTCTGCGATAATCCGAATAGGGAAGCAGAACGCTATGTTCAACACCAGACCCGGCGTGGAGTACTATAAGACCTGCGCAATTTTCGGCCTAAGCTCTTGTTTTCAGGAGCCGTCGATGATGAACTCACGTGCGTTTTCAAAGTCATTGAAGCAATAGTGACGTCCGGATTCGTTGACAAGTTGACCAGCGGTGTTGTATTGTTGCATTTTCTGAGAGGAAAAAAGAATATTTTGACATTACTTAGGCACGGTGTTTGGAAAGTTTTGAAACTCATGTTTGGAGCAACGCATCTAGCGCGATGTGAAAAATAAATAAATAAAAGTATCTGTATCCAACGCGACAATTTGGAAAAAAAAACACTGCATCTAACACTAAAAGTCAATTTTTAACAAAGCTGAGTTGTTTAGTTGTATGGACCACTTTTGGTGTATTAGGAAAAAATACGTTCAATTACGCCAATATTTTTTCATGGCAGATACGTCGTGGCGTTCAGATGAATACACGTGGTCATCAGAGAGGTTCACAAACGGCAATCAACTGGTGTAATGATACTTGGCATACCAGTTTTATGTGTTGCGAAAAGCCGAGACAGCCCGCCAGTAAAGGCACATGTGCTTCAGCGGAAACGCTTCGGCCTCGCCCGCATCTTTGAAGGAATGAAGACATGATCAGATGAAATATTTGGTTAAAACTGACGTGCATGGTCAACTGGTGAGATTCATACAGGCAATAGTAATCAGTTTACAGTAGTTAAGTCACTATACTCTTCGTACCCGTATGCAGCAAGAACGAATCTTCTCTAGTGATCATTTATAAAAAATAATTTATTAATCACCGGTAAACTGTATTACACATATTTACTCATTAGGCTAAGTTTGTTTACTTCACTCATACGAATAATAGAGAGGAGCTTCGCGGCACACCAAGCTTTTTTTCTCCAAATCGCATGCGGTCGTCCTAGATATTCTCGTTATAATGCGTGGTCCACAGATTCACCAGAACTAAAACTGGTTTCACGCGAAATTATCATTTTCAAACTTAAACTAATAGAGCGTACTGGAAATTTCGAAATGCGAAAGCCTGACTACGGCCCCGAATTGCAAGTTTAATTGACGGTCAGAGAGGGGTACTTGACCACGAAATCCTTGGTCCGGAAATTTAATTTCCGTGCCCTGAAAAAAGAAAAAAAAGTTCTGCTTCGATCCAACTCCGTGCAGCCCTTTCTTTACAGTCAGCCGTATCTGTTTTCCACGTTCTGTGCATCATTCGTAGTGGATACCCCTACGACTGCGACCATTAGTTAGCCCGGAGTTTCGGCGCGCTTCTACAAATGCAAGTACGCGCTGAACGAAGAAAAGGAAGAAATGTTTTTTTTTACACGATCACTTGTCCCGGCTTGTAAGTGGTGTTGTACAGTTCGTAGTCGCTGTTCTCGGTTGGATCCCATTTGCCTTTAACGTACAACGATGCTGTCACCTGCAAGTATGTAAATAGCATGATCCAGATTGGGCTTTCATTTGAGGACAAACAAGCACAAAACTAACAAATGTAACTGCTATGAGGATGCGCTGCTTTGTTGTGTGATTATTCTGTTTGAATCATACAATATATCAGAAATAGAGCTGTGTGCACACGTGTGTATTCCGATTCATTTTTTTTCTCATTCAAAAATATTAATTATGCATTGCTATTTAAATTAGGCAGAAATACCAAGTGTTACAAATTGCCCACTGAATGTCCCTCGTCTAAACCACCAATTATGTGAAGCATGATAAGGATTTCAAGATACCAATAAGTGGTATGCAGTGTCCCACATAATTTATTTATTAATATATTGGATTTATTCCGAAACCACGCCATGATAATGATAGATGCCGTAGTGGAGGGCTCTAGCGATTTCGACCACTAGGTAATATTTACCGTGCCCGTAAATCTAAGTATACTGGCCTAAACATTTCCGCTTCCATCGGAAATGCAGCCGCCACAGCCGAGATTTGAACCGGCGACCTTCGGGTTAGCAGTCGCGCCCCTACATAAGCCATATTGGTTGGTTGTATTGTGCGGTTTAACCATAGAGGGAAAACTAGAAAAAAACGCGACAATCCGCTGCGCGGTCGATTCTGCCCCTTCAAAAGAGTACATGCAATTTATGACCAACCCATGACAGTATAAAAAGCAAACTTTACAATAATGAGGTTACGTGATTCACGAGCTTTTAACGACATCGTAATAAAACGGAAGTGACATTCGAGAGGCGTCCATTTCGAAGAGATTTGAGTGCGCTGGCAACATGCACTCACGTTGTCTAGAATCTCGAAGCCCTGGGCGTTGCCGTTCTGGTACGGGTCGCAGAGGTACTTCGACGCGATAACTCCGCTCATCATGTACAAGATGGACGAGGGAACCATGATGGTCGTGAAGAGCCACATGAAGAAGGACCCACTGGACGCGTAGCGTATAGACCATCATTGGCAGGTGAAACTGTGTAGACCTACCAGGGGTGAAGGCAGAAACTTTCCTCGGGTAGAAGCTAAGGAGGGAGGGGGTGTACTTTGAATGGCAATTTTTCGCTCTGTATGCCATGACAAAAAAGAAAAAAAAACATTCGGGGCGGGGGGGGGGGGGGCAGGACATGGGCCTGGTGTACTACCCCCTGGCTACGCCACTGATACCTTCACTGCGCTACCGCTCTTTGCAATGGCATACAGCGATCACACGTGAGGAGGAACGTTGTTGTGAACTTTAGCAGAGGCTTTTCTGGTTAAGGTCTTGGTAAAAGTAGGGAAAAAAACAAAGGAAAATTTTATCAAGTCATGAACCACATTCTCACATTGTACAAACGTTTCGTGAAATTCTGTAAAGTTTACGTGCTATCACTTTAGTGCATACACAGGTAAAAATCAGCTGTTTTCAGTGGTACTCAAGTAACTTCAGCATGCTTTTATTGCACCAGTACAGGATAGTGTGCCAATATATGCATTATTATTATTGATGCGCTAACTCATCAAACAGCTGAACCATTGAGTATTCATGTTCCATTTTGGTTTCTAAAATACCAATTGTTGAAAATATGGCATAATGGGTGAGATTTGAAAGAGCAAAGCTTCTAACTAGGGGCCACATATATTGATTGAACACTGTAGGTATAGAAATTTTCATGAAATTTTGATGAGCAGGTGATTTCGGTGACGTGACGGGATGACGCCAATCATATCAGTTAGTTAATGATCAGTAAAGAAAAGATCCGGAAAAGGCGATTGCTAAGGCGGGTCACTTATAAGTTACATCTCAAACCGCCGATAGCCATTGTGTTAAGATAGACATAAGAGTAAACATCAGTGTCTGTATGTTTGTTGAATTTGTACAGCAAAGCATGTTTCTACAGTGGTACTTAAAGCAATGCGTAAAGCGACGTCACTGAAACCCCGGCCTATTTTTTCGCAAGTGACCTTGAAGCCATTCACAAGTTATGACGAGAATGACATGCATTTGGCCAGTTCATGACACTACCAGGCACGCGCAAGGCAACGTCGCTTTGAAGCACCTTATATATATTTTTTGTTCTGCAATACAATCGCGATGAGTTAAAGTCAGTATCGTCACGGTTACGTCCATTTAACGCTTGACCTGCATTCGATTCTAGTAGGGAAAATAAGAGAAATGTAACTGGGACAACGTACACGACGAGAGTGATTCCACTCTGGTTGGAGACGAAGCCCCGCTTGTTGGGCGGTATCTCGGGGTCGTGTGCCCAGGTGCCTACGGCGAAGCTGAGCGTCACCACAACTTGCAGTATGAACGCGGCGATGCACACGTTGCTACCGAAGCCAAGGCTGTGGGAAAAAAAAGAACGAGCGCAGAACATTCAAAAGGAAGTGTTGGAAGTGTGGCCAACAGGAAGAATTAGTTTACTCGGAAGAAATTCAGGCAAAATCAATTAAAATTGGTAATCTACGTATATGCAGAGCCATGTGAGGTATAAGATTTCGCTATGGTTTCTCAGGAATCTGGAGGCTTACAAATTGGGTTAAACTTAAATGAAGGGCATCTCAGGGAGGAATTGAAAAACGATATAGATGTAACTTCAAGTGGCTAGAAGAAAGCAGAGTAGGTCGGTGAACATATGGGAGTTAAGGTCATTTTAGTCGAAATCAAGAAGAAATGTGCATGGGCATAGGCAAGATAACCGCTCGTCTTTACGAGAGACTCACTTGAGTCTAAAATAAGTTAAAAATTATGCACAGAGGGGAGGGGAAGATACAGTTAGATGGGCCAATGAGATTAAGAAGTTTGCGGGTGTAACGAGGCCTCGGCAAGCACAGCAACGGGCTCATTGGCGTAACATCGTGTATATGCTTTTGCCTTGTAGCGGACTCAGTTGGGCTTGTAGTTAAGGTGCTCGACTATGACTTATATTGCGCAACGTGATATTGTTACTTATGGCGTCATAATTTTAATGATGCTACTATAACGGCGCGATGCTTGTTAACTTAGATGACACTCGCAAACATCAAGGTGAACTTAATATTGTTTAGGAACGGTAGTCAACATTAAAAGGTGTCCAGCCGTATTGGCTGAAGCTTAGCCAGCATGTAAGCAATCAATGCGCCGACAATCGCCACTGGCTGGCAACCTGCGACACGTCACTTAGCTGTTCTCTCTTTTTTACCAGCATGACCACCTGCAAGAGCCAGGGTTGATGGCGACGTGCCACTCCGCTATGCATAACGTACGTAACCGGTGTTTCTGTCCAGGTAACGTGGCCCCGAGCTCTTGAGGTGCAGATGTGCTTTTCCCGAGTCATTGACATAATAATCTCGAGGTGATGAATACTAGTGCTGTGAGGGATCGCACGCAGATGGACAGTATTCATTCGTACTCGATTGCAATGAGCATGATCATTACTGACGAGGGAAGCAGAACTCGAACTAAGACATTGGCACAGATGGACACAGTACTCGCCCCGTCCTTTTCCTGTGTCCGTGTCTTCGTGCTCCAGTTCCCTCCTCAGTTTGCACGAACATGCCCAGCTACAAGTATCGCTGTTAAATGGTATGGTTTAAAGCCTGCCTAGTGTGCCTTTCTCTTGCCTTGCCATTCCTGCCACGTTGTTTTATACACTGAAATGGGTCCACGCAGTCTATTGCTTGAGATACATGACATATCCGGACGCACAAGTTGCTTCGGCTTTCAAGCGCTGCAACTCACCCTCTCTCGAAGATGTCGCCGTAAGGGTTGAAGAAAGAGAGGATGCCGTAGTCGGATATGGCGGGAAAGTCTTTCGAATTGACCTGCGGAAGGACGTAGTTCATCCCTGTTGATATCCAGGTGAATGCAGTAGCGTTTCGGCGTTGCATGTCACGCATGTTGCAAATGTTATGAGTAAAAATCATGTAACTGCGTGTCATATACAAGTGTGCTATATGTCGCACAATTTTTCTTAAAAAATGCTCTTCAAATATTTATGTAATCTTGTGGACCTCAATACTTCACCCTCCCTGTAATGGCCCTGAAGTGAGGGTCAACAGCATTACTAAATAAAGATGTGCCATTGTAAATGCAAAGCGTATTGCGTGTGCTACACCTTGCTGTACAGGCTCCTAACTGAATTCGGCTCAGTGTGGCGGTGCAATAGCAGCGTCCCGTGGAGTGTCACGTCATCCTCCTCGGCTGCGCATCGAAACTAAGCAGCGCAGGTTCACAAAAGTGCAGCTGCGCCGCACTACGCTGTCCTTGCTGTGTACTACAACCAAGCAAGAATGGTGTTCTCCACTGTTGTAGCCGACGACGCAAGGTACGTTTCGTATATGTAGGTCATTTAGCGCATACGTGCCACATAGACTGCCGCCCCGCTGAGCGTGGCCACTCTGAGCCGTGTTCTGCACAAGAGAGGGCATGGAGTACAGCTGGCTTAAAGGAGCAATGAATGGCATGCTTACTTCGGTGTATAATATGTCCAACTTCTGTCTGTTGGTGTTCCAGATGGTGCCTGGGGTAAGCTCCCTGAAAGCGGCTCCGCCTGAAAACAGTTGCCGAGAATAACGAAACAACGACGATCAATCGAGGCTCGAGGTCACCTTCGTGTCACGCCAAGAAAAAGAACAAGTTAGTTCCGCACGCTTTCTATGAAATCGCTAGGAAATCGTTTCATGAAGTTTAGTGTCACGAGCAACAATGACTGAAAATCATGTTTCTCTTCTAAATACTTCCGATTGAGTACGCTCTTCTGGTTTTCCCATATTCAGGCGATGCCATTAAAAATATGTGCGCAACTTGTAGAAGGGGCGCACGCCTGTAACCGACCGTGGCCATAGTGTTTGATCAAGCTCATTTTGCTAGTAACGCCAAGCTTTCGCTAGAGGTGTTGAGTTTTTATTACTAAGTGTGGCTAGGCAGCACTATTCTCCGAATTCGGTCGGTTACCTACACTACGCACTTGTCTCGTTGTTCTGGTGGGAACAGATCACGTGATCAGTTGTTACGGGGCTAACGCTTAGATATAACGCCTCTCGCCGTTACGTCATGCCTAGTGCTCTTATTAACGGGAGGATTTGCGATGTTTCCGGTCTGCTAATGTCACATGACTGGATCTCACATGTCGTTCGATCATCGGGGCGCACGCCCCGGCGGCAACCAATTGCATGGAATTCCACCCCCGCCTTTTTTTCGCCGTGAGGCGAGTAGCTCTCGGTGTAGTAAATCGCTTGGTGTGAAGTGAAGTCACGTGCGAGAGAGAGCGAGTGTTGCAACGCTAGGCGCGGCTAGGTGGTGGTCGTACGTGACGTCACACCAGCTGCACCGATTTTCCACGGCATCGCACAGTGGTGTCATCGCTATAGGCAAGCGTGTTTTCGGATTTTGCAGACACCTTACAACGAGCTTATACGCCTCCGCTGTTCAAATAAAACAGACAGGCAA
Organism: Rhipicephalus annulatus; assembly: GCA_013436015.1. Classification (NCBI taxonomy): domain Eukaryota; kingdom Metazoa; phylum Arthropoda; class Arachnida; order Ixodida; family Ixodidae; genus Rhipicephalus; species Rhipicephalus annulatus. The sequence goes on from WOVY01013673.1 coordinate 533,702, forward strand.
TGGATGGTGCGGGTTCAAGTCAAAAGTAATACTGGGTACATATACTAAGTACAAGATTATACAGGGCTAAGTAACTATTCAGATAATTAGCGGAATCTAGTTCGACACGTTCGTAAAAGCAGATTATTTTTGTGAGCAGCTGGAATCATTGCGACACCTGGCGGCGCAGATATCAACCACGCACATCGTGCTGTGTGGCCTCTGAGAACCACTTTCGGAATATACGAGGCCATACGAGCACCGAGGTACGAGTGCCGTTTCCAGACATTAACCTAATGGCCTAGAGCCACCTCTAATTTTTTTCTCACCTATCACATCTCTACCATTCCTAACCTACTCCACAAGATTGACACTTTTAGAAAATGCATAACATGTAAATTATCCTCATTAAAAAATAGAACCCACAAGAGAAAACCTGGCTACGCACCTCTGTTGTACTCTTCCACAGTCTTCTGAAGCTGAGGCATGACCTCGTGCTCTGCATCTGTCACGGCCTGCAGCATTCGAAGCCAGCACTTGTACAGTTTTCATCGGCTGCGCTAATGTGGGCAACGCAGCATGGTAAATGACTAAAATTAATGCATTTGTGTGGTGCGTGTTGCGGTCGAAGTTCGAGATAACAGCACATGAACTCCGGATATAGCACGCCTCTATAAAGCTGTTGTAGCAAACGAAAGTGGGCTATTTGTGGTCAGTCGATCAGCTTCGTGCATATATACGACTTCTACTAAAGTGTCGAGTGACGTGGTGTTTACGCATTCTGCCCTGCCACCATTGCATGAATTAGGGTAGCATGTGCGGGCTCGCTGCTATCTTCTCTAATATACGGTATATCTGTGCGAAATTCACTTGACACGCGCTATTTGTGTCATGGAGCACATGTATTAAACATGTCCGTCTTGCGCTCAAGGTTGCTTGGTTACAACATTTTAGTTAAACGTATTAAGAAATGTACACAAATTCAGCGTCAAGACGTTCAATTTTGTAAATGCTGACTAAATTGTATAGTTGATATAACGTCCTAACGTGAGCCGCTTGACACGTATGCATAGGTGAAACGGTGAAAGAAATTCTTAGCTAGGTAAAAAGTAGTATATTTAGGCAGTGTTTCGCAATAGGCGGGCCGTAAATGCAGTGGCTCATGTACTGCAAAACTGGGTAGACGTGACTAGTAGTGCACTGTATAGGGCCACCAAATGCGCCTTTGTAGTTTTGCACTATCTAAGTGAGAAGGAGGCACTTGTTCAAACGCGCTGCACAAATAATAAGTGGCAGAAATAGAGATTCCCAAATTGTACCGTCAGAAGGTCGGCGCACGTAGTGGCGCAAGTGTCGAATTTAGTGCGTTCTCCTTGGGGCACGCTGTTGTCCTGCAAGGTAAAGAAAAATTGTTTGTGGTAACGCTGTTCAGTTATTGGCCTTTTCCGTTGACTCGGGTACTTACAGTATGCCTTAATGACGTACCTTAATTTTTTTCTCCGTTACGGGAATTTCTCCATTACGGAAGACTATAGTTGGGAGCGCTAATTTGATGACAGGTGCCGTTACCCACCGTGTTTACAGGCGGAGATGTTGTAGGCCCGTGTTGTAGGCTCCGTGGTTAACGCCTCGCATTCACGAAGTGGAGATTCCGCGTGCTGGAGTCTTTTTTTTCCTGGAATTTGTTTCTATCCGCGTTTTTATATATATAGATACGCATATATTTACGCTGCAAGACGTCTACGCCGACGTCGAAACCCACGTCAATGCCGCCAGAGAAGTCCAGTCGAGAGTGTTCATATAATTGCTATCGTGATAAAAGAGGTTCATATTTCTCCTCATGAAGCTGAAAAATGTTTTTAAAATCGTCCAGAGACACCTGTGAACTTTTTCAGAATATACATTCGGAATGCGACGAAACCAGATGCCTTCTAGCCACTCCCGGATCCTCAGAAATTTATCAGTGGTGGCCGGAATGGTCTTCATGCTAGCGTTCCTTCGTACTTAAATATAAAGGCCTTGCTTCACAGCTGCCTTGACTAAAGCTTTCTCTTTTCTTTTCTTCTTTTTAAAATGATCAGTGTAATGTAATATTCATTGCCTAGTAACCATTTAAACATCTTCAAATTATATAAAGAGAATTCTAGGTAAAACATAAAGCCCCGCTGCGGTGGTCTAGTGGCTAAGGTACTCAGCTTCTAACCCGCAGGTCACAGGATCGAGTTCCGGCTGCGGTGCCTGCATTTCCGATGGAGGCGGAAATGTCGAAGTCCATGTGTTCAGATTTGGGCGCACGCTAAAGAACCCCAGGTGGTCGGAATCTCAGGAGCCCTCCACTATGGCGTCTCTCATAATCATATGGTGCTTTTGGCACGTTAAGTCCCACACATCCATCAGGTAAAACATCACGAGCTGCTAGTAGGATTTACAAAGACTTATTGTGGTTTTAAGTAAACGTGCATAAGGTAATATGAGACTGATTATTCACGGCGCCAATCGGTTGTCCCAGATACCAACATTCATGCCCATTTTGAATGAGTGGTACTTATTAGCCTAGTTAATTCACTTATGAACCTCATCCTGCGTCGCCACACCTCCAGCAAAGCAGTCAGCACAGCCCATATTAACGAAAGCATTTGTCCAAAATGGACTAAAGGAAACAAAGTATCAAATTTAATAAACAAGTATAATTGAACAGAAAAGTGATAACTAACCTAAATCACTAAAACGTTTTAAAATTGGGCGACTCACTCTGGCACCCACAAATGAGGCCATCACTGAAAACTACCGTCAAATTGGCGCAGTCAGGCACACTCTATTCTTAGACTCCAGTAGATGGCTCGTACTATCGCCCACGATTGCTCTCGCCGCACGGACGGCACGAAAGCTATTGAGCTCCTATGATCGGTGGTGTGTTTTTACAATAGCACTTCGCATAGTTCCTCTACATTGGATCCCTAAGAACTTCGCTACCAGGCATACCAGGGGTGGGAAGAGATTCTCAAAAAAGTATTGCGGAATACACATATAAAAATACACGAGTTGTAAGCTCAATATAGATGCATCTAAAACGTTCGTTTTTTAGCATTCGGGATATTTAAGAGATTTGCTTTTTTCGAAAACGGAAAAAATATCCCAGAATATAGATTCAGGCGCGTACATACTGAAGAGGGATATTTGCTCTGGTGGCGTTCACACCTCACAAAAACTGTTGTAAAGTGCAGTGTAATATTGAAACACATAAACTTGCCGCTTATATGTCACGGCACTGCGATTCCCGGACTGATGTGTGGGGTTTTACGTCCGAAAATCACCATTGGGTATAAGAGACGCCGTAGTAGAGGGCTCTGGAAATTTCGACCACCTGAGATATCAATTCCCGGGCCTCCTAAAGCAGTGCTCAGATTCTTATGCACCATTTGCACATACGCTCTTGGAATAAATAAAACGTGTTTGAGCTCAGGAGAACGTATGACAACTATAAATACACAACTACGTCAATGGGGTAAAAAACAGGTTTTTCACCTTTGGATGCGCTCTGAGGTTTGACGTCAATGTCCACGAACCAGAAATTACTTTTTCTGAACATTTCGCTTTAAGCACTGAAGCACTTGATCCGTTCTCCTAGGGTTTATAAATGGTGTTATCGTGCATAGGTGCACGCATGAGAGAAGAGGGGGGTGCAGGGAGGCCAATCGCTCCTTCTAATCACCTAATGCGGGCTATAAAATCAGCCGCATACATTAATATAACAGGAAGGAAGGGCACTGCAATGATCCCTCGCCACATCAGAAAGAAATCCTGGTGAATTTCTATTCTATCCAAGGAACTTCGCCATGTCGCCAACGGACAGACAGAAATTAGTGCCTTTTCCCTTACCTTTGACAATTACCATATATACTATGAAGTATCGCCAGTTCTGCACAACCATCACCGTTCGCCATAGCCTGGTTTTCTGACCTGGGCTTTGTTGGTGCCTTGCCGGTGATCGCCGTACCCAAGAGGCAGCTCGTGCGACTTTCGCCAAGATTCCAGGGCTAAATCGTCCTACTGTACAACGAGACGCCATTTCGGTACAGCGGAGACAACTCGGCTACATTTTGCCAGACGAGGACAATCTAGTCTCGGCTGCTGACCCAGCGGTCTCAAGATTGCCCATGTGCTCAGATTTGGGTGCACGTTAAAGAAACCCAGGTGAAAAAATTTACGGAGCCCTTCACCACAGCTTATCTCACATTCATACGTGGTTTTAGGACGTTAAACCTCACTTATTGATCAATCTATCAGGACTGTCTTGTCGGCAAAGAGCACAAACATTTCATGACAACCGCAGCAGCAATAATAGGTCATTGAGTAGTCATTGTGCGTAAAGGCCCCGCGACTGCCAGTCACACGCACCAACATCTACATATCACCAGTTAATAGAGGGACACCGGCTAATAAATAGAGCGTTCAAAAGGGCAAAACAGTGTGGAGGTCACACACCATAGTCTGTAGGAAACCTATTGGGACAAAAAGTGAAAACGCTCTCATGTTTGCCTTCTTCCATCGCGCATAGACACGATGCGTATTTCGAAGGGGCAATAATGCCACCAAAACTAATTTGCATGCGCAATGTTATGAAGATCAGTAAGCTGCTGGGTCAGCATCCACAATCTTGCACCTGCTCGCCCTTCTGGCAGCGCAACTCACGCCTTTCGTGCATGGGCACACCTCAAGGTATGCCTGGCCTGGGAGAAAGAAGACACATTCGCCGAGAAACAGTTCTTGCTTGGAACGCGCTAGCAAAATTATTCATTTTGCACCTACTTATTAGCGTGCAAGGGCCCCTACAATTAACTACTTCTTGTGTTTCCTCTCTTGGATTTGTTACAATAGGTCTCAGCTACTCGAATTATTTTTGTCTTCGCGCCAGGCTGTGAAACGCACATCATACGCCTGAAACACGTGACGTGCCGCAGGAGTGCTCAAATCCATCGTAAAAACAAGAAGTGCCTCTTCGCTGTTCGGTAACTTGAGAGAGAAAGAAGAAAGTCTATGGAAGTGTCCCTGCTGGGGTCAAAGTGGTGGGAGGCCGGGACACGGGCCCCTCTGTAACCGAATTTTTCAGGCGGTGGCCAGGCCTTGAATCCTGGCGGCGTCTTCGGCCAGCCGGACAGTCCAGAGCTGGTCCTCCGGGCACGTGCTAAGCAGCAAAGCCTCCCACTGCTCGGCCGTGGTGATTGTGAATGTAGGGTTCATGCTGTGTTTAACTGAGTGAGTAGCTGCGGGGAAGGCCCACATCATATGGTAGAGCTCGGAGTTTGGTGCACCGCACACTTTGAATTGTGGCGTGTGAACAACGTGGTAAATACGGTTGTACAGTGACGGACAGGAGAACGTGCGTGTCTGTAATAGACGCCAGGAAGTGTTCTGCACCACCAGACAAGTGCTTACTAAAGCACTTGTCTGGTTGTGGGTATATAGGTCTGACCTTGCGGTAATACATTAGGATTTCTCCAAAAGTAACCATTCTGTCCTTCGCATTGTCGCGAAACGAGGAGACCATCATCTCTCGCTCAGCCGCGTCAGGTCACGAGGGGTGGTGCTCTGTTGGATGACGCGCCCGATGGACGAGTGCTCGGGCGGCGTCGTGAGTGTGTTCGTTTTCCGATAACCTCGAGTGCCCCGGAGTCTAGATGATCTCAACGCCGTGGCGACGTAACAGAGGTGTTCTTGTGAGAATTCGGAGTACCGGTTGGGAGATCAAACCTTTGGTAAAGTTGCGGATGGCAGTCTTGGAGTTGCTGTATATGCAGCATACTTGGGTTGAAGCGTAGGCGAGAGCGATGGCTGCTTCTTCGTCTTCTTCAGGTTTGTTTGCGCGAATAGTGCCAGTTGCGGTAATTATGTACTGCGGCCTAGTGGCGACCGCGAGGGTCACGGCCCGATGCGTAGGGTATTCCGCTGTGTTTATATACGCCACGTGCGTGGCTTTCGCGTAGCACTTACCTAGTTGCTTGGCGCGGTCTACTCGTCTTTGCGGGTTATATACAGGGTGCATATTGCGTGGTATGAGGAGAATCACGAAGGTGTCGCCAATGTCCGAAGAAATTGGGAGTTTCTGGTGAAACTTGGAGACGTAAGGGATGCCGAGTGCGCACATGAGATGAAGTCCTGTAAGAGTTTGACGAAATCGTTCGTAGGGCAATATGCGTTGGGCTTCAATTAATTCATTTATAATATTGTGAAGTCCTAGGTTATTGAGTTTCACATTGGGCGTAGACATGAGGAGATGCAGCGCGCACTTGTAGCAGAGGCTGATCAATATCTTTAGTTTTTTTTCTTCACGGTGCGTGTAAGTTTCATAAATGGAACAACGTAAAGGCTTCTGCTTATGGAGAAGGCGGTCACCAGTCGCATGAGAATGGCCTCTTTCATGCTGTGCTGTTTATTGGCGATGCGGGAGAGGAGCCTAGTCCGATAGACATGATGATGTAATAGTTGCATTGTTTCCAAATTGCCGCCGTTCTGCTGAATTTGGAAGCCCAATACGCGAATGAAAGGGACTGTTCGTATAGGCTGATGTAGCACATGCAGGTTTATTGTGGTTAGGTCTCTGTTGTAGGGACATCTAGGTCGATAGATGAGTAACTCTGACTTTTGGGGCGAGCAGGACAATCCTCGTTGTTCAGCGTAAGTTGTGATTCGATCAATAGCCAACTGAAATGCATCCTGCGTCGCTGCATCGCTACTTTTGGCAATCCACAACGTCATATCGTCCGCGTATATGCTATGGTGGAGGTCAGGGATATGTTCTTGAAGTGGCGGGAGGAGAAGCATAGCCCGTTTGAAAAGAAATGGAGAGAAGACCGACCCCTGTGGTGTCCCTTTCCGACTTAGTGTGATGGAAGGTGCAGGCAAATCGGTGACCAATAGTGTGTATGCCATGTTCGTTTAAAAGTTGCGAATGTAGCAGTAGATACGGGCGCGTACGTTGAGCGTGGCGAGGGCGTCAAGGATGGATCAATGTAGCACATTGTCAAATGCCTTGGTAAGGTCTAGCCCCAGAATTGTACGTGTCCAATACAGAGAGCCGCCTTCACCGTATAATGTGACTCATCAGTTGCAGCATTACGTCTTGTGTCGGAAGTTTAGGGCGGAATCAGAATATTGTATGTGGGTACAGGGCATGCTTTTCCAATACCATTGTAGTATAGTGTGAATAACGTTCTCGAGTACCCTGTCGACACAAGATATGAGAGATATCGGCCGAAGGTTCTCGATAGCGAGCGATTTTTCTGGTTTAGGTATCAGAATGACTGCGGCGGTTTTCCATATTGTTGGCGTTTCTCCCGACTCCAAAACCATTTGGAGATAAGATGTGCGCGTTTCAAGTGATTCTTCGTCATGGTTTCGTAAGATTTTGTTTGTAATTTTATCCGGGCCAAGCACTGATATGGGTCTCAGTTGTGAAACTGCGGACCTTACTTCCGCTTTTGTAATCTGGGAATCGAGGGCTGGATTATCCACCCCAGTTTAGCATGGGAGATCAATCGAAGTAGCACTTACAATGTGCCGACTACACAGGGTGTGGATAAGGTATTCATTGGTACCTGGATAATTGTGCAGAGCAGTGATTAAGAGTGGCGCTGAGCAGTTTTTGTCGTTGTTGGTTCTATTATACGACGAAGAATATTCTAGGTTTTGGGCACATTAGGTAAGCGTACCATAACAATACAAAGCTGATGCCAGTTCTGGCCGGAAATTTGAAGAGCGTAATCTTCAATTCGACACGTTAATACAGCAATGCGTTTGCGTAATGAGCGGTTCAATTTCTTGGAGTTAGAGCGCTTGCGCAGACCAGCGAGGGCTTCCGACATGTGCAGCAGCTTGTTGTCTACCGTGTCGCCTACGGCGTCTTCTGGGGGATTCTTGATAGCACGCTTAACGTCTCGTAGTAAGGAAGCTGTCCATTGTTCGATCGAGGTGCATATTCTGGAGATGCCCTTGCCCGCAATTCGCGGAAGACATCTCAGTCAACCAGGTCAGACTGTTTGGATTTACTGCGCTGCGGGCCAGCCTTGACGATCGTTTGTGTTATATAGTGTTTGCTGCACAGATGTTCATGAAGGTTGGACCACTCTGCATGCGTAATGTTCGCAGTGAAAGTGAGGTCAGGAGTGGTGTCTTTGGCAGCGCTGTTGCCCAACCGCATAAGGTATGCCGGGTTTGTGATAAGGGTGTAGCCTAAATTGTGGGTGTCTTGCCACAGCATTCGTTCTTTTCTGGTATCGTGGATGTAGCCCCAAGTGGGTGAGGGAGCGTTAAAATCCCGTACCACGAAGAGGGGGAAGTTCTTGCCAAATTCTTGACATAACAAAGTAGCTTGTGGAAGTGATGTGGTTGTCGTGGGCTGCTGCAAATATGGACCAAGAACATACAGATGGGTGTCCGGTGAGATGAAGAGAGGATTTCCAAAATAGTGTGTGGCACTGTATCAGAGAGCGAGGGCTGTTGAATAACAGAGATATTTCTTTTCACGAGGGTGGTAAGGACTTCGCGACAGTCAGGGGCTTGAGCAGCCGTAAAGGAAGTGTATCCAACTACCTTCGCCTGTCCGCCCAGTTCTTGTAAAGCAATAATATTTGGTGTATCTGTTTCATTGAGTGTTGATAGAAATTGTTGTAGCACGCTCCTCTTACGGCGGTAGCCACAGCAGTGCCACTTCCAGCTGCTGTACTGAGTGTGTGGATTACTCTTGATCATCTTGTTCAATGCGGCCATAAGGCTTCTGATGCGAGTGTGAGCGAGAGCGATGTGTACACCGCTCAAGGTCTGTGACTCTGCTGTTTTATCTGGAGAGAAGACTCGAAAGTGGGCTTTAAGATTGTGCTGGATAGCTGTCCCTCGGGCTTGTAGCTTTCCGTCGAGCATTAAGGTGAGGTGGCGCTCTAACTTTGCTGTGTTGATTGAATGGAGGGATCACTCTAGCGTTTGCGCAATGGTTTGTTCAAGCATAAGCGGTAACTGCCGTTAAAGTACGGTTTGAATCGTCTCATGGAGTTGGTGTTGCGGTACAGGTTCTACAGGCAGAATGAGTGCTGAAGTGGTAGACAGTTGCGATTATGGTGTGGCTGGTTCTTCTGTGTCTCGAGCCTTTCGTTTAGGGGGTTGGGGGTGGGGTCGGAATGGGCGTGGAGGTTAGCAGAGTGAAGCAGAGAAGAGGATGGAGGTTGCTGGGCAAGTGGCTTCCGAAGAGCAGCGTTTTCAACGCGAAGTTCTTGTATTAACGTACGGAGTGAACACAGCTTTAGTGTGATAGTACTTGACATGATTTCCTTATTAGGCGTGGTCGTGTATGTAGTTGTAGGCGCTGCTGTAATATGTATAAGAGCAGGTTGGGAGGCAATGCTAGCCCAGCTTACCGTAGGGGTGGCGAAAGTGAGACCGGGTTGTAACTACTGAAGGGAGTGGGGGGACCATCCGAGGCTTCGGGTGCCGCAGATACCAATAGGAGCTCCCGGGTTTTTGCGCCGCTGCTTTGATCGGCTGCGTGAGCCACGACGCTTTGACGTTGGACTGGAACAGTGGGAGCGGGTGTCGGCAAGCTTCACCTCCTGGCGTTCCGGATGAGCATCTTGCGTGGAAATTGCGCTTAAGAGAAACTGTTGTTGTTGGAGCTTAGCTTTTTCTTGGTGGCGATAAATGAGAAGACAAGGTGCGTGGTAGGATTGAGAACAGGTTTTTGTCACCTGTCTGGTGGGCTTGGCCACACAGAAGAGGCTTAAGGGCGCATGGATGAGCAGTAGCAAGGTTAACTGTGTCACACATCATACAGATTACGGCATTTGGTTTGTAGGAGACATCCAAACGGTGGCCGTCTGCCCCGCATTTGTCGCAGACTTCATCATCATCATCATCATCATATTCGTCATCATCATCATCATCAGCCTGACTACGTCCACTGCAGGACAAAGGCCTCTCCCATGTTCCGCCAGTTAACCTGGTCCTGTCCTTGCTGCTGCCAATTTATACTCGCAAACTTCCTAATCTCATCTGGCCACCTAACCTTCGTTCTCCCCCTAACTGCTTGCCTTCTCTGACAATCCAGCTAGTTACCCTCAGCGACTAGTGGTTATCCTGTCTACGCGCTACATGCTCGGCTCAAGTCCATTTATTCTTCTTGATTTCAACTATGACATCTTTAACCTCCATTTGTTCCCTAATCCACTCTGCTCTCTTCTTGTGTTTTAAGGTTACACCTACCATTTTTCTTTCCATTGCTCGCTGCGTCGTCTTCAATGTAAGCTTAACTCTCTTTGTAAGTCTCTAGGTTTTTACTCCGTAGCTAAGTACCGGCAGGATACAGCTGTTAGTTACCTTCTTCTTGAGGAATAGTGGCAATCTACCTGTCATAATTTGAGAGTGCTTGTCAAATGTGCTCCACCCCATTCTCATTTATCTGGTTACTTCAGTCTCATGTTTCAGCTCCACGGTTATTACCTGCTCTGAATAGACATAGTATTTTACAACTTGAAGTGCACTATTACCTATCTCGAAGCGCTCCTCTTTTCCGAGGTTGTTGTACATTACTTTCGTTTTCTGCAGATTAATTTGAAGACTCAGCTTTCTGCTCTCCTTGTCTAACTCCTTACTCATGAGTTTCAATTCGTCCCCTGAGTTACTCAGCAATGCAATGTCATCGGCAAAGCGTAAGGTACTCTCCATTAACTCTTCTCCTAACTGTTCCCACTCTGGGCTTCTGAAAACCTCATGTAAGCACGCGGTAAATATCATTGGGGAGATTGTGTCCCCCTGCCTTACACCCTTCTTGATTAGTATTTTGTTGCTTTCTTTATGAAGCATTATGGTAGCAGTTGATCCCCTGTAGATTTCTTCGAGGATGTTTATATATACTTCACCGACGCCCTGATTCCGAATTGTCTGAATGGCGCCTGATATTTCTTCTGATTTTAAACGCCTTCTCGTAATCTATGACAAAGAAGGCAAAACAACAACCAATATGAATAGGATAGTTAAGATAGCAGAGAAGAATTACAGTGATCTGTACAGTAGCCGGGACAACCACGACTTTATTACTATAAGAAATAGCAGTAACCCAGATGACACCCCACCAGTAATAGTAGAAGAAGTCAGAAAAGCTTTGGAGAGCATGCAAAGAGGCAACGCTGTTGGTGAGATTCAGGTAACATCAGATCTGCTGATAGATGGATGACAGATTGTGTTAGAAAAACTAGCCACCCTGTTTACGAGGAGTCTCTTGACGGGAAGAGTACCAGAGTCTTGGAAGAACGCTAACATAATCCATATACATAAGAAAAGAGATGGCAAGGACTTGAATAATTACAAGCCGATCAGCTTGCTCTCTGTAGTATACAAGCTATTTACAAAGGTAATTGCTAACAGAGTAAAGAAAACATCAGAATTCAATCAACCAAAGGAACAAGCAGGATTTCGAACAGGCTACCCAATAATCGATCGCATTCATAGTATCAATCAGGTAATAGAGAAATGCTCAGAACATAACCAACCACTATACATAGCCTTCACAGATTACGAGAAGGCGTTTCAGTCAGTCGCAGACTTCGGTGCGCTTCTAATGTAGGTAACATTTGTATCCGGCTCCTCGATAGTAGACTTGGAAACGGACTTGGTCGCCATCGAATACAATGAGTACCATGTTTGTCTTTCCCCTTCAGCGAGCTTGTAGTGTCGTGGGGTTGCGGTCAATAACAAGACTTGCTAAGACGTCTTCAGGAGAGTCGTAGGGGAGAGTATTGTGGATCACCACCTTTGCTGTGTTCTCAGAGGAAGTAACGTAGGCTAGAACGTCATAGGTTTCAGTTTCTACCTGTAGTTTGAAGACCTCACTGTAGATTTCTGCATTGGAAAGATGAAGTGTGCTTACTACGATGTGATAAGCTTCAACAAATGTGTGGTAATTGTCCTTTTTGAGTAGCGTTGCCTGCAGATCCACTTCGCGTAGAATAGCATCGCGCAGTTGTGCTTCTCCCACTTTGGAGAGGTTGAGGCCGTCCCTCGAGTGAACCACAACTTTGACGTGATCATCTGGCAGACGCGGTTGCCTGGGTTTGCGAGGGACACGCTGGACAGATCCATGCAGCATTGCGGTATAGGACGCACTTCCCTTTGGTAACTTGAGGTTCTCAGTTAGGTCGTATCGGATGATGGTACATTCTACACTCAGCTAAATTGCGTGCTGTCGCCAACTTCGCCAAACCGATGACTGTGAAGCAATAACAGGCTTTGTTGGGTTACCCCCGTATTTATAAACGCTGCTAGACTTGACTTTGACTTGCTACCAACTTCAATGCAGTACAAACGCGTTTTGAACGCGCTGTCTTTAGGCGGTGCCAAGGCAGCACAAACGCACAGACGCGTTTACAACGCGCTGCATTGAAAGCGGTTTAGGTGAAGTTCAAATCAAGGAGCGTTTATGCATACTGGTGAAATTCCGCTGCTTCAGTCAGTGTGTGCACAACTTCGCCTCTGCCGTTGTGCGTTTTACGTAACTTCTCAGCAGCGCCACCGATATTTCTACAAGGTCGTCCGAACGCCATCAAACGTTCCCTAATCTTCTTCTCCTCCTGATTTCATCACCAATACTGCACCCCAACGACACTACAGCGGCAACTGAAATACGAACTATTTGCCAGCGGTGTTCCAGCCATACGTTTGTGGCTATACTATTGATGTAGTAATGAACCACAATGACTCACGCTTGTTCTTGTCGCTATAAAATTCATCGAATTAACTTGCTGGTTGTGCTTTTCGGCTGCAAGAAGATGGCAACCGCGTTATGTACAGTTAAGGCCACAAAAATGCTGATGCTGATGCACTGTTACGGTACCCATTATTCATACGGAACTTATCTATTTCTCCAGACCAAGCGTTGTCAGCTCCTGTCGGCGACGCTTTATATGCGCCACAGGGCAATTATCCACAAAGAGTTCTGCTTGGTGATGTTCTATTCCAGGCAACCACACTTCCGACCACTCAAACAATGCGAATCAACGCATCGTACTTCAGCATTCAGGTTGGCCTTCTGTACCGGCACAAATACTCACCAAAGTTTAAGAAGTAGCCTCTAGTTACTCCCTGAACGCTACTCACCCCAGTCTAATTTAGACGTGCAATGTGCTAATGCCGGTGTTTTCATAGCCTACGAGCACCTACGGAAAATGAAGTACTTACGCGGAATGTTTACCTTCGTTCGACAGCTCATTCGCGGTGTCCCCCAGTGTCAGTGGTGAAAAAATAACATGACATCCTGCGGCAGGGTAATCCATTGCAGCTACTTTCATGCTCATACCACCCGTTCTAACGCGTTAGAATTGACGTCTACTGACCATTGCATTGGTAATGGCAGGTGAACTGATGGGCTGTTGTTGCGGTGGACCATCTTATGCGGTACTTAGAAACCACTGCTCTTCCCACAGCAACTTCACAAGACCATACACATTTCTTCAACCGTTCTGTACGTTATCACGGTGCTCCTCGCGAACGCCTCAGTGACCATGGGCGTGTATTATACTCCGATATAATGTAAAACTTTTCGAACAATGTCAAGTTGCACAGCTAAAGCCGACCACCAACAGACAAACGACTTGACTGAGTGGCTTAATCGTAATCTGGGTTATATGCTCGTGACGCAAGTCACACCTGATCAAACAAACTTAGACTTCACTCTTCCATTGGTGGTGAACGGGTAACAGTTTCCTACCTTTTCCCCTTCAGCACTGTAACCAACCATTCCACACCATCAATAATTTGCCGCCATACCTGCGAAAACCTTCAGACGACACACCCATCACGAAAGCCACTTGCTACGCAGAACAGTATCGAGAGTTAGCCAAGCACCTTACGAAGGCTCAACAGTGTCAAATGGAGGTTCCCGACGTTGACAATTCTCCTGTCGCTACATCTGTTCCTAAACCACCTGTATGGCTGCGTGTACCACATTGCGCTCATTGTTTATCACCCAAACTACTCTGAAATTGTTATAGTCCCAATAACGTGGTCGAGGGTACTTCACCAATAGTTTAGGCCATAAAACCTCTTACCCCGCCAAGTGACCATCGTCTGCATGGACGTGACATCGTTCAGGTAGATCACCTGAAGCCATATTTTGACCCGCTTATTGTCACTTGTTAGATCGCCAGAACGGCTTCATCTTTCGTGACGAGGGCTATGATTATGAAGAAAGGAAGACATTTACACCAAGGGTTCAACTATGATCACCACGAGAAGAAAGCTTGAGATCCACGTTCTAGCACCATCGTCTTGTTTTGCCTGCGCGCGTTTCGAGCTTCAAACCACCTGTCAGGCTCGCTCATTATACCTCTCGCCGCATTTAACACTCCAAGTTATTGCTGTTCTATGCTTTTCTTCACCCTTGGGGAGAAGCTGTGACTTTTTTTGTGATGCATTGAAAATTGGTACACTTTAGGTAGTAAATCAACTGTAGGCACCAGTACAAAACCTTTTTGCACTGCGTTGGCTCACAAACGCACCTTAAGCACACCCTTCGTGCTCCTAACCGTTTTCTGGAAGTCCCTTTGGTACGAAAGCACGTTGAGGAGTCCGTAGTGCCTGATGCCCTCCCTGCGGAGTGCGTTCAGGTCATTGGAAGCGTCGTCCAAACCGTTCGGCGTAACATTCCTGCATAGAATATTTAAACTCTATTACGGTGACTAAGAAAGCCACCTCCGCATAGTGAATTGTTCACAAGAAAAGACAATTTCATCATCTAGTAATTCTGAATTTATGTTGCTTTATGATATAGACTCTGACGAACGTTCTAATGGGAGAAGTGCTCCGAGGAACCGACGTCATCTAATGTCGTCATTCGACATGTTATAAGCAGAGAAAACACACAAGCGGGAAATAGGATTGTGAGCAGTGCACTTTTTAAATATAATGCCATGGCCAATATTCAGAAAGTAGCTAGGGCTGTAGCCATTCGTGAAAAAATATTGTTTCACTTAATGCTGGTGATTTGCATAATATTGGTAGAGGCACCTGGATGATAGCAAAAAGTACCTACGAGCAGTGTCATTCCTGAATACATGAATGTATTCCGACACACTTGTAGAGAACGCTTGATCTGCAGCTTCAAGCAGTGAACGCGAAAACCTAATTGGGCCTTGTTAGCACTGCCTTCTCAATGGCTTGCCTTGCTGTGTTTTGGCAATCAATAGCCGAATCATGCCACATCGAAAGATACATCTTTCAGTAGAACACGACCGCTTTAAACTCTTATATCAAGTAGCTGCTTGATCTAACCTCCCTACTTCGATACCCTTTACATTTGAAAAAAAATATCGGATAATTCAGACATGTTTTCTGGTTCCAGAAAGCGAGTACATTCTTCAAATGCACCAAACTTTCGTTAATTCATATTCAGTCAGAACCGCGTTCATGCGGACAATCTTCGAAGCGTTGCATGTACAAAGCGTGAAAATTGATTAACGGATTTGTTGATTTGTGGGGTTTATTGTCCCAAACAACGATATAATAATGAGAGGACGCCGTAGTGTAGGGCTGCGGAAATTTCGACCACATGGGGTTCTTTAACGTGCGCCGATATCTGAGCACACAGGCCTACAACATATCCGCCTCCATTGGAAATGCAGCCGCCACAACCGGAATTTGGTCTTGCGACCTGCGGGTCAGCAGCCGAGTGCGAAGCGTGAAAATTCACGAAAAAAAGAAGGCGTAAATTGCATTCGCAAACAGCAGATACGGCCAGTGGTCAGTACCCTAGTTTTTACTTGGCGCATTGACTTCTGGACATCGCTCGCGAAATATCAAACGTAAACATGTTGACACTGTTGGATATTAACACAATAACGTCGACAACTCGGCTGGTTAGTAATGAATTGAACGCAAGTAGATTCAATGAAACCTTCTGAACTTCAGCCGCTGTCCGCACTGCTGCATTGTTCACTACCTACAATTTGATGTGTGAACGATAAGTTGGTAGCGATACACTCTAGCAAAAATATTTTGACAAGCGCGTGGTGGTGTTGTTTGTAACGATACGTAACAAGGTACGCTTCAGAGCACGCTGCTAGCTCAAGGCACAGGGCCTTGAGCTACGCTGTCATTGGAACTACGCCACGAATGACGCAATTCATGGCATTTACAATACTTTTAGGCATAACTTGTTCAAGATTTACACAATCACACAGAAAATGAACATTCCTTCAAAAAACAGACGCTCACTCATTGTTTTCTTGTTACTCTCGTAATTACTAATGTGTTGCTTGAGAAAGCTGAATGAATAAGCTATGATGTAAGTTCAAGAAGTGCCCACCACGCCTTGTTCTTTTTTCTCAATTGGTGAAGTATTCACTGCTGTTCTGGAAGGCAACACGTGCAGGTCAAACATTATCCGCGTTACTGCTTATGGAGTGAGGAGTTTGTTGGTATTGTATGACAATGCCTAGACCACAATTTTGGGGAGGGGGGGGAGGGCAGAGTTTTAGTACTGGCTGAATAAACTTCTAGAAGAATTGCTCCGTAAATGAGGGCCCTTTATTTCCCCAAATTCGATGGTCTTCTAGAGATAATTATCTGTAACAAAGCTTTATGGAAACCCAAACGGGCCTATCAGCTAACAATAATAACACCACCCTTGCTTGCTGATACTATGGGCCAGTGAAGGTGGCGTGGGTTCACCCAGGGGGGAACCATCATGCCCTAAAGATCCATTATATATTCATTGAATTTCGATGAGTAGAAAAAGACGGCCTGAATAAAATATAAAGACCTGCATCCAGTGGCCTCGACATCTTGTCGCCATTGCGCTGTAGTTTCTTCTACGTGGAAAGAGACAATGGTAAGGACTAGCGAGCTTAGCAGCCCGACACGTTACGTGCTAAGCATCCGCAAAAGTGAAGCGTGATGTTAGCACGTATCTTTTCCTTTTTTTTCATCGGACTTCAAGCGCACATCTGACCCCTGAAGGCATGAGCCACGTTTTAGAAAAATTCAGCGTGATTGCGGAGTCATATTACTCGGAAAATTAGAGATAAAACAAAAGTGATTTATGAACCGCGATTTTGTGATAAAAAAATTTAAAAAAATGTCATCTGCGAAAATCATCACCGAAATTGCTTACTAAATCAATTGCTGTTTGTGTGCCTCTAAAAAAACAATCACTGCCTTTGATAAAAACAAAATAAGGCACTACTACGGTCTAGCTTCTCACTATTTTTATCCAATTTAACTCAAAGGTGTCTCTAGTATTAGCATAATGATCTTTGAGTAGTTTGAATCTTTTCAGGTATGTGCACTTGTTTTTCACTTACTGAAGGTGGAACGAAATTCCCAGCTGGACAAGCCTGTACTTGGGGCCCCTCTTCTGGAAGACATCCCAGCTGACGGGGTCCTTTTTTGCTTCAATGTGGCCATTGATGTTATCACGTCGGTGTAGAGAGAGATAGTCACAGTACTCCGCTTCCGGGTACATGTCTTCTGAGGTGGCTGTCTCGCTTACTGTGCAGATGATCAGCTTCACTAGGAGTACGGCATAATGAAACAGAGGGTGAATCGTTCTGTATCGCTTACTCCGTCTCTTTATCAATGCGAGACATGCCAACCATTCAAGCATGAGATGATATAAACTTTTTTTTATTTCAACCTGGGATTGGTATTCATCTCACAGTGACGTCCAAAAGGACCGCTTTTTTGTGTATATCAAGCGGTCACAACGATTGCGAGCTCACGATGACCATGGCTCATATGTAGTGGAGCATATAACATGCATACCATGATTTTATGGCACCTCTTATTTCATGGCACCTGCCATGTTATGGTACCTGTCATTTTACCACATAACAGAATACCGGTTGTGCTCTATACCAATCACACGGATGTCAGCATGCGGAGACCA